>KK119152.1:688947-798744 GCA_000611955.2 Stegodyphus mimosarum
CAAGTATTTTTAGTAGACGTAATTCTTCAATTAAATAAAATAATTGTTTAAACCGTTACTTCAAATGTACACATTTAATCCAGCTACCTTTAAAAAACATATAATCAACCAAACATACGTATAAAGTAGTTATATTCGGGGACTCGAAGTTTCCATCTCATTTTGTAGTTTGTGACAGTTGGCGATGGTGTCATCATGATTTCAGACGATTTCAAAGCTTCAGACTTAAACATCAAGACTAGGTCTAATTTCTAAGACTGTTTCTATTGTTTTTCTAAGATTATTATTGTTTATATTGCTATTATTATTATTGTTATTTTAATTATTACTTTTTTGAGAGGATTTTAAATTTTAAACTTTATTTGTGTCTTTGTCGGCTCAGAAACAGGTTGTTTATGTATTTACTCGCTTCGTTGCAAAACCCCTGATGATGATCCAGCGAAAGATGTAAATTTCAGAATTTTCATTTCATTTTTTTGGTTTTGACATATTTTGGTTCCCTATTTCTTGAAATTTGCAACTGTGTTTCTGTTCTTTCCTGTGTGTGTGTGAGGATTCCATGTAATTTATTCCAAAGTAAATATGCTATGAGTTTTAAACTTTTTTTTAAATTTTATTTTGCATTGTTATCACCACTTGTTGCTATTATCAGCGTGCACTTGGATTAGGTTCTGAAATGCTTTTTACTTTATTCTTTTATATTTAGATACTTATTTATGTATCTACTTAAGAGATAAAAATTATTAAATAAAATTTACATCATGAAATGTGGGAACCACTCCGACAGGAAAGACATACATCAGAATTAAAACAAAAACATGAACATTCATGAACAATCAAAACAAAGACATGAACAAAGAAAACACGAACAAAGAAAAACAATTCAATAAACTAATAACATTTATATAAAATATTAGAAAATGTTTTAATGAGATATATCAATTTAATTTAGAACTCCTCAACCAGTGTTTCTACATATATATATATATACATACATATACATGAACAAGGGTTCAGATATTTCAAAATCAATATTATTAATTATCAAGCTTACAGTATGCGGCAACATCAATTAAATAGTGAAGAGGTAATAATTAAATGATAGTTTACTAACTAACAGGAAGAACACAAATCAAAATCGAAACAAAAACAAAACAATTTAATAAAATAATATTTAATAAGCTGATATAGTATAACAAATATGTGTATACTATATTGCACATACATCTTTCATTGTAAATAGAATTTTTTCAGACAAATAAGTTTGTATAGACATTAGGTACTTTTTCCAAAGCAGGAGAAATGAAAAATGAGCAACGCCTTCGCCAAGAATCGAACCACGGACCTCTCGGTTACGCGTCGAGCATGCTGACCACTACACTATGAAGGCATGCAAAGAAGGTGGAAGAAATACCTTACATACTCTCTCTTTTAAAGGGCGACTGGGGTTTTGGGGACCCAGTCGCCAAATCCCGGTGGTGGAGAATCATCATGCATCACCTTGTCAGTTCTGGCGCAGGTGTAGAGATTACGTATTTTTTTAAAGCAGGACAAATGAAAATGAGCAACGCCTTCGCCGGGAATCGAACCACGGCCCTTTCGGTTACGCATCGAGTGTGCTGACCATTACACCACGAAGGCATGCGAAGAAGGCGGAAGAAATACCTTACAAGTTACCATTACATTAAACAGAAGAAAAGCTCCCTAATCTATAACATGTACACAGCAAAAAAGCAGTGCTCTTGTTTTTGTTCTAAAGCTGCTACTCACTAAACTGATAAATAAAACCATTTATATATATATATACTTAAATAGGAGTTCAGCAGTTTCAAAATTAATATTATTGATTACTGAAGTTCCGCAACATGCAGCGAAATTAATTAAATAATCAAGATATAATAATTGAATCATTAATAATTAAATCGTCTAGCTAACTAGCTAACAAGAATATCACAAATCAAAATTGAAACGGAAACAAAATAACCTAATAAAATAACATAAATATACAGTAATATAAGGTAAAAAAATGTTGAAAATTCTTTAGTCTTTTTCAGCGAGGAGACGAAAAATTTTCAACGCAGCCATTATGTTTGAATGATTACAATCACAAATTGAAGAAAACTTCATAAAGAAGTGTAAATATGAAACGAATTTTTTAAGGTAACTTGGAACAAAAAATGCCTTTAAATTACCTTTAAATTTTTTGACAGAATATTAGTAAAAATGCTATTAAAATTAAGTTTAATTAATCGATATATAATACACTAAATCGTGACCCTAAACAAATTTCCGAAATTATAATTCCAAAAAGCAAAGCGAGTTGGAAAATTAATGTTTTTCCAATAATTTATTTGAAATTATTATACTTTTTAACCTAAAGTGGCGTTAATCCAGAAGGACTATTAGTCTCAAAACGAGATGTTGCGTCCAATCCCTAAAAACACTGAATCACTTTTCAGATTGTTGCCACCCAATAATAGCGTATTACATTGTATTTAAAGAAATTAAGTTATGAAGATTTGTAAGGTTTTAGTTAAACTAACCAAGTTTTATTTTAATTTAAATCTTTCTATCTCCTCTCTGTTTCAACTTTCCGTCAGAAGAAGCGCGCGTTTTCAGCTTATGCTAATTTGAAGTAAAGCGAAGTACTATTTAAACCAGAGGTAGAAACCTCTCAGTGTGAGAAAGCATTAGTCTCAGATCACGGTCAGTCTGCTCGACGTTCGTCTGACCAGCTAGTAGCTAAAATTATAAGCCATAGTGCTTACGACGTGATTGCATATTGAAATAAATTGAAGTGCGCTAGTATTAGTATATCTTGCTACGCACCCTTTTAGTTAGAGGCCAAACTCCGCGATTTGTTCTGTGAAGCAAAGTTTGATTTAATTTCTATTTAGGTTTAGTATTAAATTTATTTGATTGTTAAGTTAGGCCCAAGTGCGGTCTTTTACTTTCTGTATCTCTCCCGAGTTGGGAAGTGTGTAAATAATAGTGATTTAATAAAAGAGGATTTTAAATCCCTTTCAAGTGCAGTTATTCTCCAGCACAGCATCTACACCATAACACAGCTAAGTTTATCAGCTCACTGTTCCAGTTCAGAACTTGAGACTTGAGGATAAGGAACCTATTAAAGACTTTACCATGTTTCCTAAGGCTATGCACAGAACACTCAGTCCTGATAGATTCTGCATGAATTCTTGCATAATGAAGAATAAATAAATGTAGTCCTCCACCCTAATGTGGGCACCAGGAAATCCGAATTAATTTTCTAACTGAATTCTTAATTTTAATTAAAAATTAAAACCAAAACCGAATTAAAACCGAATTCTTGATTTTTAATTTCGAATTTGTTTTATTATCTATTTCGTATTTTGTAAAATTTAACGAATTTTTTTATTAAAAGATTCATCAGACAGAAGTGGCAACACCGTGCGGAATAAAATATTATTATCTCCAGGGTGCTTATCTGAAATTCTAAAGTTACATTGTTTTTAATTATTTTTAGCTTAAAGGGGTGTTAGTTCAAACGCTCTCGAAACGGCTCTTGAAATCTGTATATGCCTGTAAATGGAAAACACGTCCCTTTTGGGAGTAATATAAGAACTTCAAATTTTAAAATTCTTTTTTGAATTATTTATTGCCTCTTGATTATTATGTATATAACTGAACAGAGATACTTGCAAGCATAGCCCGAAGAACAATTCTTTATTTTTTGACAAAACCTTGATCGAACCAAGTGTCATTTAGAAGTAAGTAAGCCCATTCCTTTCATAGCAGCAACAAAAGACTGGACATCAGACATACAACAGCAACAACAAATTGTGTATGTCTCTTAATTGACCTTTCTAAGCTTCGTCTTTTGTTGTTATGCTGACTAAAAGAGCAATCAATGGAATATGCATATTCTCTTGTTCTTGGAGTCAGTGGCAATATGACATGGCATCGAGAAATTTCAGTACTACATGGATTTTTCTAAGAGAATTCTATACGTAATTTCATTATTTAAGTGTTTTATAAACTCAGGTTTCTTAAACAGACTGAAATCTGGAGTAAGAATTTTCCATCTTTCCATTACAAAATTTTTTAAGTCCATTATTTCAGTTGTCTAGTGTTCTACTACAATGCTTTTTGAATGCTGAGAAAATCCGGAACGAAAGTTATAAAAACTTCAAATAATAGCTTTATTTTCCCAAACCCTTTAGCAAGGATAAACGTATGTAACATGTTTGAGGGAAAAATGAGTTGTTAAATTAGTTAAATTTCATAGTAGCAAAAACGTCTTCATTAATTACATAATGCTTAACGTTAATGACCTAGGATAAAAAACTTTTAATTTTTTCACATTAAATTAATATTTAAACAAGTAAAGTACCTTTAATTGCCTTAATTATTTAAATTAACAGCTGTTACTCTACTGGAGTTTTGTATGAATTTATTTATGTGGCGTATTCATTCCAACAAATATCGTGAAGTTTCTTATAAGATTCAAAATAAACAATTTAATTTAACCACAACGTAAGGCTCATATAGCCGTAATATTATTGTCGTAACATAAATTACGGTAAAAGTTTAAAAAAGGAAACAGGGAAATAACATTCTTTACAATTCGGAGAACTTAATAAATTATGCTCTCCGGTTTCCTTTTCTCGTGAAAGTTAATGACGCTTGAACATACCACAGACTGCAGAAACTGGTCTGCATTCTTGTTGCCAAAAAAAAAGAAAAAGAGAGAGAACGAGAAAAGAAACGTTAGCTTGTGACGCTTTAAGACTTCAACAGTAGCATACATAATGCTTTTCGTTCTTAATTATTCTTTCTACGGCCGTGTTAACAAATTGGAGTGTCAAGGTCTTTTAATAAAGTGAAAATATCTCTTAGCAACTCTAAAAGCCAGTGTGTATCGCTCGTGACGATGAAACTCATACAAGATATTTTGCAACATGGGGTAAAAGATAAAATTAACGCAAAATGATTCATGGCGTATATCAATGAAGGGTTTATTTGCTTGAGCAATAAGAAAGAATTTATTGATTAGAATTCTAATTTCCAAATGCCAAATTGTGACAGAAATTTCTGTTTAAATGTTTACTACCTTCTGCAGAAAATACTAATAAGTTTAACAAATATAATTTCTGTTTAAAAATAATAATTGCTGGAAGATTAATTTTAGGTATTTATGCAAAAATATGTGCTTTCATCTTATAAGATTCTAGGGCTCATAAATCCTGACCTTAGGTTGCTAACGAATAATTTGACTTATTCTTTGACAAGTTCAGTTGACAAGTTTGACAAGTTACTTGTAGTATTTTGTTGATAGAAAGCAAATGCCAAAGTAGAGGTCAGTGTAATTTTTTGTCTTACTATTGATCTTAGAAATACAAAATTATTTGAATTCCTAACTTACTGGCTGCTTTTTGTCGTCAGACTGGAACCCAGGACAGTAAAATCACATCAGAATTATTATCTTGGAATTTGGAAGAATTATTTTTCTGGAATATTAATTTAATCCGGGTTTTAAATTTTAAACGCTTAAAAGTTTAAGATAAAGAAATTGGTGTCAGCTAATTCGTTTGCTCATTCAATTTCTTTGACATGTAACCATTTAAATCTATTCACCAAACTGTCGACTTTGCCTTCCTAGCTCTGGTCTATTATTTAAACTAATGGCTCCTTGTAACTGCTTGAATTTGATGTTCAAAAAGACACAACTGATTCTTTTCTGTAAAAGAAATAAATTAATGCTCAACTCCTCCAGCCTTAAATCTCGAAGCATTCTGCTTTTTATAAGGGGCAGTCAAATGAAAACGAGACAGGCTATATAATGAGCATGGCGCGGAATTGGGTAACGCAGGCAGATTTGTGTATACAAAAGCCCTCTATTAAGAATAAGAAAGGAACAGCGCAAACGCACACCGCTGTGTCATTTGTCTATTAGACGTGCTCGAAGTGAGATGTGCGTTTTTGACTGCGGGAGGAAAGTTAGGAAGTGAAATTCAAGACCGAATGTCTGTTATGTATGGTGAATACAGTACGCCACGTGCGCGTGTGTTTGAATAGAATAAACGATATCGAGGAGGTCGCCTGGCATTGAAAGACATCAGTAGGACAAGATAAGCTCATCATGTCATTACCCTCCTGCCATTGCTGCGCTGGATGTTGCCGTCAGAGAAGACCGACGATGGACGGTAAAAGACATTCGGGTAACGTTGCACATTAGCCACGGTACCGCTCACGCCAACCTGACAAAGCATCTGAAGTTCCAGAAAATCAATGCCCAGAATGCTTCCCCACAGCTTGACGGAAGAACAAATATTGAACAGAATGTCGACATTATTGTAGCACCTGGAATGGTATCACGAGGAAAAATATGGTTTCTTGTCCCGTATTGTCGCGGGAGATGAAACGTGGTGTCATCATTTTGAGACAGACAGCAAGTGTCAGAGTCAACAACAGAAGCACATGGGTTCACTCCCACCGAAAAAATCCAAAGTCGTGCACGTCAACTCAGGGAAAGTCATGTTGATCTTTTCCTTTGACTTCAAGGGCCCGATGCTTATTTTCTTTCTTTCTGGAACTTTCTGAAACGCGACACCATAATTAGCGCACAGCGGTATGTGGAAACTTTGCAAAAAATTAAGCGTGTCATCAAGTTCAAACGTCCAAGAATGCTGATAGAGAGCATCATTCTGTTGCAGGATAATGCTCACCCACATGTTGCCACGGTTGTTAAGGTTTCGCTGAGAAGCTCTTACACAGCCTCCGTAAAGTAAAGTCTCTCCCCTTGCAATGTTGAAATTTTTGTAGTACGGAAGAAAGACATTCGTGGCCTTCTATTTGCTTCGGCCGAAGAGGTGGCAAGTCCTTAGGCAACAGATAACAATTTTTTATGATGGCATTGACCGTCTTGTATCACACTGGGATAAATGTACTAAGAGTTATGGCGATTACTTTTGAAATAATAAACAGTTTATTTATTTTTCCCCATCTATCTCATTTTCATTTTACTGCCCCTTACAGTTGAGGTATCTTAAATGAAACTTTTTTTTAATTAGATAACAGGAAAGCATGGATCCTTCTGATGGAAATAAGTGAAAAGAAGGGTAAGATTACAAATAATTGAAATAAGCTTGTATGCAATATCTGAAATTTAAAATGGAAGTTAGGACGTACTTACACTCATAATGAAAGGTTTAGTAAGGCTGTTAGTTTGAATGAGAAATACTACGAGATTGAACCAGATGTCACTTATAATCAGGAAACTGGTTTTTAATACAACAAAGGCATTATCATCAACCCCATCAGCGGTTCACTGAATCTTTGCTAGATTAATCCAGGCGGTGGTCCTTAATAATGAGCAAAGTAATTATTAGCCAATTGACTACGGAAAAAAACCGAAGTTCGAGATCTACAACAATAGAAATGGAAAAATGTGATCAAATGTCATTAGAAAGGCCAACAATCGTATGCAATGTCATAAAACCCAAATGGCATAGAACTATTGTAAGAAAAAGGAACAATTGGAACTATATGCGCAGATAAAAGTATTAATGTAAAAGTGATTTTTGATGCAATTTTACAAGAGGAATCATCTGTGTTAATTAAAAATATTGAATGGATTTTGACATATTTGATAACGCCAAAACAATATAGAGACAGGAGGAAGATAACTTTGTGGATGTTAAACAATGCTGAAGGGTGCTGAAGGAATCTCTTTCGTAGTCATGGTGTAGGTGAAAAAGAATAGGAAGGTTTTTGCAGCGAGTTTTTTCGCCGTGATTTGAATCCAAATGAAAAGGCAGTGTTCAGTTATACAATCTACTCGATAACGGAAGGACACTTATCAAAAGGAATCACAGTTCATTTAGTATATATAGATGGCGAAACCTTCTAACTTTCTGTCCAGCATTAACAAGATATGATAAACGTCCCACTAATTATCTAATTAAAGGCGATTAATATTATGATATCATTGCGAGTACAGTTTAATATAAAACTAAGTAAGAGGAACTTAAGGAAATGTAGATGAACAAGCCAAAAGTGATACAACAAAAGATGCAGTGGTCATATTCCTATATCAAAAGAACTCGAAAAGAAATAAATACATCCAGTAATCGCTAAAGGGTGGCAAGATCAATAGCGCGATTATCGCCACTTGTCGCTTTATTTACGATTTATTACCAGAAATTACCTTAAGTCAGCTACTACTTACTGCAAGCTGTTTCCAGCCTGGAAATTTCTTGTCTTTTCTATAAAGAATCTTCCGATAAAAAAAAGTCGGATACATGTATTTTCGACTTGTTTGGTATTCGCCTTCTGTTGTATGAAAACCTCCAGCTACGCTAGCTCATTTCTAGTGTAAGGTTTCTAAGGAATATTTCGTAATAAATCTTTTGTGCAAGGACTGTTATTTTCAAAAAAAGGGTCAAAGCAATGATTGGAATCCTTAATGCAAGTATTAGCATCATCATAATTCTAGTTTAGTTTCATTTCTTTTTACTTCGTTCGTTCTTCAATAACTTCCACTAAGCTGTAACGTACGTTTAGCTTCTATAAACAGTTTCAGCTATTTCGCATTTCTGCAGATATTGTATTCTAGCACTTTTTCATCAAATAGCAATGAGCAAGTAATATAATTAATTCATTTTTGTGGACAAATGTTCATTTTCGTATAAAAAACGTATTGTATTCTTTTTCTCATTTACAAAACATAAAGCAGCTGATTAGTAAAATTAGCAATTTATTGCAAAGGCAAACGATTTTACATCATGGGAAACTGTCAAAGATTGTTCTTCAAGACAAAAAATAATTAAAGTATAATTAAATGAAGAAAATTTAAATCCCATCGGAATAACAAACAACAAGAATGAGTTTGACCTCAACTTGCAATGTCTTTTTAACAGCGGATCAAGTAAAATAAAAGAGTGTAAACGGTGTAGGCAAGAATTTTAGCAATGGCAGACGAACCATATGGCAGGCGGGCGAGGCTTCAGTGAATAAGCATGAATTAGGATCCTTACAACACGTTTTCGCCATTTTTACAATGGTGTTTATTTATATATCTGTGACGGTTTTTTTAGTCCTCAGTATCCCTTATACAACTTCCAAAAACGTTAATTTTTGGTATTCAGCCTTACTGCATTCATAAAAACAGTTTATTAGTTTATAGAGAAGTTAGGTTATTTTGAAGCAGGAGAGATGAAAAATGAGCAATGCCTTCGCCGAGACTCGAACTACGGACCTCTTGAATATACCCCGAGTGTGCTGACCACTACATCACGAAGGCACGCCAAGAAGGTGGAAGAAATACCTTATATACTCTCCCTTTTAAAGGGCGACTGGGGGTTAGGGGCCCCAATCCACAAATCCTGGTGTTGGAGAATCATCATCCACCATCATTTTAGTTCGGGCGCCACTCTAGAGACATTAACTTTTTTTGTAGCGGGAAGCGTGAAAAATGAGCAATGCCACCCCGAAACTCGAACACGGACCTCTCGAATACGCGTCGAGCGTGCTGACCACTGCACCACTAAGGCATGCCAAGAAGGCATGAGAAATGCCTTATGAGTTTGGGTGTAAGATTGGACAGCTGGAAGTTGTACGTTACTTTAAAACCTCTAACAGTTTTTAATAAAGAACCGGAAGTGGTACTTTACTTTAAAGCCTCTAATAGTTTTTAAAGAAGAACCAAAAGTGGTACTTTACTTTGAAGCCTCTTAACAGTTTTTAATGAAGAATTACTTTAAAGCCTCTAACAGTTTTTAATGAAGAACCGGAAGTGGTACTTTACTTTAAAGCCTCTAACAGTTTTTAATGAAGAATTACTTTAAAGCCTCTAACAGTTTTTAATGAAGAACCGGAAGTGGTACGTTACTTTAAAGCCTCTGACAGTTTTTAATGAAGAACCGGAAGTGGTACTTTACTTTAAAGCCTCTAACAGTTTTTAATAAAGAACCGGAAGTGGTACGTTACTTTAAAGCCTCTAACAGTTTTTAATGAAGAATTACTTTAAAGCTTCTAACAGATTTTAATGAAGAACCGGAAGTGGTACTTTTGAAAGTCATAACAGTTTTTAATGAAGAGTCATGTTAAAATGTAATTCAGTATTTTTCAGTTTTAATATTTAAAACCTTTATATGAATGGGAACAGCAAACTATATAACTAACTGGGCTAAAACTCATAAACCAAAAGTGATACTTTTTTGACGCTTTGGACTGATTTTTATAAAAAAATGTATTTTACTATAATCCAAAACTTTTCGAGTTTGTTGTTTAAAATTTCTGTATATTTGAGAGCAATACATTAGATTTTTGACTGTTTATGATAAACGTTATGTATTACTTTACAAAAAACTCTCAACATATTTTCGTCCAAAAATATTTAATAACTACAATAAGAATTTCACATTTATGTTTGTCCAATTCTGCCGCCCGTTGATTTGTTCTGCCATAATCAAACTTCGAACAGATGCAATCATTCATATTTAAAAAACAAAACCTTCGTTTCAAGTTGAAAAATTGCCATTCTGTAGTAATTTTAGATGCAATAATCGTTTGTTTGACAAAGCATTAAAGCAAATGAAGAAAGAAATAAAACTAAAAAAAAATAATTACATTGCCTATAGGTTTCGGATTCACAAATCAATGACCTTACAATTGCAGAATCTTTAAAAGTTTTAAAATTATTGTTAAAGTGTTGCCTTATATCTTTTTTTTCACACTTTTCTCTATTCATAACATCAATGTTCAATTTCTAAGATATCTTATCTCGTTTTACAACGTTCCTTCGTGGTGTAATTGGAAAGCACGTCCAGTTAGGAATTCAAAAGCCCAGAGTTCATGTGTGTCCTGGCGATAGTACTGCGGAATTTTATGGAATTTTCCTGGCTTAAAAAATTCGAAAAGGTAACAAATGGGATCCTAACAAAAAGGTGGTAGATAATGATTTGTGATTACCAGGTTTGGCAATAGTCTACCCTGCTCCGCAAACGCCCTTCAAGAGTATGTAAAGTAATTTTCCTTTCATTCCTGTATGACTTTATGGTGTGATTGTAAAGCACGTTCGGCTAGCAATCGAGAGGTCTGGAGTTCGAGTCCCTGTGCATTGCGAATTTATTCGGCTTTCAGGCTTTGAAATATTCTGTATGGCTTTTTTCAAGTTTTTCTTTTAATAGACTAACTTTGACTTTCTTTGTTATTTTAGCTTTATTTACTAAACATCACTTTATTTGCATTTTCAGCTCATATACTTCAACAAAATCTTTAAAAGCAGCATTTCTCAAGAGTATTAAGTATTTCTCAAGCGTATTCATTTCGTTTAGATTTCGGGATAGATTAAGGGTATTAAGTATCGCGATACACTTTTTATATTAGCTATATTATTCACATTTACCTACATTATTTCTTTAAAAATAATGCATTATGATAATTGTTGGTGGCAGTATTCTTTTATTTAAAAAATGAATCGACGCAAAAGTGAAACAGACGCAAATCTCAACACTGAAATAAATAACCTCTGTGTTCTAATAATAACAGAACAAACAGAAAAAAAATACTTTTAGTAGGTAGATGTCATGCAAAATATAGTATACTAGAAAACCCGGCGGTCATACGAAATGACCGCTGTTCTAGATATTATAAATTGTAATTAAAATGATTTGTGCAAAGGTGTCTGCTAACTCAAACTGAATTACTCAGGGCAGGCGGCGAGGACGCCCCTTTGTTTACTGCCCCACGGGGTTTTCCCCTTCTACTTGCTTAATTGCTTAAAGTAGAGTGCAATGAAGGAAACCACTGGCGTTACATTTCTTTCTCTGCTCAGTGGTTTCTTTTTTGTCGAGAAAGCCATTTTTATGCAGCTTTAGCTCCTTTTCTCTCCTTTTCAGTGCTGTATTTTCTAGGAGGCATTCTTAAAAGAAATTACGTTAAGACGTAGTTTTTAAGTAAAACAGATGATTGCCAATGCAAACAAATTTTCACCTTCCCCCTGACAGGCTCAATTTGCGTTCAGTTGTAAACCATTTCAAAAACAGATGACGCTTGTAGTGAATCAACGCAAAATGCCAAAACGAAATTAATACTTTTTCTGAGCAAATTACTCATTTGGACTCACAAATTTTCCGAAGTTACCGTAACATTTGCAATAATAAGCTATCTGAAAATCTAATTAGAATTGATGGCTTTATACCATTAATAAACATTCCACAATACTAGATATTTATACAAAAAATAGAGATAATGCATTGCAGATGAAACTGAAAGGAAACTGGAAATGAATATCCGAAAGCTTTCTTGGAAGTGTAATTAAAGCCAAATGAAACAAATGTGTTTATTTATAACTGCCAAGCAGCAACACTAGCATCTGTTGTTTGACTATCACACAGTCAGTAAAATGTGTTGGTTTGTTTTGCGAATCACAATTAGTTCCTGTAACAGTTACTTCTAGGCTTCAAACTACACTATTCAGAATTTATGTTTTCATCAGAAGTAACTGAAAATATAGCAACTACCTAAGCTGAAATTTTACCGTGATTTTGCATACTTGAAACTAAAAGCAGCAATAGATTCACAATGATGTGCTTGATTTGATAAAGATTAAAATTTTCGTGTAATAAAATACATTTAAAAATGCTTTTTGATAAACCTATTATTCTTTTGCATATTTAAGACTCATTTCGTATTAATCAGTTCTTAGGAAGCACTCATTACCTCTTAAGTTCCTTTTTTTTAACAGGAATATATATTTAAGGAATACTGAAATGGTACAGTGCACCTTATACTTAGGTTGATCTATTGGTTTCGAATGTTAGAACGCATTGAAAACAGTCGGTAATTTCCCAAAAGTATTGTTCAGATACTCTTTTGACTTAATTTGCTGTTGTATTCTTTGAAATAATTCCAGTTTCAATATTCTAAATTGTTATCAGAATATTACAAGATAGGCTTATTTTAGACTCTTAAAGGAAATTAAAAATTGGTTTGGTGTAAATAAGTTTGAAAAAATGTTGTGTGGTTTTATTTTTTCTATGCTTAATTATTGTCAAGGTGTTACTTAATTTATGCTCTCTTAAGTTTACTGCTAGGAATACTTTTTTTTCCAAGCAACTATCTTTAGTGAGTGATCCAATATCTAATTCTAAAATTAAAATTAGGCAATAATTTAAAACTTATTACTGTTTTTGATTTCAATGCGTCAAACATGCTGTTTTAATGTAGAATGCAATATTGGGCTGTATATGAAAAACAAAAGTAATGTACAAGAAAATGAAAACCGAGTGACTAAATATCTTGATACCCAAAGGTCAGGTTTTTATTTCCGGCGAAGGAACTCGTTGCCTTTGGGAGATTTCATGGGTTTTTCCTATATAAAGAAACACCAAGGTCATTTTTAGTTCCAGAAATTACTCCAAACAAGTTCCCTTCCATTATGCAAATTATTCTAGAATAATTTCTCATACTTAATACCTTTTCCTCAAGCAGTTCTGACCTTTAACGTAAAATATGCACTCGCGATAGGCCAATCCAGACAAAGTATGATAAAATTAATTATTGCCATTTTAGATTTATTACAGTACGTTCTTCTTATATCATACAAAAATGTCCGAACATGCTTAACCCTATGGAGAGGATTGCCTCCATGGAGGACAGTCTAAGAAAAGCTATTTTAATATTCACGTTATGCATGACATAAATTACGAACAGGTCTGGGGTAGGAACAAGGTCTGGGATTTTTGTATTTAATATTTTCGCTTGCTACCAGTTCTTTATGAAGTACCGGCGGCGGAGCGGTAAAATAGCTGAACACTGGTTATTCTGATCTGGGCTCGATTCCAGGCGAACTGCATGGCTGCATGAATGTTTTCATGATTTTCCCCATACGTAACGTTTATATGAGCCAGGTTCCCTCAGAACGTCTTCCACGAAGACAGCGCTCTCCTTAGGCAGTAGCTAGTATGCTATGCCGCAATTAACTACACCAAAAAACTTTACAAAGTAAGTCAAGTAATTGTTTGAAACACTGGAATATGTTTAAATGTTCGGGGCGGGAGAAGATCAACACTTTTATAACTATACTGTTTCTTTCCGACTTTACTCACCTACAATTAGAGTGCATGCTTTAGATTCTTGTTAGAAAGAACAGGTGGTTCCTGTACGTGCAAAAGCAGCAAGCAGGTTAGTCGTGTGTATGTTCACAATACCCCCGATTTTTCATTAGCATTATCGACTTGAAATAATTTAACATTCAACTAAGACATTCACTGCAACAAATTTGCATGTTCCTCTCATGGGAATTCTTCAACTGGAATTAAATTGATGCACAAGCATCTCTCTGCGTCAAATTTTTAACGACTCAGCATTCGAGAACCGCTTCCCTCGGAAACAAGTCATGCATATTTTATTTCGTGGGCGAGGGAAATTAAAGACATTCAATAAGTGTGTCGTAAAAGGGCCACTGGTGAAAGGATTGGAGAAGATACATAACGGCTGTCTTAACCACATTTTGGGAAGGGCTTTTAGTTCATCGGTAGAAGAATTTTGGGTCATAAACTTTACTTCTTGAACAGATTAAGCTGTGGTGTTGGCAGCGGATATCAAAGGTTGCTAGAAAGTGGCCGTTCAAGAGGGTTATATATACTTCAGAGAAAGTGAAGAAGAGGTATTTAGGAAAGCCAAAGCGCGTTAAAGTGAACCTGAATAATTAGTTAAGCTCTTTGAAACAGGGATTAAGACCAGAAGCAGGATATTAATATTAAAGCGTATCAAATATTTATAACTGCTTTGACTTAGCGATGCCAATAAATTGGTACCTGCTAACTTTGAATTAGAGAAGAGTGAAATATTAAAGCAACCTACTCTTGCTTTAATCCAAAACATCATTATAGATATCGAGACCAATTGTTTTACAAAGAACCTTCTCATTTTATGAAAAGTAAATTTTCAGTTTAAGTTCGTTTAAGTAAATATAAATGTGAACGTCATTTCAACATTTGTGAAATTTTATACTGAAGAACCTGCTTTATAATTTAAGTTAATAATCATAAATCCTTTCTACTGTGGAAGTTTTACAAATTTTTAGCCTACAGCGACGTACTATAAGCAGAAATGTTTACATTTAATTTCATGGCATGATGAAGAGAGCTCTAAATGATTTCATTTCCCCATTCAAATTTTTAATTAATTATTCACCGCCTTCAGCCCTTATTACTTTCATAAACTTTTATCCCTAGCAGAAGAAGATTAAGTTTTTAGCTCTTCGCTCCGTTTTAAATAATTCACTTAGTCTTAGGCAGGTTCTTGTCGCCACAACTTGTTAAAATAGAAATTATTTCACCTGAACACAGGATAGAACGTTTCTTTCATTGAAGTATTTATCAAACATTTTAGTTCGAATGCAAAATAAATGCAGTTGAAATTCAGCTTCTTTTCGCTGTCGTAAAAAATATCCAGTTATAGGATGGTTTAAATAATATGACAGATAACAAAACATAATAAATTTGAAGCTAAAAAACGATGATTTAAGGAAATCTGTTTTAATTATATCAAAAATAAATTCATGCTTACATAACGAAATTTTTTGTGAATATATGTTTGGTAGTTACACACGAGTAGGTATCGGTACAATAATTAAAGAGGGAACACTTTTAAGTTTTAGGTTTTCAGCTTGTGGGGTTCCGATTTTTTATTTAACAACTAAATGTGGAAGAACCTAATGAACAGCTAAGCGAATATTTGCTTTAGTTCAGGAAGAGAAACGTAAACTCGAGAGGGGTTAATTACTATTTATTGCTCAAGATAAGAATTAATAGCTGGCCCCTTTCTCGGCGTACAGCAAAGACTCCACTTGGGCTTGAACTCATAATAATAAGAGAAAAGACTTAACTAATTCGTAACTAAAGAGATGTAGCCGAAGCTACCAAAATTCTAAATAGTTGGCCCCTAAATATCGAATAAGCTAGCGAAGCTATCAACGGCTTGTAATACGGCCGAGTATAGTAGCAGCTCAGAGAGTCGTAGTCAAAAGGCAAACGTACTAGTCAGAAACTCTGAGGCTCTCTCTCGAAGTCAGTGGAACTTTGACTTAAATACTACTCTTATTCATTTGCATTAAAAGAGATTCTAAAAAACACATTCTGGTAGGGAATTGTAAGCTGAAATTTGGAGGGACAGGAAAGTAGCTTTAACTAAAAATAACTGTTAAAAACTTAGGATAAACCTTACAAACACACTAATTATGCAATTTATTATATCAAACTTTGTAAGATATTTCTCCCGCCTTCTTAGCATGCCTTCGTGGTGTAGTGGTCAGCACGCTTGACGCGTATTCGAGAGGTCCGTGGTTCGAGTCCCGGCGAGGACATTGCTCATTTTTCCCATCTCTCCTGCTTTAAAAAAGTACCTAATGTTTCTAACAGTAGCAGCTGAACTAAAAAGGTGGGGAATGATGATTTTTCCCCACCAGGAGTTGGCGACTGGATCCCCTAATTCCTAATAGCTCTTTAAAAGGAGGAGTATATAAGGTATTTCTCCCGCTTTCTTAGCATGCCTTCGTGGTCAGCACGCTCGTTGTGTATTCAAGAGGTCCGTGGTTCGAGTCCCAGCGAGATAATTGCTCACTTTTCACAACTCCCCTGCTTTAAAAAAATACCTGATATCTTTACAAGTTTATATCATCAGTAACAAAATTAAAATTTGAATTTATTTTTCTTGAATGAATTAAAGAGCTCCTGTAAATTATATTTTCAGTGCACACACAGCATCAAAAGTATTGATATTCTTAGAACGAGTTCTGCGAATTGTATGACACACGTAAGGAATACATTAGTAACGTAGCAGATTTTATTTTTGCATGCATATGCAATACGCATTACTCATTAATTTGCACCCAGGCTGTTAGCAGTGTACCTTTTAATATGTGTAGGGACTATACAAGCTGGTCATTATATTACGCATGTTACAACATGCTTGGGCACATTACAAATTGGTAACACTATACAAATGATTATTTATCAGCATCATGCAATTATCTCATTTGTGAAGTTGTCCTGATAGTTTTTCATGAAAATTAAATGATAATTTATAAATTAACTATATCAGATTAAAGTTTTGTACGTGGCATTAATTTCCCACTTACTTTCAATTTTGGAATTTTTGAGTTTCTTTCTTTATTAGTTTTTCAGTAAAATTTATTAATTAATTCAGAAATTTGAAAAATAAATGTAAAATATTCCTCATTCTTTCTAGCACTTACAAATCATAATGCGAATATACATTAACAATTCTTAAAACCTGAAAATACATGACAGCGATCATGCGATGATTTACAGATGCTTTGATAGTTACCATGATATTGTCAGACGACGGTGCTTCAAAATTGACCGCGATGACAACGTTTTAAAACGGTGAAGTTCTTGAACTTATTATCAATGACGATATTTTATACAGTGGTATTTTGAAAATGTGATTTTCTCCTTTCACTTTCCTCCCCCTACGAAGCTTTATATAATGATACCTTTGCCTTGCATTGTTTTCTGAATTGCGTTCTAAATGTATTATTTAAAGCAAAAAAATTAACAGAGCTCGTATCAATTTAAACAAGAAACTTAAACAGTTATTGAGCAAATAATTAATGCATTAATATAAAAAATTTTGTATTTTAAGTATAATAATATAATGACTTAAGTTATTATACATTACACGCAATAATGTATTTTATATATTAACAGAATTCTGCTAGTTACAGAAACATTAAACTTCCAAATTGAGCTCCTAAACACATTTTCTAAATACTTCAAAGAGAAAAAATATCTGAACCCATTGATATGGTATGGTTATTTTATACATGAAACATAATCCTAAAACATGAAACCTAAACGAGTAAGATTGCATTTTGAAGTAATATAGAAAACATTTTATAATTATCGTAAAATTTATGGAATTATCAAAACGATTTTAGAAAATAAACGCTTGTGGCTTTTGTATATGAAATTATAACGTATTTTTTATATATGATTTATAACGTCTAAAAATATAGTGTTATATCTTTAAATCAATTTGATGCCATTACTCAATATTATAATTATATATCTTCAGTTATGAATTTTCGAAATAATCAAAGTACTCTGAAATAATTTCCAACTTTTACTTTAATCCCATTTTAGTACTTTTCATCAGCTGTTCCTCAGGCACTTAAATTCAAACACAATTCAGATTAGAAAATGGTTTTACTAACAAGTTCATGAAAATCAAACACGTTTAATTCTGCAAACTCTTCTGGAAATATAACTGGTCTCTTAATTTTTCATATTGTTATATTATTTTAGTGTTTTAAAGCTTTCATTCTAATGCAGTTATAAAATAACTTTCAAGAAACTTTCAAACTTAAAAAAAAAATACCTTTCAAGCAAAATTTTGAAATGATATCTCCATTATTTCATTATGATTATTTCTTTAGGATCGTTTAGTTCTCTCCTACGTCTTATTAAAACAGCATACTTTTTTGGCAGTATTAATTTAATGAAATTAATTAAGTATTAATTTAGTGAAATTAATACTTAAATTTCTATAATTTTACTAAAGAATTTAATATAGTAATACTGCTAAAAAGGGAAATTAATACTGCTACATAGTCCTGCTATTTTGCAGGAATATGTAGGAAGTGTAAATCATCATGTTCTTTAAATTATTGAAAATTTAACACTTAAATATTGCCTCATCCTTTAGTTTCAGATCTTTTAATAGTTTACATTCAGCGTTCAAATATTTAACTTTCAAGAAACTTTCAACTTTCAAGAAAGAAAAGTTATTTCACCTTATGGTCAAATTGCAAACAATTTAGTATACATACCTATTTTATTTAAAATGAAAGTAACATTAATTACACTAATTTTTCTCGTCTTAAATGGCTTTTTTAAGCATATGAAAAAGGCATTAAATGTAATTTACTACCAATTTTACAATAAAATAAAAGTGTCTTACTTATTACTATTAGAATTGTTTTACTTATATTATTGTTTACGTATTATTTGTTTCACTTACTTAACGTTTACGTTTTTATACTGTAAGTTATGGTATTCCGTCTTTTAATTATGTTTCTCAAGGGATGCCTTCAACATATGAAGTTTATACACGTGAGACAGGTTTACATAAAATTCCTTTTTTTTTTGCTTGTAAAAGGTCATAAAAATGCAGGGTTCTGTTAAAAATAAAACCTTCTTAAGTTACAGCTGATAAATACTTTAAGCATTTTTAGTACTTGAAAGAGTATATCAGCATCCAGTTGTGTATTAGACCATTAGAATATATTTTATTTCTTTCTATAAATTTTATTTCCCGTTTGGATTTTTATTCAAATTCCCAAGTTATCTAAAAATGGTACTTTTTTATGCTGCTTAGGTTGAACTCTGTGCTCTTTATAAGAATGTTTCTAAAGGATTACACTCTGAAACAATTATTTCGCTGTTAAGTAGGGAGAGGAAAAACTGAAGAAAAGAAAATTTTTTTTCAAACATGCCTATGGAAGTTTCATAAATCTCACACCTACCCACATTACCCTTACCCCTTACGGGAAGTGATTGAAAACAATGACACGTTGTCCAGGGCTAAATCGGAAATGATTTATCAGGATTATACTACCGGGCGCTGTCCATTTGCAGAGAATTATTGTCACTCCGTATTTGATGGATGGCGCTGAGAGCTCCGAAGACAACGGGACACCCAATGAAGAAGCATTAGGAACAGCTCGCCAATGGGTGGAATATCAAAGAAGCACTTAAGTCTGTGGCACGTAACGCTCGATGAATAATTCAACTTAAAAGGGGTAAATGGTACCAGAGACGGGAACGAAAGGCCTCAAATTTACCTTAGTTAGGCAGAAATGTCATCAGAAGAATGTGAAATCTCTTCACCTCACAAATCACACTTTTCTGTGTTCTTTTTCCCTTCGCTTTCTGTCTTTTTTATAAGAAGAGGATAAAAAAACTAATTTCAACTGAATTGAAGGGAAATTAGAAATGTTAAGCTTCAGAAGTTTAAAAATTATAGTAATGAATCTCAGAATATCACGGGAAGGGACTTGAAAAATATTTTGGTTTAAATATAAATACTTTACAATTTGCTTTTGAATCATTCACATTTACTCCTTAGCGTATAGATGAAATCAGTTTTATAATATAAAAGTATGGAATACTTTTTTGAGAATTTATAGAATGATTGAATGTTTAAGTCTAATGCACATAATTTTTTACATGATCTTCAGTGGAAAGGAGCAAAATAAATAAAAAAAAATACATGAAATAAGAAATTCATCATCCTATGTAAAATATTATAGAGGAAAAAAGGATTACAAACAATCGGAGGAAGTTTCAAAACAAGACTTTTATTAATATTGTTGCGTGCGTACGGATTCGTTATATATTGAATGCACAAGTCGTTGAAAAGTTAACAAAATGTATTCTTTCCACAAGAAATAAATCAAAATGCTAAAGTATTTCTTCAGAGATATTCGCACAATATCACAATATCTCAAACTCTTAGCAAAAACTCAGCTCTAAACAGATAAAATGTTTCTATCTCACAGCGAAATCGCTACAGTAAACAAACAGCAGTTCGCTTTTTACAGCTACAACTACAACAACAACTGCAACAACTGAGATGAGGTGTTTCAATTCGGCTTTTATAAGCTTTTTAATTATCAGTAGAACAATCTCGAATTTTCTAGATTTTTCAAGATGGCAACAGTAATTACGAGCTATTTATTTATTAAACATTAAATGCACGCGCTCTTTTATTTTTATTTTCTCTTTTTTTCGACGTAGCTTTCTCTTCAAAAATCGTCTGCGTTGCACGGGAAATATAAAGCAATTTTAATTACTATACTAAATAAATAGCCAAATAAATATGAAATCCGTAACAATATAATCGGAAAACAGGATTGAGAATTCTTGAGAAATGAGAATACTATATTATTTTAGTATATTACTGACAGCTTAGCTCGTTGCACTGTCCAATGCATATAGATATGCCAACGGTTCAATAAATTCTGAGTTTTTCAAGAAAAATGTTTATTTTGACTATCTGAGTAGCAAATAATGTTTCCCCTCTATTTTCTAATTCTCTGCTCTGAAAATATCACCACGTACTTCTTTGAAGGTCTGAGTGACAGATATTAACCTACCCGTATAATATTAGCATACCAACAGAAAACTGTTAACCGAGTCGGTAGTCAGTGTAATGTAATCCTTGGAAAAATATAGTAACATTAGAAAGGGTACGAAGAAAATATAGTAATATTAGAAAGGATTCATAGAATATAAATGTTCAAATCTCATTTTAAAGTAGAGATTCAGGTTTCCTTTTTTTATTTGATCAATAATAATTGCCCATTCCTTTATCAGATTTTTTTTACCTTTCTTATCAGTGACGTTTTGTTTTGAGCAAGACCTAAATTTAGATTTCTAAAAATGGTAATTAAAATGTTTAAAGTACTCTATTAAGCCGTTTCCATTTCGTAAATCATTAAAGACATTTCTGTTTCGTAAACAACACTTAAAGCTGTTCTAAATCTTATAAAATAATTATTTCAAACAAAAGCCATTCAGAGTTATCCACAGAGCCGATATGACATCAAACATGAAAGCTTCTAATCCTTCCTCGGCTCCTGTAAAAATATCCGGTAAAGATTCACAACATTCTGCACAGAATATAAAAAATATAGTTCAATTCCTGTAGTCGATGATTCTTAATGACAATATAAGCGGATGGTCTAACTCACAGTTATTGACAATTTTTATCATGTACAACATCTGAAGAATTATTATTTCTTAAGATTTATACTTCATTTTCAAGGTAAACTGAAAACTTGATTTTTTATTATAAATTTAGACACACTGCAGTGTGTCAGCCAGAAAGTGTCAGTCGGAACACACGGCCAGTGTGTCAGTCGGAACACACGGAAAAGAAAACAGCTGACACTGGACATGTGTATTTTGCACGAACCCATTACTTAAAAACTATTAAACCTACAAACTTAAAATTTTGTTTATCTAATAGGGCACTATTAAACACCTAGAATGCCAAATTTCATTCATCTACCTCTTATAGGTTTGGGAATTAATAATGTCTGAAAAGTGTCATTTCTGTCACTCACTGACTGACTCATTCATCAAAAACCTAGAATGACTCTTCTAAATATATTCTAATCTTCTAGAATGACCACTTCTAAATGATTTAGATATTTAAAATTTGGCGGCATGGTAGATCATTAGACATATACGAAGGAAAAATTCTAAAACTTCAAAAATCTACGTTATTATTGAGGGTACTACCTTGCAAATGATACCCATAACGAGCATACAAAGCAAATGATACCCATAACGAGCATTTGACAAAGTCACCAATAGACGGTGTTGCACCAATAGCCAGTTTCCGTACCACTCACATGCTAATCACCTTTTCCAAACATGAAGAATAAAACCATGTTTACCGCCACACTGGTCCTGCACGGGGTATTATGGTATGGGGCGGTATTGGATATTACTCTCGCCCTCCTCTAGTACGCATTGCCGGTAGTTTAAACAGCCAGCGCTACATCTCCGAGGTGTTGGAGCCAGTTGTCCTTTCTCACCTTCAGGGCTTGCCCACAGCCATATTTCATAAGGATAATGCGCGACCACACGTGACACGCATTGTCCAAGGGTTCTTCGTCAATCGCCAGATTGAATTGCTTCCCTGGCCGGCTCGCTCTCCGGATCTTTCGCCGATAGAAAACATGTAGTCCATGGTTGCTGAACGATTGACTCAGATTACATCCCAACCTGCCACACCAGATCAATTTTGGCAACGTGTGGAAGCTGCTTGGTCTGCTGTACCCCAAGAACACATCCAAAGTCTCCTTAAATCAATGCCGAGGCGTGTGGCAGCGGTGATCTCCAACAATGACGGCTACTCTGGCTACTGATTCTGGAAGGAACCACACTTTACAGAAGTCTACAAATTTAATCATTCGATACTTGGTCAAAGTGTTATCTACTAAATAAATTTTGTTCTCTTGTCTTTCTTGGTGTTCCAATTTGGGTGGCCAGCAGTGTATTTTGCGCTTGCGTTGGCACAACTACTTTTTCAATGAAATGGCCTTTTTTACTATCTGAGTATTAGAGAAACGGTTTTAATGGCTCCTCAAGTACGTTGTATGTTATTTTTATTTTTCTGACACTTCCATTTTCTAGCAAAATAGGTAAAATGCCATAGTATTATCTAGAAGTATTCTTTTACCTGATTTGCTGACTTACAACTACTGTTACATAAAAATAATACAAAATCTCTAAAAAACTGCAAAACGAAGCATTTAACATTTGAGGATCCCTAAGAAAGTGATCAACAGTAACGAAAGAAACATCAGAAACAAAGGGGAAACATGCGAACAAATGTCTCCAAGAGACTAGTGGTTATTCACAGCACCTGATATTACGAGGTTTTAGTTGATCTGGAACTATTAACCCCATCAGACACGAAGCGAATTACTTGAAACAAACAACAGACTTTAGAACATAAATGCATTTTCATGTGCTAACAAACAAACACAGCTCGACGTGACGCAATAAAAGGAACAGCCAAATTCAAGTTAAAACGAGGAACATTCGTCAAAGGCTACACGATTTAAATGTATTGTAAGCTAGATTAGTAATCCCAAAAGGAGCGTCGAAATCAATATGTCAGCGGAGAATATCGCAATGCCGAAAATTACAAGCATCAAACCTGAAAGGAACTATAGTGTGCACACGCAAGCTAGAAACTCTTTAAATAAAAAAAAAAAGTAAGTTTAATTACATTTTCTAATAGTGCTCAGTCATTTACATTCTGGTAAGCAAAAAGAAGTTATAATAAAGGCTGAAATTATAAATAACTGGATAATTTCAATAATAACTTTAAAAATGGCTGCAAAATTCTCTTCGTACGTTAACATTTTATTCAAGTATAGATTTATTATTAGTCCAAAAAAGCAATTTTTCCAGAAGAACCGTTAATTTCGCTTTGACATTTTCCGTTGATTCACTAAAAGCGTTCATCTCAGACGACGTCAGCCTTATATAGACCTTGGCATTGAAGTTCGTGAGCTCTTGAATTTATGCTTTTTTGTGTTTGTAAGTTTATTTAAATTGTAATTAAGTGTTATATGTTAAGTGCAATTTAAGTGATATTCTATCCAGTGGGACTTTGTTTTTTATTATAAGTTGAAATTAAAAAAACAGAGTTTTCGTGTTGCGTGTAGCTAAGCCTAATTAGGCTTAGTGAGTTTTTCGCTTGAATTCCGAGGTTCACTTTCAAAAATGTTTCTGTTAACGTCGCCATTTTCCGTATGCGTTATTTTTGTTGTATTCCAAGTTCCAAAGATTGCTTAATTTATTGATAAAATTTGAAAAACCTCATCATTTTTTATTACACGATTGTGGATACACGATTTTAGTGGATTATTGGATTTGGGTGAGTACAAATTTTTAAGCTTGTTCTCCTTTGTAATTCTTCCAAGTTTACTAAGGGCTTTAAGATAACTGATAGGACAGGTGGCTTTCGAGAAAGCATGGAGGGTCTTCCAGAATACATTCTTGCACTTTTCCAACGATATTACCAACTTCCACATGATAGGGCTGAACTTAGGACTGTTATGGAGTCTGCTAACGGCATCGATGACCATCAGAGAATGATGAACTCTTTGCAGGATGAATTTCAGAAATTACAAGACCTAGTTTTAAGAGATGACGGTATGGCTTTAGTTGATAAGGCGATCGAAAATGTGCAGAAGCTAAATTCTGAAAAAGATTGGCAGGATGTACCCGCTACGAAAAAACGCGCACGTAAACGGGCAAATTCATTTGATGATGAATATCCACCATTAATGGCCACGAATAAGTTTAATTCCCTACAAGAGGAAAAATTAGATGATAACGCAAAAATGGATCATGATTATGCTATACCTCCGCCAGTTTTCACGCAACCTAAAAGCTACGCGGGAAAGATACCGCCGCTGGTGATAATCAAAACAATTAATGTTAAGGAGCTAAGAAAAGATTTAAAAGAAAGGTTAATGATTGAAAAGATGGAATGCAAAAATGAGGCAGGCAACTTCGTAATCAAGCTCAGTTCAGTTGAGGATTACCGAAAAGTGCAGGAGAAGTTAGAGAATGAATGTATCCCTTTTCATACGTTCGTTTTGAATTCGGACAAATGCAATAGACTGGTATTGAAAGGATTATCAGTAGACTACGAACCGGAAGAAATAAAGGATGAGATAGAATCCAAGAACATTCCTGTAATTAAAGTTAAGCCAATCACGCGTATGCGTGACGGAGTCGCAACGTAGTCGCTGATTTTTTACGTGGAAACTCGACATACAGATGAAGGGAAGAAAATCTGGGATATCAGATTTTTATTCGACACGAAAATAACTATTAAATCTTATCGCGGTAGGCCCGGACCGACGCAATGTTTCAATTGCCAGAGGTACGGGCTTAGTCAGACCGCATGTCATAATGAACCTCGTTGTGTAAGATGTACTGAAAAACATAAGTCTACGACTGTCCGTATAAAGATAAGAAAGTATTTGCGGCGCAGTGTATGCTGTGTAATGGCTCTCATCCGGCCTGCAGTGAACTTTGTCCTCGTAAACCGTGGAATTCTCAGCATACGAAGAAACATATTGAAAATAAAAGAATTACACCAAGCGCAATGATAAATCCCGCCTCAAAAGTTATAGATGAATTGGCAGCAAACGAACTAGAAACAAGCAACCAAACAAATAGCGAAAGATCATACGCAGCCGTCGCTGCCTCGAATTCTACAACTGCAAAATCGGCAGAGACAAATAACAGTAAAACGAGATTGAATCCCATAAATCAGGGTTATAATAATGATATTGAAAGTTTTAATAGCTTCATTAAGAATTTGTACATGTACAATCTGTATTTGAAATATAAGGAATCGAGCTCACAAATGAGCAAATTGGATATCGCCCTAGCGGCAATTAACATGTTTGATAGCAATAATCATGAATAATTACGAACAAGAACGAAGAACAATCCACCATAATTCGCAATGGTGACTGTAAATAGTGTATTATTTGTATATATGCAAATATTTTTAAATTTTCAAGATTCTATGTTTAACCAAGATAATTTGTTTTCTACATAGATTTTCACTATGTAAATGCATTTTTATTGCTATTGGATGCCAGATTAGCACTTTAGATTCTGATTGGACGAAGCACTTAGCTCCACCCACTTCAGATAGACACAAGATGTTACTGCGCCAAGCCGGCAGTCAGAGAAGAGACGGAAAGGAGGACGGACGCATGGGATGCCTCTCTGCTCCAGTTCAACCATCGACATTGCTTATTTTAAGATATGACACTACATCGCTATATTTCTATTTTCAACGCTATTTTGCTACTCAACAAAGATATGCCTCACTCTTTCAGTGATGCCTGCTTTCGTATCGCCGTAACGGGACTAACAGCACATACCTGCAGAAGTATTTCCTGAATTATCATGGATGAAACTTTCACTATTATGAACCAGTAAGGATAATAATAGACGGGTAAAGACCTCCGGGTCGTACACCCATTATACGAGTGATGACCTAAGACCTAAAAGCGTTCTTTCACTTTTCAAATTGTTGCCACCAAATATTATCCCACTGTATTATATTTAAAGAAATAAAATAATAAAGAATTTTCATAAATATTTGTATGTTCTTCACATTATGATAAAACAACGTACCTAGAGTCATCTAAATTTGACTATTGAACGTTTCCACCCGATTATGGGCATCTGGAAGACCAAATTTGAAATTTGGAATTTGTTTTATTATCGATTTCATATTTTGTAAAACTTTAACGACTTTTTGATTAACAAATTCAACAGTTTCAAAGCGAGCAAGGGCAACATTGTATAGAAAAAAATATTTTTATCTCCAGCGCGTGAGACTGTGTATCGGAAATTCTTAAGATATGCACATTTTAAAATTATTTTGCGATATCGCTCTTGAACTGAATTTTATTGTTTAAGAGAGAAGAACATGACATTTAATAAATAAAGGTAACACAAGAAATACTAAGAAAAACGCCTTTTTAGACGTAATTTAAAATCTGAAACTTTTCGGATTTTTTTTTTGCTTTTAATTATTAAATAGGAAACTGTTTACAACGCATATGTATCTCAGAAGTGAAAGATCGAAGTAAATAAAAACGTTTTCATGGATCCAGTTCAAATGAGGTAAAAAATACTGTAATACAAGAATAAAAAATAGTGTACAGCTTTTATATAATTTCAAGGAAATTATTAAAGATTTAATTTGCTTAGTTGTGAAAATCTACTGTTATCAATTTGCCTAGTGTGTAATATTTAAATCTCATCCTTCTAACTTCTTGAGTAATAGAAAATCTGTAGATGAGCCTTAAGGCTAATATCTCATACCTATTAATATAAAGGGAAGAGTCTGTATTTCGTTATTGTTGGGCGTAAGCTAATAGATCCAGGGCTACGAAATTTAGTACATAAATGCATCTAGATAACAGCCAATATGCCTCGAAGCGATGTTTTCAAAATTTGAATGAGAGTTCTTTTTTATTTTATGTTTTTCATGAAATCGAATCAATAATAATCAATAATTCTCTCTCATTATATCAGCAACAATGACATGCAGCCATTATTGCTGATATGACGACTGTTGCCACTCGGAAAAATGAAGGCGATAATTTCGTGAAGTTTTTAAATTTAATGTTTCCCTCCGATACTGGACGTTTTTTGTCGAGAGAAGGCAACGGAAAGTTGGTTAATTTATTTATTAGGTTAATTAATATTTGTATTGAGGGATATTGTTTATTTGATTGTAATATTTTACATGCAATGCATTTTTATTGAAATTTGTGTGTGTGTTTTTTGGTTTGTTCTGAAAAAGTTGTTCTGCAGAGTAAAATTCTGTGCAGTTTTTAAATTTAATGTTTGTTGTTCCCTTTAGGCATTTTCCCGGTTGATATAAAGCCAGACGAAGGCTGGCCGCGTAGCGGCTAGTTGTTAATATTTAAAATAATTCATGAATAAATTAGTTAATTATAGTTACTGCCAAGCATGGCTTCACTGATTATCATAAGCGAGACCTTTCTATGCCTGGTCATTAAACTTTCCTTCTTTATAAACAATCCAGGTTCACAATCGAAGATTAGTGATTCAGGTTTCAGTTATTTAAAATGACAGCCTAGGATTAATGTATTGTTCTGAACGCGAGGAGAATGTATGAGGAAATTCATAGCTCATGTTGAGAATTTGTTTATTGAAAGGTTATATTTAATATATAAGTTAACTTTTGAAGCATTGTTTAACCATTGTGATATTGTTGCTAGTTGAATATTTCGAGATATTATTAGCTCAAAAGGGGCTATTATTCTCGAAATGGGATTTTGCGTTGGTTCACTATAAAGAGTATATAAGCTTTCAAATTACTACTTACCAAATATTATTATCAACCTATATTATATTTAAAGACATTAAATAATGAAGAACCTGCATGTTCTTCTTATTGCGAAAAAATGCAGTGTCCAGAGCCATCAAATTCTGATTCAAGCCATTAAATTTTACTCTTCCACCCGAACATGTGCAGCTGGGAGCCCGAAGTTTGACTTTTGAATTCTTTTATTATGGATTTTATATTTTTACTCCAAAGGGGCTTTGTCTCTGAAGGACTATTGTTTTCGTTTTGGATTTTGCGTTGGAAACATTAAAAGTCTGAATCACTTTTCAAATTGTTGCCACAAAATATTGCAGCTCTGTATTATATTTAAGGACATTAAATAATAAGGAATCTGCATAAATGTATATTTCTCCAAATGTGATAAAACAACGGTACCTAGAGCCATCCAATTTTGAATAGCGCCCAAATATGCGCATCTAGAAGCCCGAATTTGGAATTTGTTTCCTTATCTATTTCATATTTTGTAAAACTTTAACGAATTTCTGAAGAACAAACTCAAACGATTCAAAAATGAGCAATGGCAACACTCTACGGGGAAAAAAACCTTTTTATCTAAAGCGCGCGGAACTGTGTATCGAGTATTTTAAAGATATGCTTATTTTAAAATTATTTTGCGATATTGCTGTTGAACACAATTTTATGGTTTAAGTGCGAAGAACGTGATACTTAATAAATAAAGGTAACACACAAAACGTACAAAAACGCTGCTTTCAGATGTTTTTTAAACAGTTTTAGTGAATTTTTGATTAACAAACTCAACGATTCGAAAACGGCCAGTAGCAAAACTGCTCAAAATAAAACATTTTTATCTCGAGCGTGCAAGACTGATGCCATTCGGAAAAGTGCAAGATCTTTACCTTTCACTTTTAACAAACTCGCCTCTATAAAACTGATGTGTTGTCACGGCAGGAAATAAAATACTTTTACCCTTCATGCGCCAAGAGCGTTGCCGTTCAGTAAAGTCTAGGATAATAGATAATTTCAAATTTAATCTGAAAAGTTACTGAGTAATAAAAAAGCGATTTCAAAGCAAAAAAAATCATAATAATTTTTTGTAGCTTTTCATATGATTGATTTAAATAAATATGTGTTAAAATTATGGGATGTCTAATAATTTTTATGAAATTACCCTAGCTGAAATCATTATATACTTTTTCTTGTTTATAATAACGATTATAGAATGCTTAGTAATATTTTCTAAAAGCAATCTCGACTACGAATATACTGACATCATGAATAGTACGCATTTGCTCGACCAGGACTGTGATTCGAATTCTGTATTTCAAAGTTTAATCTGCACTTTCTTAGAAAATATGCCATTGACTGTTTTTTCTATTTTTTTGAAATAATAAAGCAGCGATCTCAAACTGAAATTGCACATGATGATTCCGAATCAGCTCAAATTGCATTCAAGCTCAAATTGCATTCAATCTCAAATTGCAAGTGATGATTTCGTATGCACGACCCTGAGAGCAGGTGACAGACAGGAATAATTTTTTAGAAAATGAAATTAAATCTTAAAATAATTTTTCGCCCAAATTTGACTTAATTATTAAATATTTACTGAAACATACACGCGCAATAATATTAATAACGTAAAGGAAAAAATTCAGATTTGTACTATATATTTTCTATTTGTAAGAAATATCTATCGGTTAATTTTGCAATTGAAACCTAACTAACAGTTAAATTCTAAATTTTTGGACTTACATTTATTTCAAATAAATTTAATATGTTGAACTGGCCATTGAATAACTTACTTTTGATGTAAAACACTTTAATAACACTAAAAATATACAAAAATAAACACACACGATTAGGAAAATTTTCCAAATTTTCAGACGAAACTTTTGGAGTGGAACAAAACTTAATGTAAATAATAATGACAACCTACTTTTTTTTCTTTTATGCCTTAAATTGTTCTTCGGCACATACGGAAAAAATGCGTATGTTAAAGCCAGCGCAAACCTTGAACTCGATTGAAATTATTGTTCTCTGTGAGATATGCTAATGCTTTTCTGTTATTTTAGTAAACACTGTATTGTAATTCACAGTGTAGTGAATTAATGCTAAATCTAAACACTGTATTAACAAATACATAATTGGGATGCATTCGTGAGTTGCATAAAATTCTTCAAGGGAAGGGGAGAGAGCATGCTCCTCGATGGTCGCCATATTGAGACCACTGAAAGGATACGGCAGAGCTTAGCTAGATTTTTACACTACAATCTATTAGAAATCTTTACTTTTCAACGTACAAGAGAACGAGAGAGAGTGAGAGGAAACGTAAGCTACATATGCAATAAACCATAACGAACCTTTTATTGTTAACTTTATAACGTATTTTATTCCTCCTTTCTACATGCCTTCGCGTTGTATGGGTAGTACAATCGTCAGGTATTCGAGAGGTCCGTGGTCCGAGTCCCGGCGAGCGCACTGCTTACTTTTCACGTCTTCTACTCAAAAAAAAAAAAAAAAAAAAACAAAAAAAAAAAAAACTAACAACTCTACAGTGACACCCGAACTAAAAAGTGCTGAATGATGATTCTTGATAAGGACTTGACGATTGGATCACTTAATCCCCACTCGCACTTTAAAGTGGGGGAGTATATAAGGTGTTTTCTCCTTCCTTTCTGCATGCCTTCACAGTGTATGAGTAGCACACTCGGCGCGTATTCCAGAGGTTTAAGTTCGAGTCCCGGGGAGCGCATTGCTTATATTTCACGTCTCCTGCTTCAAAAAAAACCTAATTACTCTACAACTTATTTATTTAATTTCTTACTCTGCGCAGTTTATTGAGTCAACTGCACCATATTTCTGGGAGTTATATAGACAACTCTTTATGGAGGTGTTCGACAAAAGTGCCTGCATTGTTGTTTCCTTAAATGTCGAAGACCTGAATTGATTTCCAGCTACATAGATTTCCAATATAAAGTACGGGATTTTATAACACATTTTCAGCACTGGATGTAAAGGTAATATGTATTTTTTTAAAATATTTTTCGCGCGATAAAATAAACAGACAGAAAATTCTTATTACCATTTAGAAATCAAAAAAAGAAAAAAAATTCCAGGCTTTTATGTTCACCATTTGCTTAAAATTAATAATAATTTTATATATGCTCTACAAAGCTAACAATGCTTGATATTTCATCTACTAAATACAGTAAAATTTGCTTTGCTGCTTCTATCTAAGTAAGATCTATTTAACTTAGAAGATAGAAAGTTTCGGTAAACATCATGAACACTTGAATAATTGAAACAATCTGCATTTTTTAAATTCTCCTACTCCTACCGTTTAAACGGTTTCTATGGTTAATCTTAATTAGCTTGAAACTATACTAGTTTAACTTTAGTATGCTTTGTACGAATTCTCTTCTGCGGACTTACTGAAACTTTAAAGTGCAAAAACCTGCGCAAACAATTTTAAAAAAAGATACGATCTTACAAAGAAAATTATAAAAAAAATATATAAAAACCTGAAAGCTTTTAGATTTTATATTACGTCCAAAGGGACATTTATTCAACGTTTTTTGTGTTGCCTTGTTTTATTAAATATCACGTTTTTCGCATCTAAACCACATAAAATTCAATTCAACAGCACAGTGTAACAAAATATTTAAAAACAGCATATCTTAGAATTTACGATAGACAGTCTCGCGTGCTGGAGGCAAAAATGTTTCTTTCCGTACGGTTTTGCCATTGCTAGCCGGTGCAAAATGCGGTTTTGAGACTAACAGGCCTTCTGGGTTAACGCTTCTTTGGCTGAAAAGAAAAAGAAGAAAAGAATTTGAAAGCCTCGGATTTAAAGGTACCTGAAATGGTCTCTTTTAAAGTTTAATATTAAGTTTAAATAGAGATTATCAACAAATATGGCTCGGGTGAAACAGCATAACATTTTGTAGGATAAAATATGAATGTACATTTGAATTAACATGGGAACGTTAGATGTTTTCTGTACTTGAGAAATGAAAAAAAAAATACATACCTAACTATAAAAATGTTGAATATTTTTAATTAGACATATAATGAATTAAATGCGTTTTTTCTAAAATCAATCAGATTACAAATTTAAAAAATCATACTCTTTAAGAACTGCATTTTTTGCTTTCATATAACTTAGCTTGTTAATTAACAAGAGATACAGAAAATTTGAAAGAGATATTAATCATGTTATATTTTGACGAATGGCAACAGACGTAAATGAAAAGTGAAACAATGCATTTAGCGTCGATGACATTTAAAGTGATTCAAAGCAAAATAATGTTTAAAATAACCCCGCCCCCCTGAGTAGAAATTAGTCTCCTTTATTTACAGGGATACAAGAAATTTAAGTATTAATTATTTAAATATGAACGGTTCAGAAGAGGACACTGAAAATGCTCTACAGCATCTTCTAGACTGCGCGTTAACTAACACAATATCTCTAATTAAAATCCAGATCGGTGTACAGATGGTAATCGTAGCAGAAAGTAGTTTTCTGGTGGGTTTTTACAGCTTTTTCTCTCTTTCTTTATATCTTTCCGTCTCTATCCCGCCTTAAACTGCTCATTCGCTCCCTCAACTCAATCTGGTGATGACTGATGGAACAAATGTCACATAGATAAAAGAATTAATATAATGTTATGTATTACTTATTTCAGTTGTGATTTAAATTGTTTTAAAGGTAATGATTTAACTTATTTTGCTTCAGACTTAAAGTTTAATTTGTTTTAATTTTTGTAGTTGAACTTAAGTTTCTTTGGCTTGTTGAAAAGTAATTGTAGTCATTTAATTTGTTCTCTTGACAGTTTTGGTTAACGCTGATTTTAAGTTGCTTGTGTAATTAATTTTTTCTTCTTTACTTTTGGTTGGTTAACTATTTAAATTCTGTTTAGTTAATTATTTTTCTTAACTTTGGTTGTTAATGTTAATCTCTTGATAGGTTGATCCTTAAGGTCAATCTTTTTAAAGTTTTGTTACACAAGTTGGTGTTTAAAGTTTAATTTAAGTTTTAATTTTTATTATGCCCCCTTTTCTGCTAAATTTGGGATCCATATTTTCTGACTATGGTGGTCGTTTTGGTGTTGTGGAGAATATAAAAAATTTTCATACTTGATTATTGTATTTTAACTGAAGTAATTTTTATTTCCTTACTATGGTGGTCGTGTTTGGTGTCGGAATAAACCCAAGAAAATTATCTATGAAATTATTATATATTTATTTAAGTACTTATCAGTATTGAAGTTAATTTGTGGTAAAATAAATAATTAACACCTATCCTTTCAAATTCAGTCCGTTGCCCTTCCAAATAGATTTATTGACTTGTTTTCGATTTCTTCGCCCGCTAGACGGTAGTCTGTGAAACATCTGTCAACGTGAGTAAAAAGTTGCACCCTGCGGAGAGGCTAGTTTCTACATTTACTAACTCTGCCGCAGGGTCAGGGGGGCGGGGTGTTTTGCTTACTCGCAGGCTTTTCCTATGCTGGAATGGGACCCCTCGTCGAGGCTAGCAGCGATTCTTCGCCAAGTCTTGGAGCTCTTTCCACCTTGGGCTGCACCTTCCTGCGTGTTTTTCCCCTGGGGTTGCCGGGCTGTTGGCGGTTTTCCTACCATCAAAAATCGCCAATCGAGCGGTCTTGGCGTTTTGAGTAAAAAGGCTTGGGAGCTGGCGACGAAGAGAACTGACGGAAGACTGACACGCAGCCATTTTTGGTGGACGAAAGGAGACGGAGCTGAAAGCGTCAGCATTATCAGAGAACCAAAGATGTCGGAAGAAATAGACGAGAGAAGGATACTAAGGAGGGCGACGAAAATGTCCAAACTTATCCGTAACTAATATATTTTTTTTTCTCTCCTTCTAGAAAGAAAGGAACCATATCTACAATGTATTCTCTATGTTAACTTCACTGTTTGGAACGTCAAATTGTGTAGCGCAGTGACGTTGGCCGAAGTTTGTTTGTCGGATGTCTTATATACAATGTTAAATTCCCTATTTGGATTGGTATGATTGTTTTTACTTTTTTTCACACCACCGCCACCCATGTAAAATTCTGTATTAATTCAAAATATCTTAATAAATTCTATATTTAATTTTAACTTCTTGTAATGTTTTCACTTTAATTTAGAACACTGGACCCGACTGTTTTATGACACAACGCAACATTAATTATTCTGTTGGAGCTCATGGTCACTATTTACGATTGATTTGAACACTATTTTTACAGTATATATTGTGTTTATCATGTTGTCACAAACTTTACACATTCATGTTATTGAGATTTGTTTATCCAAATATTGACTTATCATTTGGTATTGAACTTAAAACCTATACACAAACTCTTAAGAATTAAAAGCTCCAACAATAAAAATTGAAATTTTAGCTAAAATAAACCCTACATATTTTCATGAAATTGTCTGTTTTTATTTTGAAACGCTTTTTAGTCAGAAATGAAGGGAATATTTAAGGAAATAAAGTCTATAAAATGTTTTTTGAACACACTGTAAGTAAGCATTATCCACGTTTTAGATAATTGCAATAAATGTACAACTTTTTACCCTGGAGTTCTTGGATATTGCTATAAATATTTGCCTAGAAGAAGCAATAAAATTCAGAATACTTACTCAAACATGACATCCAAAACAGCCCGTAACCTTTAACAGAATCAGAAAAGTTTTATTAATAATGTGACCTGAATGGCTTATTTATTCTTTACAGCCGTTGTCAATATTGTTATATTTTGATTGCTAATTAGCATGCATGAAACATGTTTATTCAGCAAAAAACTGATTACCGCTAAAATTAATCCTTTACTCGGAAAATCTGCTTCTTCAAAATCATTAGAAGGAATGTGGATTGCAATTTCTGAAGAAATAACGAAATTTGGTATAGGTTAATTTAAAAAAAAAAGCATCACAGCTATTCGAATCATGTTCATTAATTCCTCCGTCTTCGTGGTATGATTTGCTTCTATAAAAATCAAAAGCAGTATATTCCTAATTAGGCTCCAAGTTTCATAAAAGAAAATTTTACACGACATCATTACAGGCATATTATAATTGAGTGCAAAATTCCTTATAATTAAGTAAATTTTATTAAAAGCTAGTATCGAGGTAAAGGATTTTAGCATTTCTTTTCCAAAAATTAAAATCAACTTCTTCTTTACTCTAATACACCGAAGTTAAACGATAGCTGGAAAGGACGAAAAGACCAAAGTAGGGGGATCTAACTTTATTCTTAGATTTATTTTAATTAAATGATTATTAGGTAAGTTTAAGGGCTGAAAATACACGCATTTTGAAGTGAAATATAAGCAAGTAATGTAATTTTCCTACTTGTGCATACAAAACGGTATTAAAATAAATGAGTTACACAAAACAGTATTGTTTCGAGGCCGTTATCTTGACAAAAGTTAATAAACTCCTTTGACTGCTAAGTTCATAACTATAAAGTAGAAGATAAATAAATAAATAAATGAAAAATATCAAATTTTTTTCATAGTTTTTTCTATCCTAAAACATAAAAAAATTGCAGCACTGTATACATAAATGTAGATAACTGTATTGTTGTGTCACTAACTGGTTTCCCAAAATTTTCGTAAGAAGCAATTTTAATAGAACACACGCATGTATTACTAAAAATTACAAATTCTTTATTGATTCATAAAGCATATACTATAGGATCATATATGGAATATCATATCGGCTAAATGATCTCTAAAGATTTGCTGGCACATACTCAAACGTCTATTGAAATTTTTCATGATTGTTTTGCATAAATGTGGCTGAATTTCGTTGATACAGCGCTCAGTTTCGCCCTTCAGAGGGAAGATTGTCGAAGAAGGCTTTGTCAGGACTGAGTGTTCTATGCATACTCTTGGAGAACATATTCGTGAGGTAGTTGAAGTCCAAATCTTGAACAGGGAGCTGAATGCAGCTATGTTCTGTGGTAGGATACCGTGGTTAAGTGGTAGAATAACTGCGCGTAAGAAGGATTTAAAAATCTTCTTTTATTAAACCACTATTTACAGCCACTTCCCAACTCGGGAGGGATAATAGAAAATAATGACCGCACTTGGGTCTAAACTGAATAATCAAGTACTTTAAAATAAAGTGAATAGAAATTAAGTAGTCGTTGCTCACAGAGCTGTAAACGCGAGGCTGGCCTCTATGCTAAATGGTGCGTAGCAAGATTTAACTAATACTAACGCACTTAGATTTACTTCAATAAGTAATAGAGTAACAGCGCTAAGGCTTAGAATTTAAATACTAGTTAGTCAGGCGAACGTCGAACAGAGCAGCAGTGATCTGAGACTAAAAGCTCTCTCACACTGAGAAGTTCCTCACTAACCTTAAATACCAAAACTTGGCTCCACTGCAAATTAGCATAAAGCTGAAATGCGCGCTCATTCTAACGGGAAGTTGAAATAAGAACTCATAGGAAAGGGAAATTAAACTAAAACTTTGTTAGTTTAAACTAAAACCTTACAGCTTTTACTGCGGCAGATTGCAACCAAAACAGGAGGTGTACATCTATAAGGTATGTGTCCCGCCTTCTTCGCTTGCCTTCATGGTGTAGTGGTCAGCACGCTCGACACATAACCGAGAGGTCCGTGGTTCGATTCCCGGCGAAGGCGTTGCTCATTTTTCATCACTCCTGCTTCCAAAAAAATTCTTATGTCTCTAGAACTGGCGCCCGAACTAAAAAGGTGATGGATTCTCCACCCTCGGGATTTGGCGATTGGGTCCCCTGAACTCCAGTCGCCCTTTAAAAGGGGGAGTATATAAGGTATTTCTCCCGCCTTCCGCGCATGCCTTCGTGGTGTAGTGGTCAGCATGCTCGTTGTGTAACTGAGAGGTCCGTGGTTCGATTCCCGGCGAAGGCGTTGCTCCTTTTTCATGTGTCCTGTTTCCAAAAAAATCCTAATATATCTCTCTAGGCATCTACATGTTATAGCAGTCTCATATGCAAAATTTAAGCGTTCTACTGCTACTCGTTTTTAAGTTACGCGAGATACATACATACATACGTACGCACAGATGCCATGAAGAAAGCACTTCTGAATCCATTTTAAATCAGTTTTATAATTTTTTGGGGGACACAGAGTCCTTTATTCTGTCCTTACGTTTAGATATCACATAAAAACGTCGTTAAATTGTCGTCGTTAAAATTTAAAATGGATATTTTCGTTGAAATATGATACCCGAAATTTTTGGCGATTACAACATTTTCTTTTTACTTCGTACAAGGAAGTGGAAATACTGTTTGGATGTCTAAATTTGAAGGAGCACTTGCTTGAGCATATCCATGGACAGACAGAAGTTTCAAAAAATCGTTTGCAGGTATAAATTAAAGAAAACTGGAGAAGGGAATATCGCTATATGTTTTAAAAACAATTTCTCTTCACCGTATTGAAGTATTGATAATTTCAAAGACTAATAACACAGAAGTACAGTAATATAAAAGTTATTTGACAGGTTTCATTCTTCGATCATTTCTTCATTCTCAATCTTCGATTTCATTCTTCATTCTCAATGGTTTTTAAAACCACTGAGAAAGCAAAAATCTTTAAGAGGCAAAATAAAACTAAACATAATGTTGCACAGTAGTCATCATCCCACGACTATGTTTTTGTAACTTTCGTTGGTAAGAAAGTTAACAAAAATTCTATGTAATTCTTGCTTCACAAGCAATGACGTCAAAAGATATTTTGCTCAAGGTATATAGAAGAACGCCAGAGGTTCTGTGCAGAACACGTAAACGGCCGCGAAAGTGACACCAATTTGGAATAAGTTCTGCATATATCGTGGGGGTTAGTGGTGACGAAAGGAATTGTACAGCTTGGTAATGAAAGCTGCATTTTACCTACAGCATACTAAATACAATGAAAGGATTATATTTCATATCCATGTTGTGTTCACGTTTGTTATAAGAACCAGCAAACTTACAACGTCTCAGCAGTCTTTGACAGAGCGATATTTTTCGCTTGCAGAATTTTTTTCTAAATGAGGTTTTCAGTGTTTAGGCATATTTCTTAAAATTCTGTACATTAAATGAGCGTCTTACGTAACCGAACACTTCCCTAAACGAATTGAATGAAATTATTTGCATTTTCGTTTCATAGAGCGTTTGTTTAAAAACATGCTATATTAAGACTTCAAATTTTGTTGGTTTAAAACAATTTCCAAACAGTTTAGCTCTACATATTTGAATAAAAGTATCTCATGCGGACACCACACGGCCCCCTTGTACGGCATATCAAATTGTAGCCATTTTTGCTGCATTTTATTTAAACTTAGTTCCTCAAATTTCATGACAGGTATATTTCGCATTCAATTAATTTAGTTCTCACTTCGCAGCAAGACAAAAATGCATAAACACACAAAATAACTTCATTGAAAATTGAAAAACATAAAACACCAAACACAAGTTAAACACAATTTAAAAAATAATTTTTACAATTAAAGATTTTACCCGAAAACAAGCAATCCAGCCAGCGGGGAGGAAGATAGATTTTTAGGGGTAGAAAACTTAACGCTTAACTTTTGGTCCCACTAGGCAAAAAGACGCTAAAATTGGTGCATCAACTAAATGATTTAATTCACTATTCTGTTAAGTTTTAAATGTAAACAAATGCCGGCCTCGTTTGGCTTAGCTCCACTGAAACTTTTAAATTGTTGAATATTCTACAACTATTGCCTGCAGATTTACGGACGGCATTACCCTAACCGGAGTACAAGGGCAACATAATTCAATTGCTTTTAAAGCAAAAAAATGCACAATTTACCAACACAGAAGAATAAAAACTGACTGAGCACACCGAGCCTTGCTACAAAGTGGGTGTATGTATGTATACATATATATATATATTTGCTTTATACATGTCGATTGCAACCAAAAAAGGAGGTGCACAACTCATAGTATAGCAGTCCCATATACAAACTTTGAACGCTCTACGGCTGCTAGGTTTTTGGTTATGCAAGATACATATATAAGTACAGACATCATGAAACATTCTCTTCTGAATCCCTTTTAAATCCACTTTACAATCCATTTATTAAAAAAAAAGATGAGTCATTTATTCTGTGCGTACGCATAGATATCGCGAAAAAAAAATAATTCGTTCAAATGGATTCCAGAGCGGTGTAAAAATGGATATGTTCGTTGAAATATGATACCCGAATTTTTTGCGATTACAATACTTCCTTCACTTCGTACAAGTAAAGGAAAATAGGTATAGGTTGGCTTAAAGTTCGGAATAAATTTATAACTATCAATGCAAGTTCAAAACGTTTCTATAAATAAGAAAACTTTTCACGAGTGTGATCATGTATCGAAACTTTGTCATATCAAGGACCCTATAAGATTTTTTTCCCAAGAATGTAATAGTGAGAATGGATTTCAAATTTTTACTGTAACATAATAATAACAATGTGTAGTTTCTAATTAAGTATTTTGATTATGCAATAAGCTTTATTAGAAAATTAATCGGATTATTAATACTGGAACTTTTCTCGTTTTTTTGCTGTTGAAAAATCTTATTTTACATAAACCTAGTTTTAATAAAGCGTTCACATTTTTTATCAGTATTTTATGCATTAGAATAGTTTTAAATGCAAATTAATTACAAGCACAAACGCATAGAACAAAATAAGGAAAATACAATTAATTCGTTTAATTCGGGGTATTAAATTTACAAAATACCAATATAATGAAACAAGTTATTAAGAAATCACAATTTCTGTTTCAGAAGATAAAAAAATAAAAGGTAAAACTCTCTTAATTGAAGAAATTAATTAAGAAACAACATTACGAGTATCGTGCTTTATCTACCCAGTATTTAATCACTCCAAATTAACGTTTTATAAGATTTAACATATTCGCGCTGAAATGAAACAAAGACATTTACATGATTTCAACAATCTATGAAACTAAAATTAAATAATTTACGTTATTAAATAATTCTTCGAAGGCGAAAATACTACATTTTCCAAAGTCTGCTAATATGGTGCCGTAGATTGACAAAGGTCAGATTCTAATAAATAAAAGACTGCGTAAAACATCTGCCTGTTTCAGTAACACAAAGGAAACATTTCCATTTATGTTTGCCTAATTGTATTCATTAGCTTCAAATCAAGGAATTCAACTAGTAAACATAAATACATTCCTTGCATATGCTGGTATTAAAATGTTATAAAAAGTTTATAAGATATGTTCATTAGCTGCGGTTAAAATGTACTTTGTGTCTCATTACTCAGTATTTTATTGAATACTTCTGCATGTTTTCATATAAATGAAAAACAAAATTGGGGTCTTTCAGGAATAGAATTTAGTGGGATTAATTTAGGAGAAAATCAAATAATTTTTTTCAGTAAATAATGCAGCAAATATCAAGCAACGAATAATAAAACGTTTTAAATTGCATCGGGTTTTCAAATGAAATAAAATCAATGCAATGGGATTGGTCTCAAACATTATTTAATGAAGCATTTATAAAAGTGCATAAACGGGAACCCTCACTAGATTAAAAATCCCAGATGCGAATAAAATATATAAAAACCATTTTTTCAAGGATTATATTTTAATTTTATTAAGGAATTTAATACCAGTACCCTGTACACTTAAGTATTCAACATGGGAGTTTGCTGTGCTTTTGGATGCGCAACCAGACTTTCGAAACAGATTCCAGGAGTAATATTTCCCAGGTAAGCATAGAAACCCCAAATAAAAAGAGGAAAGATTGAGAACTATTAAATTGCGTAAAATATCTAAGACAAATATTGAATGTTCTGCCAAAATATATTTACTAAAAATATGAATTCGATAATGAATGTTTCCAAAAATGTGTTTTAAGCCAAAAGTTTGTCAGGACTGAGTGTTCGGTGCATATTCTTGGAAAACATCTTCGTGACAGCTTAAAGTCCTGATCTGGAACAGGGAGCTGAATGCAGCTATGTTCTGTGGTAGAATATTATGATTAAGTTGGAGAATAACTGCAATTGAAAGGGATTGAAAAGCCTCTTCTATTAAATCACAATTATGTACAACCACTTCCCAACTCGGGAGGGATACAGAAAGTAGAGACCGCACTTGGGTCTAAAATGAACAATCAAATTTAAACTAAAACTAAATAGAAATTAAATTAGTCGTTGCTCACAGAGCTATAACGCGAGGTTGGCTTCTAAACTAAATGGCGCGTAGCAAGATTTAACTAATACTGACGCACTTGGAATTACTTCAATAAGCAATCACGTAAAAGCGCTACGGCTTAGAATTTAGATGCTAGCTAGTCAGGCGAACGTCGAATAGCGTGACCGTGGTCTGAGACTAAACGTTCTCTCACCCTGAGAGGTTTCTACCTCCGGTTTAAATAGAACTTGGCTCCACTTCAAATTAGCATAGAGCTGAAAACGGGCGCTTCTTCTAACGGGAAGTTGAAAATGAGACAGATAGAAAAGAATAAATTTAAAAAAAACTTTGTTAGTTTAACTATTTTGCAATTTGATGCCTAATGTAAATATAAATTTTTGCGTGTTAAAATATTTGTAACTAAGCGCGTAAGGTTAGGTTAAGTGTTTTAAATAAGATAAAGCATGCAAGGCCTATCTGCCTAAGCGGAGATGTGCCTTCGTGCAAGACTTTCGAAGGAAAATAGACTTTGCATTAAAAATAATGCATGTACGTTTCATTCCATTTTTATTTTTACATATTTCAAATGCAAAAACGTCTGATGCTAAATGAGTGTAAATTAGTTTACTCGAAAAATATAGTAAATGCACTATATAAAGATTTCCACATGCCGAAAATGAAAAATATTAAATATATATGAGAATTTATGCATATCCTTGTAAAAAGCATGTATTTGCCTTTAACAAAGTATCTAATATTTATTAAATTATTTATAAATGTATTTGGAATTGAAGGATTTATTTATTCATTAACTCCTATGAATATTACTGTGAAGAAATCTAGTCATTAAATGCAATTAAATTTTAAATGATTGTGCATATTATCTAATTATATAATGACCTTAACATTTAATTTTAAGCATAAACTTAAAATTTGCTGACAAACGTATTTATGAAACTACTAGCTTTTACCCGCGGCTTCGCTTGCGTTGATGTCGTGAAATAAGTTTCAACTCCGCCTGAATTTTAAAAATACATCTCGCATAAAATTTCAGTAAATACTGCCCTTCTTCAATACCTATAGGCCATGGATTTACGCGAAGTGCATCGCCACGAAATCTAGTAAAACTGTTACGCATATTTCCTAATGAGTGAAAAATGTTTGTGAAAGAAGAGTCAAAAGCCAGAAATCCTGGAGGATTTTAAATAATGAATTAAATTAAACAAATAAAATTTAATAAATGCTGAATTAATAAATTTTACGCTTTAACGCCTTAGTTACTTAACTGATCATCATGAAACTTTGAAGAAATCTTTTTGATATACAGGGTGTTTATAAAGTCCCGGACCCATTTTGATGTTTAATGACTCATAAAATAATGAAGATATAAACAAACTTACGGCATTTATTGATGGAAAAACTTATATATTTTCCTTTTCAGGTTTGAATATCTTTCCTTTTGTAAATATCGTCTGCACGTGTGGTTAATTTCAGATAATTTCATTTTCCAGTCTAAATATCTGTACTTTTCTAAATATAGTCTGCTTGTTAATTGCTTATTAATTATAATTATGATCTGAAAACCCCCATGAATACCGTGAGGCACAAAGGGATTCCCCAAAGGTTAATGTGTGGTGTGGACTAATGCACGACCGAGTCATTGGGCCTTTCTTTTTTACAGAAAAGACGGTCTCATCAGTCGTATACTTAGGCATGTTGGAAAACTTCGTATTTTCAAAACTAGAAGAGCTTCAGCCACATGTCTTTTTGCAACAAGATGGTGCACCACCTCATTGGGGTACCATCGTTCGTAGTTCTTTGAATGACCGTTTTACAGGAAGATGGATTGGGCGAGGAGGTCCAATTTCTTGGCCACACAAATCACCTGATATAAAGCCGCTGGACTTTTTCTTTGGGGATTTGTAAAGGACAACGTTTACAGGAGGAGAATGTCGAACATTGATGACCTAAAAGCCAGAAAGACAAACGCGATAGCCTCTGTGGATGCCCACATGCTTGCCGGTACCTGGCGTGAAATTGAATATCGAGTTGATATTCTCCGTGCGACGAAGGAGGCACACGTGGAAGTTCATTGACAAGGGTCATGAAACTTTTTGAGTCTATGTAACCATTTATGTTATTAATTTTTAATTTATCTTTATTATTTTATGAGTTATTAAACATCAAAATGGGTCCGGGACTTTATAAACACCCTGTATTAGAAAAGGTTATAAGCTATAAAATGTTTGCGTGGTTTAAGCCACGTACCTGTGCGCGCAGACAAAATTTTACATCTTTTAACTTATTGTTCTGAAACTTTCAATATTTAATGTTTATACAACGACAATCATTTTGAGCTATAAAACCTATTCTATAATTCACGTTTCAATAGTTTAATTACATTTTATATCCTATAACCTTTTCTAAAATATCAAAATTATTTCTTGAAAATTTCACGATGATCGGTTAAGTAATCAAGGCGTGATAAGCGTAACAAACAAACGCAGAAACAAACTCACATTCGCATTTATAATATTAGTTAGGATTTAGCAAGAACTGCTCGTACTAAAAAGTAGTCTATTAAAAGATAGTGTAAAACACAGTCTATGAGATGCTTACTTAAGGAAGTCGTAAAAGAGAATATTTAGAATATGCAGTCTTGAAATCAAGGGTAAGAAAACTGATATAAATATTAAAAGAAATATTTCTTGACATTTTATAATAATTCAGGTACATGTTTTATATAGTGTTATTAACTCACATCTTTTTCAGAAATCATCTTAGAAAGTTAAATACACGGAACTCAGCAGCAATATTTAACGTATTTTGCTATTAAAATGAAAGGTGCTCATTAATTGAGCTTTAATTATAGAGTGTTCTTGATTTTTGATTTAAAAGACACGAAAGAAGGTAAAAATCATCTAATATTTGAGAAAGTAGTTCACAAAGAAGCTCTGCCGAATAGAAAAGAAATAATGCGTGATTTTAATATCAATAATGCAATAAATGTTTATTTTAATTTTTGTAGTTGTTAACCTAATAAAATCAAATTACCCTAAAATTTCTTTCTAATGTAGTTAGTCACATCTTGTGAAAATATTTCATTCAAATTAAAGCTGTTCTAGAAAACGTATAGCATTTAAGTCCGCTCAGAATGAAACATTTTAAAAATGCATTCTTTCATGTATTTAAGACTCTAAAATATTATAGGAAAAGAAAATATATGCATTTCTCATTATTTTTACGAAGTACATAATTACAAAGTGTATACCGCTAATCACATCGAAACCTATTGATCTTAATGGCAAGTCACTGAATGCTTTGGTCTCCAAGAGGGGTGTGTCTCTGCTTCAAGGGAGTGTATGGGAAAATACAAACTCGGGTCTCTCCTCTGTTTCTTACCTCCATAGTTAAGATCGCATTACAAAAGTGCGAATAAATGTGTGTAACGTGTTTTGTAAAGTTTTCGTAAGATGTAATAAAATAATCTTATAATTTCTGTCATATTTAAATACTACGTTTTATGGTATTATGTTTCTAGAGCTCTTCGGATGTGAATGTGCTTCGTCTTCAGATACCTCTGTTTTCTCTGTATGTATTCTAAATAAAATTTGCTGTTAGAAATTGTTTTCCGTGTTTTAAATATTTCGAAGTCAGTTTATAAGGTATTTCTCCCGTCTTCTGTGCATGCTTTCGTGGTGCAGTGGTCAGCATACTCGACGCGTAACCGAGAGGTCCGTCATTCGATTACCGGCGAAGGCGTTGCTCATTTTTCAATCTTCTGCTACCAAACAGTCCTAATGCCTCCACAAGATCTCTGAGGTTTTTTTTGCAGTAGGTAATTAAAATTATTCGCTGTTTTGAAGTATACAAACATCAGTCCTCTCTGCGGTTTGATGCTTAGATGGCAGTTTTAGCATTATATACTACTTTGATTTTTAATATGAGTGTCATAATCAGTTATTTACGCTTTTCGTTTTTTGGAGTAATGTATAATATTAAATCTAAATTCCCTGATTCACAATAAAATTTGAATGTGTGTTATAGCGAAAGTTATAATGCAAGTTATACTATTTTTGAAAATTTTACAATACATTTTGTGTTTACAGAAGATTACTTTCGGTTTTAGATTACTTTTAAATTGCTTTCTTGAGTTTAATAGGATTTAAGACGACAAATTGACTAAAGATTTTACTGAGGAAATTTTTTTCTGAGTTGTATATAATGAAATTCTCAATGAGTCGAGACTAAATAATTTGTATTTTTTTTGTTTTGTTTTAACTTATATGAACTTTATAAACTTCACATTGTTTTGTAAAATAATTGTTTTGGTTTTACTCTGATGCTTCTCAATACGATATTTAAATTAAAAATTTTTTTTTTAATTTTAAATTATTACCACTAAATTACAGCAATTTTCCTCCCGTGATTTAGCTAAGTTTAATTAGAACTTATTGTTCACAAGTTTTATTTTTTACATTTGCTTATATATACGTGTGTATGTATGTACATAAATTATACATACGAAATAAAAAGATATTTATTTACGAATCTAAAAGAGAATGAAATATTTTATACTAAATACGACTTTGGTCTTACTTCCTGCACTATACAATAAAATTGTCTACGAAAAGGCAGCTAAAAACTGAATTTCTAAACAAATATTCTATATATGAGCATGCATAGTTATTTCCTAAACATAAACCTGTAAGCTAAATTTAGAAATGTTAAAATAATTGTGCATTTCAAATACACCATGATTAAAATAAATTTACATTTGCTGAAATTTTTAGAAAAATAAGGGCAATATTTCTTTAGCTCCATATGATTTATTGATTCAATAATCTAAATATTTATATATTTTTTGCTCATAGAAGCGATTTCCGACCTCCAAAATTTAATAATATTCAAATGCGCATAAGATTCGTCAAAACGTTGCCTTCTTACTTGGTATTAAAATCAATACAAGCCAGAAATTCAAAATATACGAATACTTTTCTCTTGAATGAATACATGCATGAAATGTTGAGACTAGTAGCTTATATGTATTGATAAATATGGATGCATAGGTATACTGCAGATATGCATAATGCATGAGTGCAAATGAATAATTCACATATCTATTTTATTGTGATGATGTTATGGGCATCAGTCATATTATAACGTAATTCTCCCGCGTTCTTAGCATGCCTTCGTGGTGTAGTGGTCAGTACACTCGGCGCGTATTACAAGAGGTTAGCGGTTCGAGTCTCGGTAAGGGCATTGTCCAGTTTTCATCTCTCATGCTTTCAAAAAATTCCTAATGTCTGTACAGTGGCGCCCGAACTTAAAAGGGTGGTGAATGATGATTCTTCACCACCAGGATTTAGCGAATGGATGCCCTAATACCCAGTCGCCCTTTAAAAGAGGGAGTATATAACCTATTCACACCGGAAGTTAAAATAGTTAATGTAAAAAAATTAGCAAAGTTTACATGCTTATTTTCTGTCTATAGATAGGAAAAAAAGAGGTTTTTTCTGTACATTCATATTTGGGTATATAAAAATTTAGGTACACATTTGGGTGTCAAAAGAGTAAATAATCTCATATTTTAACAAATATAAATTTTAATACTTAAAGCAGCCATTAGTTTAAAATATGAAATAAAACATAAAGCACAATATAAATTCACAACAACACTCTAATTTATAAAAATTTTTATTACGTAAATTTAACTAATATTTTATCTTTACCAAAACATTATTTAGTATGAAACTTTAAAGAACAATTATTTTTAATACGCATAAATACATTTTACATTTGGTACAGAATAGTATTGTTTTTAATGTGCATCCTGGCATTCTACATTTGGATGCATTTTTGTCATCCATGTATCTTGGTAAGTGATTTACACCATCCAAGCGCACGTCTTTTACTGATTGCGAAATAACTTTCCTCCGCTTTTTATGGGGTTCTTCCTCATCTGAACTTCAAGAAAGTCTTGGCCTTCCTCTATTAATTGTTATATTCTCTCCATATCTGCACAACGCTGATGCAACTAGCATGCGATATTCCATGAGTAATTTTGCACCCGTAAGATTGTTTTGCTTGTGGTAGCGTCCATGCATCACCCAACAATTTGATATCACCAAATCCACAAAATCGGAGAAGACTCGAACTGGCCATTTTGTTGTCCTCCCAGTACACCGATAATACGCTAAATATCTATCACAAAAACCGATTTCTCCCGTTGATGTGTTGTAAGGTTGCCAGGCTGTGGAACATTAATTTTCTTTTTTTCATTTTTCGACCATCTTTTGCACGTCGATAGTGGTTCACTTCCAATATATGTCGATAAAAGCGTAACAGTCTTATTTTCTTTCCATTTAATGAGGCACATCTCATGATTCCTTGCTATTTCATCCTACTCTCCTCTGCTCAGTTCTTTGTCGGTTTTTAATTTGTTTTTGCAACTATTAAGCCTGTTGCTCATGATGTTTCCAACAACGTAAATTTTGTTTCTCAGCAAATATTCAGTGCGTTTGATCCCTCATTCATGTATCCATCACATCATGCACATAAATGTTTATAAAAATTGTCGTTTAAATATACTTTAAACTTGTATGTTATAAAAAAATGTAAAAATTAATACTTTGACTTGCATCGATTACAAACTATCTAAAACTAAAATATACATAATTTATGTAATTAGATTCCATTAGAGAAAGAGAAGTAGTAGTGCACATATAATGAAAAGTTAGCGAACAATGATTAATTTTAATTTGAGAAAAACACCTTTGTATTTTACGTCATGCCGGTAAGCAACGACCTTAAAAATTGACATATTTGTAAGCAATGTGTATAATAAATAAAACTTCCAGTCGCTTGGAATGATAGTTTTAGCCAAACTATATGACGTTCTATGTCACTATGGCCTATCCAACGTCGGAGCAGTAAAGATACTGATCACCGATAATTTCGTCCAGGGTTCGAATCTAGATGACCAGGCTGACTACAGGAGCGTTTTCGTGGTTTCTCCTATGTGTAACGTGTGTACAAAGCAATTTATCTCAAGATGCCATCCAGGAAAGCAACGTCTCCTTAGGCAGTGCTTGGCTATTGTTAAAATAAACCACACTAGTAAGGTTACTATGATTGTTTTTCTGCATTAAATTGTAAGATAGTTTATGGAGTAAAATTAAGGCCTACCCGGCATCAATAAAATGCTTTTCTGATGGTTCCAGATTTATCATGTATTATTACGTAGAGTAAAGGTGATTCTGCTAGAGAAAGCAATATCATGTCGTAGAGACATTAGGACTTTTGTTGCTGAGAGACGTGAAAAAAGAGCAATGTCCTCGCCGGGACTCGAACCGGACCTCTCAAATCCGCGCCGAGCGTGCTGACTATTACACCACGAATGCATGCCAGGGAGACGGGAGAAATGCCTTATATACTTCCCCTTTTAAAGGGCGACTGGGGATTAGGGGACCCAATCGCCGAATCCAGGTCGTGGATAAACATCACCCAATACCCTTTTTTAGTTCGGGAGCCACTGTAAAGATATTAGGATTTTTGATGCTGAGAGACGTGAAAAAACACCAATGTCCTCGCCGGGACCCGAACCTTGGACCTCTCGATTACGCGCCGACCGTGCTGACCATTACATCACGAAGGCATGTTAAGAAGGTGGGAGAAATACTTATAATGTGATTAAACGTATTTAAATTTACATCAATTTTTAGATAGAAAGCAACAGCTTAGCTGGTATTACGTTTATATCTAAGCAATAAAAACTTCTCTTTAAATTCTATTATATAGTTTCTTAAGAAGTATATCCTTGATAAGAAAACGTGTCTTAAAAAAGCGTTTCTCAAACACCCATTTTTCTTAAAATGTTGCCCTGATGCTCTTTAAACTAATTTACTGAACTTTCCAAGTGGAAATAAATATGATATAATATATAATAAACTCAAGTTCCATAATCCAAATTTAACCAGTATGAGTATAGTGCCTGTGTACCACGTTGCATTCGCAGACCAAAGCAAAAACATATATACCTGACCCTGAAGACCTTAAAGATTGTGAAATATATTTTTAATATTTTCCCTTTCTTTGCATGAAGCTACATTCTTTTATTCTACTAGAAGACTAAAACAGATATTAACACTTTCATTACATAATTACACACATACACATATATATACACGTGCATACATCTCTGAATCCTGTACCGATAATTGAACAACGTTAATTTCAATATAAATTTTAATTTTCCTAATGTAATAGTGAATGTATTCAGAAATGCTTAAAACGAATCTGTGTTTAGCTTAAAAAATTCCTTTAGAGTGCGTAAAAAAGTTGAAGCTCTGTAACGTGAAATTTAATTAAAGTTTCCAGGCATTGAAAGAGATATAGTTTTCCATTTGGAACTAAATTTACACACGTAAAGTCATTTTCTCAAGCATAAATCATATTTCAGTAAGTAACAATTGAATGGATTTTTTTTTTCGGATTTTATATCTTTTTATGCTGCTATTTCAGGTACTCAAAATTTTAGTTAAATTACACGAAAATGAGCTTTCATGACTTCAAAATCCAATATCGGTTTTGCCATCTCTTTCTTATAAGAATGGCCTTTCATATTACGTTTATAGCCTGCGGTCAAAGGCAATGAATTTGCGAGATGTCTGAGTAATAGGTGCATAGAAATAGAATTTGTTTCCTCAACCGTTTAATCTGTAAGGATACCAGTAGTATTCTTTACCAATGTCATGAGCTCCGATTTCTGAAATTACATCTTTCCCTGCTTTTCTTGAATGAATTCCTAGAATTCGTTCCTTTTATCTAGACTGTGTTAACTCAGATTTTCATTCTGATATTTCAATTGCAAGATTACGAATTTTGATATTTTCAGATATAACTTGGAATGTTGTATATTGCTGACTATAATTTCAATTATTACTTTAGCTATTTCTAAATTTTAGAGCATTGTAAAGAAATGCTGTAGTTAGGAGAAAACAGTCATACTTTAATTATACTGTAAAAAAATCAAGTATAGTGCATAAAAATGTAAAATACATATACACGTACGGACGTATGTACAGGGTGACACAGAATACCGAGAATTCTTCTCCCGCAAATGCTTAGTGGCAAACATAGCAGGTGGCAGAACTGTCAGGGCAATGACCTTGATCAAGTAAACACTCCACCATTTTAATAACCACGGATAAGTGGAACGGGCAACATACGCAAATCCTAATTACTCGCACATTACGCGAATCCTAATGAAGTTCCTGAGCGCCTTTTACACGCCAGTAAGGTGACAGTATGGCGTGATGTTTCATTACATGGGATCATCAGACCTTATGTTTTTCGAAAATGAATAGGGGATCACAGTAACTGTCAATGCGGATCGTTACGTGGAGATGTTACACACTTCCGTTACACCTGAATTGAACAATTTTCCGTATTGAACAATTGAACAATGCACTTTCAAAAAACCTGGTTCTAACAAGATGGAGCGACATCACACATCGCATGGCAGTCAATGTAAGATGTGCGAGAATTGTTCGGTAACTGTGTGATCTTAAGATTCGGTAACGTTTCCTGGCCACCCAGATCTCTAGAACTGTCCGTTTATGATACTTTCGTGTGAGGCTATCTCAAGAGTAAAGTGTACACTACTCGACCAAGAGCTGTGGATGAGTTAAAACAGAAAATTCAGGATAAAATCGCAGCTGAAATGTTGCAGTGGTCAGTGAAAATCTCAACAGATTTCAAGAATGCATGCGTACAGGACGTCGCCATCTATAGGACGTAATTTTTTTTAAAAAAAATATAAACTCCATTAATCTTTCTTAAATGGCAAGTTTTAAGATTTTACTATGAATTTACTATGAATTCACTATGAATTACTATTTTACTATGAATAAAATGTTTTTCTTCCCTCATTTCTTAGTTTTATTGGATTGTTAAAAAGATCCTGTGTTTTGAGTCACCATGTACATGCATTCATGAACAACTACATGATACTATCCATACATGAATACATACATGCATATCTGAGTCCCGAAACCAAGAAAACTATATCGAGTTTTGAGAAATTCTTACGGAGTATTAAATAGTCGTTTCAAAATACATATGTGAGAAAAATAGGAAAATCGGGTCGACAGAGGCGGTGTCATTAATTAGTTTAAACATTTGATCCAAACAAATGGAGAAAACATATAAAAGCATATATTCGAAATTCCTGCACTGTCTGTTTATAAGAAGAACAGGTCCCGCCACAGTGTCTAGCGGGTGGCGGTCGCTATAGCAACAATGCTAGTATATTTCATCTAGGGGCGAACCAAGACTTGCTAATTCATCTTTAAATGCGCTCGGATGGCAAACTGAAAAGTAAATCTTCAAGACACCCCTACAACAAATGTCTGAAGGCTCGTTTCTACGGCATATGATAGCTGCAGACTAACTGGCGAGAGCTTTTCTTATGACAGACAAACTGTACTCGGCTTTCAGATACGCATCACCGATGGGATAAAATAAGAACTTTTACTTTAAAGTTCGAATGTCAAATAAAAAGCTTTAAACGTTTTATTCTAAAGTGTCTAACGAATTAAATTTAATATATCTAATTTGAAATATAACTTAAGGTTTTAGAAAATTTTAAAGGTTTATCGAATAATTCGAGTTTTATTTTTTTTCTCCTTTAATGTCAATCAATTATATTCCTTTCTGGTGTTTGAGTGTGAACTTTACTTTAGGATTTCGTTACAAATATCGAAACCTTTTTCGCAGAACTAATTTATAAACTTTTTAAATGCCAAAAATCCGTTAGTAAAATTTACTCGCATTGTTATTACTTTATAAATATCATATTCTAGCAGAATAATTGTTTTAGGCATAACAAACTGCTGGAATAGAAACATTTTTCAATTTTTAACTTAAGCAAATAATTTTGCGATTTGTACTTCCTGCCAAAACTGAAGCCTGCCACTGATTTCTGGAGCAGAATTTTTATATGATCTTACGAATGAGATCTACTTCTTAAAAGATTTTGCATTCCTTAAAGCTACTCACGATAATTTGCACAGCAATACTCGTGACTTCAAAAACATTTTTCTGAGCTGATATTTCATTCTGGATTGCGTAAAATTTAAATATTTTCTTTTTCAATTTACGAATGATTCCTGACATTTCAAGAAACATGATGTGAAACTTTAAAACGAAACAGCTCTCAATTTTTGTTGAAGAGGAAACAAATAATTTTTGTTGTTTGTTTCTTCGAATGAGTACGAACTTTTATTAAATATACATACATGCATTGGATTAAAAATTATATTTCTTATTTTTTGCGGTGTAAAGTTCTACCTTCCTGCTGTTGTATAGAACCTTGAGAGATAGTGATTGCACTCACGAAGGGTTAAACTGCCCTTTATTAAACTCTTTAACTTATTTACAATGCGTCAACTTGACATTAACATACTACGCCTCAACTTGGGCGGTAACTGAAACTGTATGATCAAACTTAAAATAAGAGATATTAACAAATAGTAGAATTACACTACAGGGCTCGTATAATTCTGTAGCCTACAGCGCGTAGACGAGTCTAGTGGCCGCAAGATTCTAGCGCTTAAGCCACGTCAAAACCAGCAGTACTTCTAAACAGAAGTTTGCGTATAAGCGTGCACGGCAGTATCCTGGACTCTCCCTTTCTCTACTGGAACGTCGATATTTAACTTATTCTTCTACAGGTAGAATTTGCATTTCTTGGGCGCGCTACTAAATTTAAATATTCTGGCACTGACAATTAGGGGAATGAAGGCTTATAGGAAAGTAACTTAACCCGGCGGAAGGCGCACCAAAAAAAGTTACTTGAGCGGGCGCGTGGGGTTTCACATACCCCAATATTTAAAATAAGATAAAAAAGGGTTATATTTAGTTTTAAATCAGTTTTCTTATTTATTATACGTGAATAAACCTTAGGTTACCAAAAATTAATTTCCAATATTAAACTTATAGAGTTGAAATAAAAATAAATGAAAATAATAACAAAACAGACATCATACCTTTAAGTTTTGTTGCATCTCTAATGCACAATGCTTATTTTATCTGGTTACACTTTGAACATAATACCTTAATATGTTCTTGGCAAAGTAAGATTTCCACATTTTATACACCTCATTCGAGTTTTTCTATCCTTAGCTCGAGGGCATTCACCACATCTTTTATATTTAGTTATATCAAATTTCATAGATTCGTTTGAATTATTCGTAGAAACTTCTGCTCTTCTTTTGCACGCCGTACGTAAATTTCTCGCTAACGTATTAATATCTGATCTTTGTTCAATACGATTTTTAATTAGTTCTAATGCTAAGTCCTTCAAAAACAGGCGTCTGCTTCTATATCTGGTTGGTGGATTGGCAGTGGAAAGCAATATGATTCGAGCATTTATTGCAGCAATATTCAGAGCAGAAAAAAAATTACCATTGGCCATCTCCTTGTTATTCTGGCAAGTGAATAACTTGCTGTCATTTCGTCTACCGTATCTACTGCTCCCTTAGTCATATTATAAAAACATATCATTTCTGGCTTTTTCTTTTCTCCAGTAGCATCATCGTTATGTAATGTTGAAAGCATAAGAACAGTTTTTCCCTTTTTAGAAACATAAGAAATTAATGTTTTATCTTTTTCAAAACCAAAAAGTGTCGAAAATATTTCCCTTCCCTTAGAAGTAACAAAAGTACGAGGAATTTCCCTTTTGTTTTTCCGCATTGTTCCTACAAGTGTCAGCTTCTCTTTTAGAAGATCCGCAGCTAGGGGGTAACTCGTATACCAGTTATCTGTAGTAATGTTTCTGCTAGATTTATGCAGTGGTTGAATTAATCTTTTCACAACTTCAGATGGACTAGTACTGACATTGAAGGGACCATCTGGCTGTGTACCGCAGTATATTTCCATATTAGAAGTATAAAAAGTTCTTGAGTCTACCAGTGCAAAAATCTTGATTCCGTATTTTGCTGGTTTGTTCGGCATATATTGCCGGAACCCACATCGGCCCCGAAAGGGTTGAAGTTTCTCGTCAATAGTGACGTACTCACCTAAATTATAAGAATCTTTGCAATTTGAAATAAATTTTTCAAAGAAATCTCTAATTGCGGCTAATTTATCAAAGAGTTTTCTCTGTGGCCTGTCTAGCAATTTGTCGAAACGCATGCAACGTAAAAGAAATAAAAATCGCTTATAGGGCATTGCTGTGTGAAAATTTTGAATACCTGTACCGTCAGTAGCCCAAAGGTCCTTTACGTTGAGATGCGATGACTTGTGAAGACCACATAAATATAAAAGTCCTATAACTGCTTTTATCTCGACCACGTCAGTAGGTTTTGCATCTCTTTCACGTTTATAATGTAAAACTATCTCAGAAATATATAAATTCGTACATTCTACAATTATTGACAATATACTATTATCAATAAGAATATTCCAACTACTAAAGGGATCAGTAACATTTCTGGCTTCTCTTACAGGTCCTGGAAGATGAGTCATAATATTATGCGAACGAACTCTTACATTTTGCCTAAATTTCTTTTTTTTCCACACCGTTTTTCCATCTTTTCCAACAAAATCATCAGAATCATCATCATCTTTAGTATTATCCAGTTCATCATCTTCTTCTGTATCTGTATTATGTTCACTAAATATTTCAATGTCAGTATCACTTTCAATTTCCGAAATGCAATCTTCATCACTTTCAACAGTTTCTAATAAATCTCGCAGCCGTTGCATCTCTAATTCATAGGGACTCATTCTTTTTGCCATAATGCACTAAAAAATCTTTAAAAATATAATTTTAGCTACTTTAAAATCCCTTGCGAGTAGAAATACTTATTGTTATACTCTAGACTTTAATTTCTGAAATAAATATTCCGTCAGGAAAACACTTACGTGGACAGGCGCGTGGGGTGTGTCATACCCCAGTTCCAACAAATGCCAATAAATCTTTTTCTGAAACACATATGCAACAGTAAACCGGATCTGAATGTCATACACTACTAGAAACTCAGCTACTGAAAGGGGCCTGAAATTGCGGTTTCACAAGTTGGGAATATTCCACTATTTTGTAGGAGTGGGGTATAATACACCCCACGCGCCTTCCCGCGGGTTAAAATTAAAATTAAAAATAAATATAAATCCCTACAACGGATTTGATTTTTAGTATTTAAAAATATCATAATGTAAATATTTTGGGGATTAGAAATACGTAAACGAATAACGATTGCCAAAATAAAGGCCTAAAAGGACTTTTATGGCACGTGTTCACGTATGATAAATATTTGTCCAATTAAATTTTTATCGTAGCATTAATTCAGTGCACCTTTCATATACTCACAGTTATTTTACCCCATATTATTTGCACTGACGTTCATTGTAAATATTCGGAATTAAGTTTTATGGATAATGAATAATTACACATTCCTTGACTGTCAGGAGAATAAAATATAAACCTCCCATTTTATTTTCTACAACGATTTTGATAACAAAATAAATAGTTTTCTGAAATTTTTGTCATCAGTACTACTCATTTTTGCATATCATTAATTGCTGAAATATTCTTTAATGTGCATTGTTTATTAAATTGCTAGAATTAAGAATTTCACATCATGGTTTTTTTATTTTTGCCATTTTCAAATGACTAAAATGTTTATTCTGAACTTTTTTCTAAATCGCATCATTGAATATACATGTGACAAAAATCTTACTTCGGCTTTTAACCATATTTATCACTATAATAATTTACGATCTGCTAACTACAATTTTTACAGCCTTGTCATAAGTAATTTTCCAGTATTGTGGTTACCTTCCCACAATTTTCTACTCCAGTTCAATTTTATCAAAACTTCGAACTCATTTTAAAGTTAAATAAAGAAACATTTTGAAACATACAGCTTATCTAGCTAATCATAGTTGAATATAAACTGTTAAACCTTATTGCTTATTGTATCAGTCTTGATCTTTACAGCATTTGGATAATTCTCATCTTTATCTTTAATTAGAATTATTAATCCCAGAAACGAATACAAAAGTTAAAAATTTAATAACAATGCTTATTAAAACCTACATCCTTTAGTGCAACAAAAATTTAATTAGAAATACCAATATTTGAACTTGCAAAACATAAATATTTTTAATATGTAATCAGTCTGGCTCTAGCTCACCGACACCAGACTGGCAGACATGTGGACATAATAAAAAAAAATAAACTGCTTTCTAACGCGTTGCCAAAAATCATTTCTTAAAATTAAAAATGTGCTTCATGTTAAATCCCACACAACTTGTATTTTAGTAAAGACTGTGGAAGAAATAGAAGTGAATGCAAAAAAATAACATAAAAATCCTGTCAATTGCTCTATAAATACGAAAAAGTCCTATAAATGTTTTTAAATTAACCTTTTTATTAAATTTCAATTTAGACACAAGGTATCACTTGTGCTTAAATTCAAACCTTCATCACTTGCGGGAAGTAAAATAACATAAAGTTTAATTTGAAGATTGAAGTCTTCACAGTCAGCGACTAGAAGCTAATACCGGAATATTAACTGGCAGATCTACGAGACTGAGCTTAAACTTGCAAGCTTTATACCTGAAAAGCTTGTAAAGTATTTCACCCATCTTCTTAGCATGTCTTCGTGGTGTAACGGTCAACATGCTCGGCGCGTATTTGAGAGGTCCAGGTTCCAGTCCCGGCGAGGACATTGCATATTTTTCATGTCTGCTGTTCAGAAACAGCCTAATGTCTCTCTACAAGCTGTATACCTGAAATGTTCGAAACCCTCCCCTTGAATACTCTTTAACTCATTTGCATATTAGTGAGGGCTAATGGAAAAAAGAAATTATAACAAAGACTCAAAATAGAAAAATAGATCAATTAACATAAAATATCTCATAAAATAACTTTTACATCCGTAGCAGTAACATGTTAATTCCATTTGCTAATGTGAAAAGAAACTTTTATTACTTTATTTGCGCTTTCTTTTTACTAAATTATTTTGCTTGTTGAAAAGTTACATTCTTCTTAATTCCCTTTCCAAACTCTTTAAATGAATTTTCTTGAAATCGTGAGTTAAAGGCAGATAAAAACCAAGTTTTTAAATTGTGGTCAATTTTATTATTTCAAGTGAAATGTTTTCAAGTATTACGTTTTCCAAGAACCTAAATTCCGTTCTTAGAAAGGACGCTGTTGTCTTCATCAATATAAAAGGCTGTGATAAATACTATAGGCAGCGTATAAATTTAAACAACAAATAACAAGCTTAAAAATGCATTTTATTGGTTATTATATATACAGGAGTACATTCTGAGAAAATTTCTTTCTTAGATATCGGAAACAGTCATTCGATTTTGAGACACGAGAGTACGTTGTGTAAGAATTGCATACTAATTCATCTTTTCAACTTTAATGTAAACATGAACGGAAGAGTATATATGTCAAAGAAAATACCAGAAATATTTATCCATTATGAAAAAGATTTCTGCTGGGTTTTAAATTAAATAAACCAATCCCTTCCATTCTAAGAGTTTTGTAGCTATCAAATATCATTATACTGCTGCCGCCAATGCTCAATTATTTTATTCATGTTATTACTATTTCCAGAACGACGACTTTAGGTTTTATTTCCTTAACTAGATACTTGATTTTATTTCCAATTACAAAATTTCTTAGAAAACAGATAGAAAGGCTTTCCAGAACAACTTACGTACCGTAACTGGCAGCATTACTTAAAAAAGAAAAGCTACCACAGGCGCGTAAATATTCTAAAATATTCTTCGGTTTTACTGCAAATGTTTCCGAATTTTACCAATGATGCACTGACACATTTTAATTTTTCTTAATTGTAAAGTGTTTTTAATAATAGCAAAGTTTGATAAAATTGCAAAAAAGTAAAATTTTTACTATATATAGGTAGCAAATAACAATTCTAGCACCTGCAATTTTTTTTTCGGTTCTTTTGCTATTTACACCAGACACTCCATTTACAGTTACTAAGAGCAAGAAACTAAAAGCAAAAAAAAAAGAATAGGTAATATAGAACTTAGATAATGACTCGAAATAGAATCTTAAAAACATATGCTTGGAATATGAAACGTTTAAAAATTATTCTGGTTTAAATAATACATTCGCTTTTACATACCCTCTTCCCTTTCTTTAATTCATACATTTAGAAGATAATGTATGTTCGTGTACCTTGAAAAATCAAAAGTTTAGAGACAGTTAACTACGTTTTTGATGAAATATATAACATGTTAAACTCTATATCGGCTAATATCAATGAAACAATCATGCAAGAAAGGTAATATGCGCTATTTCATCACTAAACCAAAACCCTTATTTATGTGGGCATGAAGTTCAAAAATAATAAAAAAATATTTTGCAAATATTGCAAGATTTTGAAAGGGCATTTCCTGATCTTTATTCGAATAAAATATTATCATTATTTAGTGATTTTTATCATCTCAGATTTATGAATGATTCTAAAATAATTAATGACTAAGTCCTATCGATTCTTATCACTTCAGGGTATATTCAAATGCAGGTTTATCAATTCAGGCAAATAGGGGCTCTTTATTTGATAAAGAGTCCGTCAAAATTAAGATGAGGAGAGTTGGCTTTTTCATAAATCCGCAAATGTAAATGATTCTAAAGTTCAGTTGTTTTATGGACATATTTATTTCTTAAGAAAGTTCACGGAAAATATTTGTTAATTGTACTTGAGATCTTGTTTAATCTCTCCATCTCTCTGAAATGCAAAACTCATTATATAGTTAGTTTCGAACTAATGACAAGCAAAAGACGCATACGGGGTCCCAGTCCCTTTGCATTTTTGGAAACAATTAACGAAATTCTCGTTTAGTTTGTAGGATTTGCTTAGTTAAAATTAACATATGATTCAAATTTTGTTGTCTTTCCGGAACTTTCCTCGCATTTCCTTGTCAGGATGTAAATTTAAAATTAAGTGACGTGAAGTTAAGTTAAACTGGGGAATTTCTAAGTTCAGGGTTTTCGCTAGCCAGCTCACGTTTCGTTTCTGATGTTGCTGTTACGCCAATACGCCGTTTGGCCATTCCGAATGATCGTCCCACCTGTTGGGGCTGTTGAGAGTCAACCGAAGTTAACCGTAACTTAAAGTGCTAATCCAGCACTGATCTATTTTATACTTAAATTGTATAATAACGTTTACGTTCCAACACAAGTAATCGGTGTTATTGTAAAGCACGAAGTATGCTCCTTTCTGTTCATAGTTGGAATTATTAAAGGGTTATTTTCACCCTTCTTCTGTCCTGGTATTACTTTATGCCGGTGCCAGAATTCGTTAGGCTCATTAGTAGGTCTAGCTTTGTTTATGTGGCCAAAAAAATATTAGATCGTTTAAGTTTCCCTAACATACCGATGTTTCGAACAGTTTAGATTGCCTGAAAATATTGATCTCTAAAGCTGTCTCGATAAATGAGACTAAAAATTGATAAATCTGGCAGATAAAATGGTTATGACCTACAATGATCTGTTTCCTTTTTTCTGAATATGAATTTTTTTTTCTGAATATGAGACAAGACACTGTCGTATCATTTGATAGGTCAAGAAACGTTCTTTCCTGAAACATAAAACTGTGCTATTTATCTCAGTCGCCGGGTATTTTATGGTATGCATGCGGCGGCTTCGACTGAAAGCTTATCTACTTATCATATCATGAAGAGTTTTATCCAAGAAATGTAAAGGATTTATAGAAGTAAAAATTGAAGTAATCATTGTTAAACTTTTCTTTATGTCTGAGATTTTTGAAGTTTTAATAGTAAAAACCATTTATTCCTAATTAAAAAAAAAGAAATGTAAGCTTTCAGATTTTACATAACGGGCAAAGGGGTGTTTTTTTACTGTTTTGTGAGTTACCTTTATTTATTAAATATTACGTTCCTCGCACTTAAACCATAAAATTCAATTCAACAGCAGTACCGCAAATTAATTTTAATATGAGCATGTCTTTTATTTTTTCCGATACACAGTCTCGCGCTCTGGAGACAAAAATGTTTTTTTCGCGTACAGTGTTGCCATTGTTCGCTTTGAAATCGTTGAGTTTGTTAATTAAAAATTACTCAAAGTTTTACAAAATATGAAATAATTTCAATAATTTCGACAATAAAACAAATTTCATATTTCAAATTAGGCTTCCAGATGCCCATGGTGGAAGATTACGTTATTAAAAATATGATGGCTCTAGGTACCGTTGTTTGATCAGAGTGCTAGAAACATGCATACATTTATACAGATTCTTCATTATTTTATAAGGTATTTCTCCCGCCTTCTTCGCATGCCTTCGTGGTGTAGTGGTCGCCACTCTCGACGCGTAACCGAGAGGTCCGTGGTTCGATTCCCGGCGGCGTAATGGCAAACTGCACATTGAGTTGATCAATGTTAACGGATTTCGCTTTCTGCGCATGCTTAATAGTGTACCGTTGGCGTACAAACCTACACAAGCCCGTTCGTCATGTAGGCCTTAATGACTCTTTACGATTGCAATACTATGGACGCATTTTTTGTGCTTATTGCACTTGCTTCTGTTTCATTTCAGTTTGGTTTATTTTGTTCATAAACATTACATTTAATATCAGTTATTTGCAATAATTTCTTTGGCTTTAATTCAATAATTTAAACTAGATATATTCCTTAAGTTGTTAAAGTATTTATGAATGGAACGCATGGTAAAAAGTCGATTGCTTTTATTCCTCAGAAGTACAATCCATAAACAACATCATGTAATGTTTCCTGTTTTGTAATCCTTCTTAAACGAAAATTTGGGGAGTTTACAATTAATATTTAAACTTAAGTAATGAAGCAACGTACAATTTAACAAGTTTTAAAACCCTGAACTGTTTACGTCCAGATAACAGAACATCAACCATATACCATATTTATCTTCTTTTAAAATTACGCCAAATTCTGTTCTGGGCATGCGCAGTGTGCGTAATTCGTTTAACATTGTTCAACTGAATGTGCGGTCTGCCATTACGCTTCCCGGCGAGGGCATTGCTCATTTTTCACGTTTCCTGCTTCCCAAAAACCTAATGACTCTACGATTTAATTTCTTTAAATATAACACAGGCCGATAATATTTGGAGGCAATAGTTTGAAAAGTGATACGGACATTTACAGTGAATCGACGCAAAATGCCAACACAAAATTAATAGCCCTTCTGAGATAATGCTCCTTTGGGATGAAAAAAGGTATCTATCTTTTAAGCCTTTTATGATATCATCGTGTTTAAGTACAGCTAGTTATTCATGACTTAGATATCTAGTTTACCTAAATAACATCTGTTATGTAGATGGTTCGAAGGTACCAGCTTGTTGCCTAAAGAATCTGAGGATACGAATGCCTGGTTCCTTTACCTTAACAATCAAAGTTCACTTACAGTGGTTTAGGTACAGATAATATGATGCTGTTCTGAACACTTCTTAACCCCACCAAGGGAATACGTCAGTCATAGTCTTGTTACATGCATTGTTATGCAAAATGATGAGAGGAATCTGCACAAGTACCGTCTTTTCTTCTGCTGCAGGTGTCGCAGATTAAATTCCCAAAATGAACTGTGAAATATTTATTAACTGTATGTTCTTCACGTATGTGAATTATGCTAGAGAAACGCAGTCAGAGTAATATGAGAAAAGCCTTAGCTTCACACTATTGGAACTGGGATGGAACTTTGTTTCTCTTAGCGCTTCCTAATGAAAGTACTTCTTTTACTGGAATTTCTGTTAGGCCCTGTACGATTTAGTCCACGTCTCATTGAGGCTGCTGATGCGAAGTATGTTTCATATTTGAATATGGAAAAGCATATGAGAGCTGCCCCGCTGGAGGAAGGCATGTGGAGAACTTTCTAAGAGAAATTAGCTCATATTAACGTTAAATATGAGGAAACCCACGAAAATCAACCATGCAGACAGCCCGTTTGATAGGTTCGAACACAGAAAAAGTACGAACTCATGATAGTTCGAAATATCATTCTTCCGTGGTCCTAATTACTCGATCACTAATGGACTCGGCATAGGGAAGGCTCTACTTACCTTTCGCAACACTTTAGGTGGATTTGAGCATCATATCGTACCCACTTTTGCATTATCATAACCTTTGCTGGTTTTGAGAATATTGTGATTACGCAGCTAAAGAACGCCAGCTCACCACAGACTCTGTTATTCCTAACATGGCGCATGTACTTAGTATTGGAAAAGTGTGTCATTAATCATTAGGTAGGTCAGGCCTCGAATTAACATAAATACATAAGAGGCAATAATTAAATTTCATGGAGTGTACATAGCACTTGATACAGTAGGGGTTCCAACACATGTGCTTATTAAACAAACTTCTATGCTTTTAATATATTGTTGCACTATTTAAATTACCAAATTTTTCTCTCCAATGAAACTGTTAAAAACTTTGCAATTAGTGGTGAATCTAATACGCAACCCTTAGCTCCTGTAACGAGGCTAAGCTCTATTTCGGAGCCAAAATATTTCAAAAATTCACAGAAATTTCTATTTTCTTAATAGATCAAAAATTAAAAAAAATAAATAAATATAAATGTAAATATAAATAAATCAATAACTGCAAGTGTAAATATAAATAAATAAAAATAAAAGACATTAAAAGGATCTTTTACGAAATTTTTTTCAGTTTATAATTAAATTTTTTTTCAAGAAATGTAATCTGCAAATTATTTTATTAAAAACAGTTTAAAAAATTCAAGATTGAAAACAAAATGAGATAATCATCAAATAATATTTTACAATACACTGTAAAAAAGGAAAATTGCTTTTAGTGTGCTTTTTTAGTTTAAAAGAACATGAACAAAAAATCTTAGAAACGTTTGAAAAAGCAGATAATTTTATATATTATAGGAAACGACTTGCATTCTTTGATTCATTGCGTAATTAAATAGCAAGGAGAATTTTCAATGTTATTAGGCCACATAAAGTCAATTCTTGCCTAACCGTATCAGAAATGGCAAAAAATATCGATTTAATATATTAAAAAAGAACTATCTGCTTATTCTATTCTACAAAAGCAAAATGCTTGCTTAAGCGGTTTCATTTTCGGAACTAATATATTTAAACATTTTGCTTGTACAAAGGAATTTACACTGGTTTCCAGAAGTTAAGGAAATATAAAAAAAGTAGCGATAAATTGTTAAAAATAAGTCAATCTGTATAAAATTTGAAAATGTTGTCAAATAAGAATTGCTGAGTGAAACCACAGTATGTAAATTAGTGGAGCTGCAATCGGAATACGTCATGTGAGAGGAGTATAAGATTTTGCATGTTTCAGAGGAATCCAGCAAATTTCGCTGTGATACTGAATTAAGAAATTTGGGAGAGGCAATTTGCTCCCAACTAAAACTATATGGACAATAAGTCGTTATCCTTTGGAATTGGCAGACTAATTGTTTTAATTCTCTCCCTAATCGTCTTTAACTGGAGAAAGGAATTATAGGCTCCCACACGTGCGGGCTCTCGAGGTGTAATTGTTAGCATCATGAATAGGTTTCGGAAAATCCATGGTGAAAGTTCCGATTAAGGCATAACTGATTTTTCACGACTACCAGTCTGAATAATCTGACAGTTGTATGAATTACATTTTTAATCTAAGCAACTGTCAATGGTTTTGGAAATATGAAAAACGTTAGTGAAATTTTAACTGCAACTGGGACCTTATTTAAAAGGTTCTAAAGTATAGTTGTTTAAATAAATTCTATTGATTGAAAACCGAGGTTATGATTGCGAGACATGCCGATGTTTGAAACCATGTCAATAAATTCCTTTAGACAGCTCCAGATACTGTGACCAGAAACACGTTTTCAAACTTATTTGATCTCGAGTTTCAAACGAAATAAATATTTTTTTTTACAATTTATTTTAATTCTTGATAGAAATGGAGAGATAAAGAAAACGAGAATAAATAAGAACGGAAAAGCACAAAAAATACTCAGGTTCCATAATAACAATCTTTATGCACAAAGAATTCAATCTATGCGCAGAACAGAAAAAAAAATATTCCATTTAGAAAATCCGAAAATGTACTTTTACGTTAATGCTTAACGGAATGCGTATGGACTTTTACTTAATGCTTAACTTTATTTACTTTTAAACTTTCTATTCCTGTCCTATTTCTTTCTACTTTTTTTAAACTTGATTTGCTAGAAAAGAAATTCTGGAGTGCATTTCTCAGTAAGACAATAGTGTGAAAGATAATAGTGTTTAAAAGCAAAGAAAAATATATTCTGGAACAAAGATGCGAGTAAAATACGTTTTAATGCTAATTGTTGAATTTTTCTTTCTGTTTCAATTCTTTTCAATGTAAAAGCTCTTGAATAATTTTACTTTCACAAAGAAAGGCATTGAGGTACTCAAAAGTAATTCTTTTTTAAACTAATGTGGTGAAGTAGTATTTCAGATGAGTCATCTAAAATACAACTTGAATCTTTCTTTAAATGAAAAATTTGTATTTGAACGTGGCAGGATCATTGCATTTCTTAAAACTACTTTCGTCCTGACTTTTTTAATTTACCTAGAAAGCCAGTTTTGAGATGAAGAAGAAATTCTTTTATTATTTATAAATTTCAAATCTCTGGAAAACTTTTAAATTAATGAACATTTTATTCGTGATGTATTTGTTTTGTCATTTACAAGCTATGTAGAATTTGATATGGCTTGCAGTTCTTGTAAAACTTAGACGTTGCGCAAAGGAACGCAGTTCGGATCTCTGAAGTTTGCAGAATTCTATTCTTTTTCGACTGTCCAATAAATGTCTAATTTGATATGAAAGGGTTCTATTCTTTCTTTACTGTCCAATTAATGTCTAATTCAATCTTAATTTGAAAAATCTCTACGATAAACATTTCACATGAATTTGCAGAGAATTTTGTATTTTAATGTTCAATAGATTCACTGTGAAAGCGTTCTATTTTTTTCGACTGTCCAATTAATGTCTAATTTGGAAAATATCTACGACAAACATTTCATATGAATTTACAGATAATTTTGCTTTTTAATGCTCAATAGATTCTCAGTGAAAGCTTTTATTCTTTTTTGACTGTCCAATTAATGTATAATTTGATCTTAATTTGTAAAATCTCTACGATAAACATTTCATATGAATTTTCAGACAATTTTGCTTTTTAAGTCTCAATAGGATCACTGTAAAAGGCTTTTAATCTTCTTTGACTGTCCAATTAATATATATTTTGATCTTAATTTGGAAATTCTCTACGATAAAAATTCCATATGAATTTACAGACAATTTTGCTTTTCAATACTCAATAGATTCACTGTGAAAGGCTTCTATTCTTTTTAGACTTCCCAATTAATCTCTAGTTTGATCTTAATTTGAAAAACCTCTACGATAAACATTTCATATGAATTGACAGACGATTTGCTTTCTAATTCTCAATAGATTCACTGTGAAAGGGTTCGATTCTTTTCGATTGTCTAATTAATGTCTAATTTGATCTTAATTTGGAAAACCTCTACGATAAACATTTCATACGAATTTACAGACAATTTTTCTTTCTAACTCTCAATAGATTTAGAAAAAGGCTATAATTTCGTAAGCTGAGACTATAATTTCGTTTTTGATATGAATATGGGTCGAGGAAAATGAAATGCTCGAAATAGAAAGAGCCTGTTTCATTCAAGGAACTTAGGTTCCTGATACTCAAACAGTCTCAAAACATTCTATTGATTTAATAAAATTGGAAACTGGCAAAAAGATGGCCTAATGCAATGGAAAATCTTGCTTTTCAGACGGCTCGGAAAAGAACATTATAGATGTGTATAACTTCAGGTTCTAAAAATATTTCTGAAGCTACCACATTAAGACGTATCGTTTGTATTGTTATTTATTACAATATACTTAATATAAGATTGAAGCTGTATTTGCTCCCGAAATAAGAGTTTTTATCACGTGGTGGTAGATTAAAGATAATATTTTAGTTTTGGAAGTAATAACTCCCTGTCAGCTTTAAAAAATTCATATTTTTGATTTAAACATTGTGCGACTAGTATTTGTACCTTAAAATAATATAAACAAGCGAAAGATAAGTGCGCTTCTGCAAATTGGTTTGATTGAAAATATTTAAAATTAGTAATTTTATTTGATTAATGACAAAGAAGAATTACTTCCTTAAAGCAAGGATTTATTTGCTCACAACAAAAGATTCCTTTCCTACAGGATCTTTCACTCTCTTGTCATTGCCCGATTGCGAATGGGTTGACTTTAAAATTTGTGCCGGTCAATTATATACTATGATCGTACAATACTCAACACCTATATACGTTTTCATAAAAAACAGAATATATCAAGAAAATATTCTAATTGTCATTTTCAAAGCAAGAAACATCCAAACTGAATTTGTCTTCAATTAAAAAACTGAGCACTGAAACTCTTTTTATTAAAAATGAAAGGCGCATTAAAATACTGAGGAAATCTGATTTATATTGATTTACATACGAAGGAAACAAGAAAGATCCTATGCAGTCAGCCCAATTAGTTGCGACGTATTAAAAGACGGGACAAACGTACAGTATTCTGCAGATTTTGACTCCGACCAATTGTGTGCCTTTAGTAATCGAGGTATAAACGGAATGCACAGTTAATAAATCAGTAAAAAATAATTTCTTTATGGTACGATGATATTATAATATTTTTAATGAAATAAAACAAACACAATAATAAAAATATTATGTTTTTATACTGGAAAAACTTTCAAATTTGCAGTAATCTGAGTACATGTATTACTGTATTTTGCGTACTATGAAAAATACAGGAAATATATTACGATATATCTCTAAAAATATAGTCAAAACGTAACGCCAACCATTTGCAATAGAATTTGCATAAATCTGCATAGGTATTTATAAAATTATTGTACGCAAAATGATTCCATTGCTATGATATATGGCTTCCTCTCTGAGATAACCTGTAGAAGTTTTACTTATTATAAATGGTTGCATTTCATTTTTTGTTTGAAATCAACGAAATATCTTTTGATAATAATAAGAAACTTGCAGTGATTCTAAGACCCCCTTTTTAAAAAAAAAAACGGTTTGTTTTAAAATATAAGATTTGTAGAGATATTAGGTTATTTCGAAGCAGGAGACATGAAAAATGAGCAATGCCTTCCCCGGGAATCGAACCACGGACCTCTCGGTTACGCGTCGAGCATGCAGACCCCTACACCACGAAGGCACGCGAAGAAGGCGGGAGTAATACCTTATATACTTCCCCTTTTAAAGGGCGACTGGGGTTTTGGGGACCCAATCGCCAAATCCTGGTGGTGGAGAATCATCATCCACTACCTTTTTTAGTTCGGGCGCCAGTGTAGAGACATTAGGTTATTTCGAAGCAGGAGACATGAAAAATGAGCAATGCCTTCGCCGGGAATCGAACCACGGACCTCTCGGTTACGCGTCGAGCATGCAGACCATTACACCGCGAAGAAGGCGGGAGAAATGCCTTATAGATTTAAAAAAATTATGATGTTCCATGATACAAAAACGATTCTTATATTTTTTTACTAAACAGTGAAAGATATAATGGTAGCTTCCTCTGCAGTAACCAAAATTAATTAGACACAAAATTAATTTACTTTATGCATAACATTTTCCACCTGAATTGCACTCAGATAACTTCTAAGTTGGATATATTTTTGTATAAATGTAAATATAATATGAAAGAATATATTCCATGACATACTTGCTTTAGGTGGCATCATCACGGTTATCGTGACCAGGATCGTAGGTCTGTTTGTTTTACTTTCGTTTCTCCTGCAGCTAAAGTCTAAGAAATCCCACTGAATTGCCAAGAAATGTATTTAATTCTTGAAAAAATATACGATGCATTTTCTTTTACATGGCCACTGCAAAACATAAAATAATTCTGTATTTTATGCAATAAAAGCAAACAAAATATTAAAACATATGAAATTTCTCAGTTAGTGGTGCTGACGTGGTGTTAATTAATCTGACGTTGTACTGCTGAGCGAAAGGAATTCCTTCAGTGCATTGAGACTAATTGGTTGACTTCCCAGCCTCTCAAAAAGATTCATACTCTCAGATCTTATGTCACAGATTCTGTGATTCTTATTAATTTCTTTCTACGCAATAATCTAGTAAATACTACCCACGTATTCATCATCAATGAAAAACATAAGAAAAGCCTAAAGGTTTCATTGAATGATTTTATTTTCTCAGAAGGAAGTACTAATATATAAATAATCATCATAAAATATTTTGTTTCAGAACTGCAATATTAAAGTTTCTTATTCACATTAAGCATTATTCTTAATAATTACAGCATTAGTCTTAATAATTTTTATGAGTATTTCCTTCGTTAACAAAAATAAGTATTTAAATTATATAACCCTTTTCTCTAATTTGTCAGATTAAACCCTTTTTGGAACGTTGAACTTTGAGGTGCAAATGGTCTTTAGCTGACTAAGCTTTAACCAATAGCGTGTAGTATTGCCCTAAGGAGGGGGCAGGTAGTTAGTGTTCAATCGTACAAGCACGCCGCAGATAAAGCGAAAAAAACACTGGCCAGGCATGTGTCTCCATCTAGCAGCATAAAGAAGGGTATTTGTTGCTGCTATCGAGCTGGTAACATACTAATCAGCCCTTATTCTTCTCTTGCAAAATCTATGAGTATTTCTGCTACTTTCAAAAATAAGTTCAAAATATCCGCTGGCGCCTTGACTTTCCTTAGCCGTTTTAGCAGGAAGATGACTTCCCTCATGGTAATCGTGAAATTCATGATTGATTGAATATTTCCACAACTTGCGTTACTTTTGACTACCGTTCTTGAACATATCACAATAGTTCCTTCAGGCCAGTCCTTCCGTCTGCTTCTCCTGTTTTCGGGATTTTGGAAGGTTCTTGATGTATTCATGATAAACCCTACAATTGCTCACATGGATTCCTCTGCAGTAAAGAAATGCATGATTCTCTTCTTTTTTCAAAAGTCATTCTGCATTTCTGCTGTTTAAACTACTTTCGCACATCTTGCAGCATGAAACATAGATGGTGTTTGTAACCAAACTTCTGACATTTATAGCACTGGATTAGCTCATTTTTGTTTGGTTTGAATTCCTCTATCCTTACACTAATGTCTAAAATGTTGTTTACATCATATATGTTTTTTCCTGCTTCAGATGGCTTCTTCATTTGTTTCGTTCTCTGTCGGCACAGTACTTAGTGATGGAAATTTATTCTAAGGTGAAATTTCAATCGTCTCTGCAGAAACAATTTTTGCTTCTTTATTTTGGGATTCCCTGGATGTTTTTTCTTCACGTCCAGTCTCCGTTTCCTGCAGCGATTCACTCTAAGCCTCCGGGACAGTAATATTATTTCCTGTATTCTCCATATTTTCCATAATTTTAGCCCAGTTTCTCTGGAATGCATTTCCGCAATTTTCCGGATTTTCTAAGTCTTATGGGAGCTAAGAATACAGCATTAACCTTAATAATATCGTGTTACATATAATCTGGCATAAACGTAAAAGCTGAATGGTCGACTACTATTTCAATAGCTTTCATATATTTTTCCTCACTGGATTTAATCTCTGGTATTGTTTCAGAAGTCTGTGAACCATCTTGGTCCATTTTTCTCTTGTCTAGGTTTTTTTTAGAGAAATGGTTCGCTTTCCATTCTTCGTTTTCGTAGCGCTTTCGGTCTTGGGCTTTTAGTAAAAACTTCAATTTTTAAATTTCTTAAAATTTTTAGACATCATAATTGTCTCCAGAAACTTTGGACATTTCTTCATTACCATTTCTCTCTTTAAATGAGCTGTTGTTCAAAGGAGTTAAGAACCTATCTACATAAATTCAATACCATGTCACAAACCAGTTAAAACGAAGAAATCCTAACTTTTATAGCAGGTATCTTATATCAAATTTGCAAGAATACTAGTTTTTTGGTACTTTAAAAGTTTTTAGAACAATTACCTAAAAGAAACAGACTGGGAGAAAACAAATCTATAAGCTATTGTATTGTTTGAATGTTCCTTCCTGATACGGTCGCCTGGTGGAGAGGCTGATGGGAGAGACTTATTAGAATAGTTAAAGAGCACCTTAGAAAATCTGTAGGAAAAGCTGTTATAACTTACAAAGAGTGAATGACTATAATATATGATTGTGAAAGTGTGATAAATTCCTTTAACATATTTATCAGAAGACATGGAAAATCTGATACCATTAACTCCTGCCATGTTCTTAATCGACAGACGGAATTCAGAATTTGCAGATGTAAATAGTTTAGGGAAAAGTATATGTCTTTGTACTAAGTTAATAGAATATTGGAGGTTACGCTTTATCAAGTAATATTTAGAACAACTTACCGAAAAACATCGAGGAAAAATCCTCAAATATATCTCATTTGAGTTGGCAACAACATCCTAGTGGGAGATGATTTCAAAAAGCTTAGGCTCTCCTTTAGACAGATGTATTGAATTATTTTCTGGTAAAGAATATCAAGTAAAAAGTGAAACTCAAAAACACAATATATCATACTCATATGACCTATTCAAAGAATGTTTCCTCTAGGAATACGCAACCAAGCCTTACCAGTGCAGCGGTTCCTAGAGTAGTTTCATCTTTAAGCAACTGGCCAGCATAATTGCCGTATCTAGATGATTACAACTTCATAAATTTCGCAAATAATGCCACCTGATCTGGTCGTGCTCTTGAGAAGCCGCAGAGAATGAATTTAAATTTTAAGTGACTGTGTTTGAGTAACTATACAGTAACTTAAAAGGGGGTACATGTTGCGAATGGCATTATTTCATTCGCTTGTCAGCGCGAGTTAAGAACTGGCATACCGAGCCAAAAGATCATCACCTGAAGATTCAGATGTTGAAGAAATCCAGAGATTACTCAGAAATGTTGTTTTTTCGGTCACCAAAGTTAATTAATTTGTTCGAAAAATTAATGGAACTGATGCTAAGCTACCTGTTTTCTTTGCGTCTCTAACGGGTAATGATGCAGGTAGAAGCATTTGTAAGAAGAAAAGAATTCTGAATCTAAATGTTATCATCCGCCGATTTAGATCGAATCGAAAACCCACCTGTGGAAGGTGCAAGAAAACACATACTGCTTCTTATAAGAGTTTCGAATTTTGTCCAAACATTCGCAGTAGTCAACTGATCTTAAGACGGTTTCCGGCTGTCGAAAGAAAATAAGAAAAATGTCAAAAAGTCGACGAAACTGTTCCTGATGTTTCTGCAGCCAAAAGGATAAAGACTCTAATTCTAACTTTTTGGACTTTGATAAATTTGCTTATGTGCAATTTAAGAACTTTATGGAAAATTTTGCAGGTTTTTTGCCAAGATGATTAAAGATTGAGCTCTCAGGAAGAGAAACTTCAGCTGGCCCTGCAATTTCTTGAATTAATTGAAAAGCTGAACATTTAATATTTTCTATTTTCAACTTCACTGAAAGAGGAGCGTATATAAGTTCTACCTTCCTCACCAGATAGCAACACGTCCTATAGGAATGATTCTACTATTCTACGATCACGACACTTCACTGTCTTTCGGACTGTTTCGTTTTTGGCCACTCTTCTTTTCATCTTTATTTATCTGTCATGTAATCTTTTACTTTCAGGTCCCACTACATCATGACTACTGGCCAAAAGCTTGTAATCCATACAAGCTACTTCAAGTATAGCAACTAAAATAAAATGAAAAGTCTGAGTTACTTGTTTAATTAGATGTTGTTGTTATTGCTGTGAGTTTAGTGTGAGATCGGATTAGCTTTCTATTTAGATACGCTTTGGATTGCGTTGTGTTTTAACGTTTTTAGTAGTTTGAAATATAACTACAGATTATACTGCCTGATATTGTGAACATTTGTACGAATATCTCTGAGGAACATTCCAGGGTTCTGTTATAATTCTTATGATAAGAATAAATTTGATTAACCCTTTATCGAAATTGTGCATTCAAGTATTACGAACTCGTACGCGTGCAATAACGTTGTTACGAAAAGCCCAGCGGCAGTAAGATAGCTTCCCACTAAGCGGGTGTAATGTTGCCTTAAAAGGGCAAAGAGAGGCAGTGTTGCCATATTTGGGGAGAAATCGCCTATTTGGAGACAAAATCGGTGATATGCCATGGATGGAGATAGAACATTCTTACCGGTTTCCCCCAAAGTGTACTCGAAGACGGACCAAAAGCTATATAAACCCTGCCTGTACACGGAGTAGTAGTGAGTATCGTCAGTGTATCGTCGGCTTTTATCTTGTGTGTGTTGAGCTTCTAGAGCGATCGATCGAGACGGGAGCTGTATTTAATGTTTTGCCCTGAACTGTCTTCACCGTTATAGCCTGATATCCTGAAGGCTGTGTTGCTAATTGTTTTGGCGTGTTTATCGTAGTTTTTCGACGGCTGTAAACCTGTCTTTGGAATTCTCCTGTGAAATACTGGTAAATAAATTTGTGTTCTGATGCTTCATCAACTGTTGTCATCAATCACTCAAAATCCACAAACCCGTAGAACGCAACAAATATGTATTAATAATAAAATATGGTTTTAAAAGCGTAGCAAAAATATTTTCTTTTCAACATTGACCATAAGTGTAAGGTGAATGTCGACTATGTTGAATGTTGACATTCACCGGAGTATGTCGACATTCTCCATATTTCCGTCTTTCAAGGTAATATGTATACTAACTGCACTATTATGACACTACTTATCTATTATTGGTATTACACAATTTATTATCATACTTTCAATATGTTTAAAATATTAACTGCGTTCAAACAAATTTATAATCGATATTTTGAATGAATATTTATATAATATCAATATTTTAAACAAACAAACACAACTTTTTCATAATTCACTTATGAACGGCTAGAGCCCGTCATTGTAAAAAAAATCGTAATTAGTATTTTGAAAATGATTAAAATAATTTTAATATATTTAAAATCATAAGAATACAAATTTATGAGCGTAGTTATGTAAAACTGACAAAAAAAAATAAAAGACATATTTTTATTTGAATCATCATCTTTCATTTACATTTTCTTTTTTTTCCATGTGGAACAGTGTTTGCTACACTAGGGTACCTGAGCCTAGGCTCTACCCCTTGTAGAATAAGTTAGTAGCTTCGAAAATTGATATATGATTAACTTATCAATTAAGAATGTAATTTTTTTATATATATATATTAAGAGTTAAAGCTTAAATTTAATATGCTCAATTGCAAATTGAAAACTAACAGATATGAGCAAAAGATGAACTAGGAAGTTGATGAGCAGTTAATTAGATTAGGCCCAGAGGCTATCGAGCTGGTGAAATGGGATATCACATGGTAAGATAGTGCAAATACTAGCAGCCGAATCCATATTAATAAGAAATATGAAATGATTACACCAAACAAATGCATGAGAGAAAATGATAATTAACTTTACATATTACATACACAAATACAGGCATATAATACAGGGATACCTTTCTTTTTTTTACCCGAAAACATTTTAAAGCAAGTTTTAACCATTTTTAACAAAAAGTCATTAATTATTGCCTGATGTGTCTTTTGAATCTGAAATTTAAGCAAAGCTCTATGAATCGAATTCAGTTCTTCAAGTGTTTCCTCGCTGGCATTATAACAAACAAAAAATTCCTAAAGGTGTGAATGCTGTAGGTAGCATTTTGGAAAGAAGGTGGGCTTATTTCTTCATTATCTTCTTCATTCACGCTACTTAAATGTTAATGAGATAAAATGAGATAAATGCAATAAGTTCTTCTACAGTGCAAAAGTCAGACGTCATTGTAATTGACATTCTTTGATTGTAATATCTAATACCCAGTTTCTATTCTACCAGCTTTTTGATTTTCTGTTATTACATAACATTAAATTCCATAATCACAGTTTCATTATCATTTTCATCGTGAGCACTTTCAATCGAACTGGGTTCAAATATCTCTGTTTAATGAAACAATTTTTAATTTAATTTGTGGTTTTACTATGATTCCAAACAGGTAAAATTATATTTATAGCCTGAAGAATATTTATATTTTTCTATGTATTTTAATCATATTTTGATTGGCTATTTGCATCAACGTTTGTCTGTAGAGCATTTGCAAATTTTTAATGACACCCAGATATAAGAGTTGTACTACACTAGTGCAGTTTGCCGAGAAGAAAACGGCTTTCACAATTTGCAAGAAATCTATCGTTTGAGGATAGACGGTATACTGATCCATAAAAATCAACATTTTCCTGCGTCATAATTTTGTCAATTTTTTTAGCCATCCTGTAATAATGTCCGTAATCATACATACTCTTTTATTTGATTTTTATTCTAATGGCAGTGTTTTTGTGACTTTCCTGTAACTAAAGGAATATTTTTTCCGTACCATCAGTATTTGACAAAGTAAAACAACGAGTTCTTTACTTTGCTTAGCCCCATGACATTTGTGACCTTTGGAAACTAGCGTTTTTACGGCATAAGTTTAAAGAAAAAAGCAGGTCCATCAATATTAAAAATGTCTTTTAATTCATATTAATTTATTTTGGTGAATGAACTCTTGAACCACTCTTCAACTGACTCAGCAAGAGCGTTTTCTGAGTCTTCATTATTTTATGACATTAAAGTTATGTAGCCATCCAGTTAGAAAGCAGCTTCCTTCATATTATTATAAACAACCATTTTTAAAGTTATCATACGAATGTTCAGTTTCTTTGCTAACTCAACTTTTGACAAACCAATATTCTCATCAAATTCTTTTAATATTTGAATTTTATCTCTTAAAGTGAGTACTTTTCGTTTCATGATATTTTGCATCAGAAAGTTCTGCTCCACCTAGTGTACTTGACACGGTGTCCCGTTCAGAAGGAAAAACCATATTTTTCTCTCCAAGTATCCCTTCTATTCATGAATCGGTTTTCAACTCTAGTACCAGATTCTGATATCTCATGCCTTTGTTTCCTTCTTCTATGCCCTTTAGAAGTATTTTACTATTAAAACAAAAAAGAGTGAGTTGGGACCAAGATGAAACGACGTATCATCTTGATCTGACGTATCCAAAGACGTATCAGACGTACAAACGAGAAACGTATAAAGGACGCTCCGCTGAATATACATATTATATATTACTTTAAAATGGATGTTTTTTAATTTTCCGTTGAAGAGTAACAACATTATTTTTCTGATAATTCTGATATTATCAATTAATCTTGCTCTTTGAACTTCCTGTAGTGGCCGGACTCTAGCTCGAAGGTACTCGTCGAGAATGGCTGAACCCATCAATCATTCAGCCGTCACATTTTGAGCACTCTATCCAAGGAGTTTGAACTAATCTTTAATCCTCAAAAAGAAAGAAACAGTTACGTTGTTGCCGGAATCATGTGGTAGTCAGTCTCTACTGGAAACTATACTGTCGAAACTCATCGGTCCATATTTCTTAGAAACTGCAATATGTTGTACTTAAATTCTTGCCTTAAGTTTGAGCTGAGTTAATTTTTACTCTTTATATCATAACGTAAGTCTCTTCGTTTACTATAGAAATATTTTTTATATTTTGTTGATTACCCAATAGCACCAACAAATGGTCATTTTAGGAGCGCATAAAAGAATTTAATATTTACTTTTGATACTTTTTATATCTGATAATTCAGCTCTTGAAAATTTCAGAAATCTTCTCCTTGAAGCTTAAATATGTAAAGAATCGAGACAACTACTATAATTTTATTTCATGGAATTTTAAAACCTGATATAGTACATGAAATCCTTCCTATTCCAACAATATCTACAAAATAATTCCAATACTAGACATCCGAGTAAATGCAAGAGGAGGGAAGTCATACGAAAGACAAACATCTTTTCTCATAAGCATCCACATTCTTGACTTCCTCTAGACACTTATAAGGTCATCATTCTGCTTCGTCTAACTTCTATTCTAGAAATGTATTGACCAATCACATTCTTTCAAGACAGGGCTCACAATGTCAATATCCTTCCCCTTTGTTGCAGAGAAAGAGATGACACTTTTTTCTCCTTCGTATAACTACTACTTGGCTGAACAAACTGCCAAGTTTAATTCAGACGAAAAATATTTCAGTGACATTTTGTAAAAGGTTTGCATCAAATAATAAGAAGATGGGAAAAACATATTTTTTGAGGCACACTAAATTGTTAAGCAGCTGCTGACATTTGCATGAGTCGGAGAAAATGTTGTGTTTCAGAGTTTGAGACATTTATTTTGATGCTACGATAGTCATTTCTCTCACAATTAATCTCATAGTCAATAGAATATAGTTATCGTTATCTGCTTAAGTATGTAATAGTACTTACCCAGAAACGTGATAATATGTGATGATCCATCTAATGCGTTATTTGATACTATTAAGCCAAGCCCTCTGATGTGTTTCGAGTAATTTTTTTAATGGGTAGATATAGATGATAACTCGCTCAGTGCACTGGAAGAACATACTTTATTTTAATAATCTCTTTCAGATAGTTTTTGATTGCTTTTATTTTCAAATGCATTAAGTGTAAACATGAACTTGGCTCAGCGAAGTGCATCTGTAGTGGATTAAAACGAAAATGTCAGTTTAGTTCTATTTTCTTACGTACGTAGGCCTATTCTTAAATGTAATCTTTTCTTTATATTTGTAATATTTTTTGTAATCTCAGCTGGCGTTGAAGTTACAGCAATTTTTTATTAATACAGAATGGGGGAGCAAAAACGGATGAAGCAACACATTTAAAATAAAATACATTATGAAAGTTCGTTTTTCAAATGTTTCTTTTCGCTAAATAAGAAAGTGTTTAATTATTACTTTCGGAATTTCGTCAACTGCAGCTACACATCCAAGCCACATACATTTTTTTTCTCTTCGCAGTTTTCATTGCTCACCTTTTTTTCCCTTCGCCTAACCAAGATGTTGATACTGTTGCTAAAGTTATCAGGACTTTTGTTTCTTCTAATTGATTTCGCAAACATAACTATAGTCCTGAGTAGGAACAGGGAGCTTACTAAAAGCTATGTTCGTGCGTGTGTAGAAAATACAACAAAGATAAGGAGGGTTCAAATTCCCCTTTATTTGCTTATCGATTTTAAAGACGTTCCCGAACTTCGGGATACAAAGACCAACCACTTGTGGTCTGAACGCAAAAGAATATAAGACTACTAACTAACTAAAATTTAAATAAGAGCTAACTTTTAATATTTTGCACAGATGACTAGCACTAAGACTGGCCTTTTAAATGACTACGTTTGTAGTACGCAAACTGCGGAAAACTACAATACGTGTTTAACTTTCAAGAGAGGTAACCTCTGGCCTTAAAGGCGGACAGTAACTGATGGCAAGCTCGAGGGAAGAGTCGTAGTAAAAGAGCTTTCTTTCCTTCTTTCTATTCCCTTGGCAAAAAGCCACAGCTTCAGCGTTAGCAAGTACATTTTGCATAAACATATTCATGCGTTAATTCTGGCCGGAAGTGGAAAATTAGACATGATAGTAAAGTTTTAAAATAAAATAAATGTTAGTGAACTTAAAATCCTTACAACGTTAGGAATAATAACTTCTGTAATAATAAATCATAACAGCAATATAAATGTGAAAAAGAGGCCAAGTTCATGAGAAACGACGTGCGCTGTAGTCTGTGTCACCGAGAAACAAGTTGAGATCAAACGGATGGCAAGTTCCGTATCACTTCCTTTAATCATAGCTGTAGGACTATACAGCTTTCTTCAATTCATTTAAAAAACAATTTATTACTTTCTTTGATATCGGATTTCTAACTTGGCAAGTTTTTATTGTCAATAAATTACGTTAAAAATATAACTTCTTCACTTAGAAATCAAGTTAATTTCTAAAACATTTGACTTAATTTCTAATTGGACACGTCAAATTTTTTTCCGTAATTTATTGAAAATTAAGACGTGCCAAGTTAGAATTCGGATATCAAAGAAAGTATTAAATTGTTTTTTAAATGAATTGAAGAGGGCTGTACATTCCTACAGCTATGATTATTGGAACTGATATGGAACTTGCCATCCTTTAGATCTCAACTCTTTTGGTGACACGGACTAAAAAGAACTTCATTTCTCCAGAACTTAGCCCCTTTTTCACATTTATATTGTTGCTATGATATCATAAATTTTTGTAAAACTAAATTAAACGTTATGGCCATATTTATACACTTAAATGAAAAAGTGTCTAAACAAATAAATGATCTTCAATGTTTCCTTGCATTTACGCTGCAACGGTTTCTTTGTATTATATACTTTTATATTTTTCATAACGGTTGAAATGCTGCGTTTACGCTGCATTGGTTTATTTTTATTATCAGTTTCTATATTTTACATAATGGGGGAAATGTTGCGTTTATGCTGATCTGTTTTATTAGAAATTTCTGTATTTTCCATAACCGTGGAAATGTTAGAGCGCGTAGCCCATTCAGCGTTCTGGTATTTTTTTCGCACGTATTCTACTTAGCACGTTTCACACGTTTTCTACTTGGGGGCGGTATAACGTTTCCAGGCGGCTGTATTCTACTATACAGCTTTCTTGAGCCTTAATTTGGCTTGGATCTAAATTAATGAGATAAATCACGTTAGTGGTTTTAACTCGAGAGAGTGCAACATACGCCCAGCCTTTGCTGAATATTGTAGAACCTATATTGAGCAGGGTGCTGTCAGGACTAACTCCTTGTGATTTGTTGATTATTATTGCATACATCAAGCAAATAGGGAATTGTTTTGGTGAACATATTGCATTATCCATTATCTGAAACTTAACCATCACTCGTTCTAATTCATATGTTATGTTATGGCTGAATTTAATTTCAATTTTTCTTGCTTTGTTATGGTTACAACATCCCAAAGTACTTTTTTCTATTTCTCTAATGGATCTGTTTACCAGCTCTTTGCTAACATCTATTTTCCTACGCAGCACTGCACGAGCACCTGTTTCGACTACGGTGACATCTTCTAAGAGCCTTGTGTTCACCAAGTAATGGTAACACACAAACCAATAAAACAAAGTTGATACTAATGGAACAATTTTATTAAAGTAAATATTTACAGTTATTTACTCTTTCCGAGGATGTTAACATATTTTAAATCCACCCATCAGCTACTTCTTATAAACAACGTTGTTCTTTTTTTTAGGAAAATTGTCACCATAGCAACAGTTTGAAATTAAAATTACGGTAATAATATTTTCGTTGAGTTATTATAAAAAAAAGGATTTTTTAAAAAAGCGTAAATTTTAATTATTGTTTTTAATATTACTGTTAGATAACACTATTAATATTTAGATATATTTTTAGAATTCTTAACACATTTGCACTCCTACATTACTCCCCCACCAGTAACTAAGCTGTTATGTTCAACATTTTTAACTAGTAGGAGTTATTTCAATCTTCAAATCTTACTGGTGTTTTTATTGTTCTGCCGCATCAAGAGTGTTTAGGAGGTGCGTTTTCTCCATTTACTTTCAACGTATTTTCTTTGATATGGAGAAAGTCTTCATTTTCGTTTGCAAGGGTATAGGCTGTTTTAATCAATTGTTACATTGGTGTTTTTCTCTTTTATTTCAATAGTGAAATATTTTGGTGTCCGTTTAGTCACCATAAATGGTCTTTCATAAGAAGGTTCGAGTGACTTTCGTACTCTGTCTACTTTCGGAAATACGTAAGAGGATTTTTTTAAGTCCTTATGAAAGAAAACATTTTGTGGTGTGATGATCTTAGTCTGATGAATTCCATCTGCTTTCTAAGATTATTTACGAATGTTTCTGGTGTTGGATGAATGAAACTTTCTCTAAAAATCTCACCAGGTAATTTTATAAGTTGTTCATAAATCATTTCTGCTACTGTATGATTTAGTATCTTCTTGTACTGCAGATCGTAATCCTAAAAGAACAGTTGGTAAAGTTTCACTCCAGGATAGGTTGTTATAGGCTTATAATGCTGTTTTGTGTGACTTATGAAGTCGTTCTCTTTTGCCATTGCACTGTGGGTGGTAGGCTGTTGTGTGATTAAGGTTGATACCACAGATTCTTGACAAGTCTTAAATATTTCGGACAAAAATTGTGCTCCACGGTTTGTTACTATTTTATATGGTGTTCCAAATCTTGTAATCCAATTACTGTAGAAAGCTTTAGCTGTAGTTTCTGCCGATGTATTAGTTAACGGAATTACTTCAACCCAATTTGTAAATCTATTTATGCAGCACAGATAATAAACACTTCCATTTGATGCGGCCCTATTATGCCAATATGAATTTTTTGAAAATTTTCAGAAGGTTCTTGATGTTTGCAGAAAAATTGATTTTGTGTGTCGAGAAACTTTGTTTTCCTGACAAGAAATACATGCTCGAGCCCATTGTAGTATGCCTTTTTTCATGTTCAGCCAAATGCATTTTGAAGTTATAAGCTTTGCGGATGATTTTATTCCTGGAAGTGAGAAAGTGAATAAATATTTTCATTCGATATTTCTTCAGTTATATACAGCATAATTATTGTGGTTGATGTCTCACACCATAAATGTTTTCCTGAAGATAGTGGATATTGTTTAAATTTTAATGAAGTTGAATTTTGTAACTTTTTTACCTCTTCGTCAGCAGTTTGGCTTCCCGCCATTTCATCATAATTAATTTCTGATATTTCGCTGCTCATAATATTTTGAATTATTGTCTGTGTTTCTAATTTGTATTTTCTTATTTTTACCTTCAACATTTAACAAATTGGTAACAACATCTTTCTGCTTACCTTTCCCTTATGAAATCAACAGGACATTTGGAGTTTTTGCCATTTTTCCAGTCGGAAAACGTTTTTTACAGCTATTTACAAATCATTTTCTTATAGAAGAACCTTCATCATTTTTCTGTCATTGCCACTACATCTCAATTAAATAATCCGCAAAGCGGTAAGAAAAAATAATAAATAAAATAAATAGATAAATAAATAAAATAAATAGATAAATAAATAAAAACAATCTGAAAGGTTTCAGATTTTAAATTACGTCCAAAGGTACTTTTTTTGACGTTTTGTATGTTACCTTTATTTATTAAATATCATGTTCTTCGCACTTAAACCATAAAACTCAGTTCAACAGCAATATCGCAAAATAATTTTAAAATGAGCATATCTTTAGAATTTACGATATACAATTCCGCTCGCTGGATATAAAAAGGTTTCTTTTCCCCCATAGAGGGTTTACCATTGCTCGCTTTCAAATCGTTTGAGTCTGATAATCAAAAATTCGTTAACGTTTTACAAAATATGAAATAGGTAATACAACAACTTCCAAATTCCAAATTTGGGCTTCCAGATGCGCCTATTCGGGTGGAAACGTACGTCATTCAAAATTGGATGGCTCTAGGTACCGTTGTTTTGTCACATTTGGAGAAACATACATGCATTTGTACAAATTCTTCATTATTTAATTTCTTTAAATATAATACAGGGCTGCAAGATTTGGTGGCAACAGTTTGAAAAGTCATTCAGACTTTTAATGTTTCCGACGCAAAATCGGAAAATGAAAGCAATAGACCTTCAGAAACAAAGCCCCTTTGGACTAAAAACTGCTCCCTCTCGTGGCCAGTACATAAAACTGTAACATAAAAGTTAAATTAAATCGCTGTTGCCCAAGTGAGCTCAAGTAGCTGTTACTGGAGGTTTTGAAAATTAATATTTATTTTAAAGTTATTCATTAACTTTGAAACTAAAATCTTCAACGATTGTAAAATAATTCCTTTTATGAGCTGATGACGATATCATTTTGAATGAGTCGTTTACATTTCCCAAAATATATCTGATAAAATAATTGGTTCGTAAAAGACATTTAGTCTTATTTTTATACTGTTTTTTGTTCAACACAATGTTACATAACCGCACATACTTTTCTTGTAAAAATTTGCATTTCTTTTTTATATCTTTGCTATGAAACCTGACGAAAATTATCCTGTTAGGAAACATTTTTATTGCAGTTGACGTATGTTAATTATGTAACATCTCAATATATTGCGTAACAGTAAAGGTCTGTAAATTAAGACCGAGAAGAAGCAGAAAATAATAACCATTCATCGCGGCTGTGAACTTACGCGTGAGATAATGTACCAACATAAATTTTAACGAGGCAGGGGTTTAGTTTTAAAGCCTATATAAAGAAAACGTCGTTCATTCAATATTTAACGAAACTCTACAGAATTCCGGTTCTGGCAATTAGAATTATAAAGCAATTGTGCCTAGAATAATGCCTATTTTCATTCGCTTCACATTTTCGATGCTATTAGTAGTAATTTACATGTAAAGTGCCTCCATTTTTCTCTTTTATACAGCATTATTTCTTCTTCTAAAGGAGAACATCCTAGAGATTTCGAAGCATTTAACTTATAAAAGAAACATCTTACATCTAAGCATAAATATACGGAAAGCATTTGTAACATAAGTATGTCAAATTAGAGAGGTTTTCTTAATATTTTATTTAAGTTAAAAGAAGATGGTACTTTCAGGTAAATAAAAATAATCTCATCGTTTAATTTTATCAAAAATAGGGGGTTCTGAATTGGTTTTAGAGCAAACTGTATATGGTATGAAAGGAATTTCAGTCAGTTTTGCATCAAGTTAGGTTTAAATTAAAGTTTTAACATTACATTTAGCACAGAGAAGAATTTTAATTACAGTAAAAAAGGAAATAGTGTACAAAAGATAACATTATAAACTTCCATGCAGTTATTTTGAAGTCCAGAACAGAAAGATAGCATTATAAACAGAAATTTTAGCCCCGAATTTACACTCAATTTGTGTTCAAATACTTGTCGGAAGTTAAAAGTCATATGACCAGCGAATTCTGAATAGGCATAAAGCTTGAGAGAATAAAATCATCAGAAAATTTCTAAAATTTATAATAACTTTCTTTTGAAAAGATTTAATTTTAAAGTTAATGAGAATTTTCATTCGAAGTTCTAATAATGACAAAACATAAAATTGCTAACTAATGATAGCAAAAGTTCAAACTATACTGCCGTACTGTTTACAAGTTCGAATTTATCCATTACCCTCAGGGTATCTTTTATATAGACGTTATTCAGGATTCATCAGTCATTACATGTAAAATACTAATAAACATCATGATATAAATATGAGATTTAAAAGAGTAGAAGGCGAATTTTAAGTCTTTCATTATTGATTCAGCATATGTTTAATATTAAATTAATAACTGATTTGTTTTAGGCTCTAATAAAAAAATTTTTAATTATAAAATAAGAAGCAAACGAGTACGAAAGAGAAAGAATTATGCAGACTAGTAGAAAAGTCTAGGATGTTGTGAATTGTATCGATTTATTTATTATAATAGTACATGAAGAAAATTTAAAAGAAGTTTTGTCTTTAATTTTAAAATTAACAGGAAAGCTGCCTTGGACCGGCACAGATTTTAAATACAACTCAAAATTCAAGGTTGTCCTTCTCTCTAGTTTTAAATCTTACATCCTCGTGTTTCGCTTAGGGTTAGATTCATTATATTTTTGTGTGCTTACGTGTTCCTAATAGGCTGTATGTACAAGTCCGATAATAGGTATATTTTATCCAAAGAAATATTTCAGTACTCTGGAATTTTCCATAGAAATATTCGTAGAAATTCACAGTATCACACAGTATAATCAGTAGCTACACTACAAACTAACTAAGAACGTTAAAAACAACGCAATGCAAAGCGCATCTAAAGAGAAAGCTGATGCGATCTAAGCCTGAACTGTTAACAATAACAACAGCAGCTAACTAAACAACCGTCAGCAGATGCTGTCTTTTCGGCCTTAAATAGTTTTCTACTGTTCACGAGATATTTCTGGTACGTTCTGCTTCTCGAAATTATTGGAAAGCAATACGAGCGTTAAATTACGGTTACAGCTAACATAGTGGTCAACTATATTTATCCAATTTCAATATAAATTACCGAGATAACTATTTACTCAATGTTAAATGCACGTACCTCTATATTTTTACTTTTCCATATTACACAGAAAAATACAAGAATTTTAATTATAATTCTACTAAAATTACGTATCTAAATACAAAATTTGTCCAATATATCTGAAACAAACTCTTAAAAAATGCATAGCTTTTGACTGATATTTAAATTCAAAATCAATGCTTTATGCGGACGGGATGTTTTATAGAAGCCGGCTGTCCGCTTCGAATAACTATTCTAACTAACTAATACTTGTAACCGAGTGATTACTGAAGGGTTATTCCGATCTACATTGTTAAACTTGTTAAAGTACGTTCTTTGATAAGAACAAAACGCACTGATTCATTTCTAATGATTTCTAGTGATGCAGCAAAGAATTTAAGTTCTTGAAACATACGTAACTTCTTTCATAAAAGGTAACTGCAAGTTATACTATATTCTTTAAGATGCTGTAAGGGGGGAAATAAAACAAATCAAACACAAAGTGGTTTCATAGTAAAATAACGAAAGGTTTTTTTTTTCTTAGTTTCATTCTTTGGCGAGTTGTCCTTAATAAAGAGAAGTTATGACAAAATCAAGCGGCATTCGAACCGAATGGCGAACGTTCGTTTATATTCCATCAACGAGTTGCTTTTGGAAGAGTTTCTTAAAACTGTAATTAATTTTCTTTCTGATTAGAATATTACTTTACGTAATTAACATTTCCAAATTGCGTAACTGCAACGTAATTGAGAATAAAATATTTCCTTCGTGTCGTGAAGATTTTAAAGCGAAGCAGAAAATGACTTCAGAGCAAATATATTGAAAGTACAAACAACAGAAATGAGTTTTTTGTCGTACCTTTCTTAACTTACTGGAAATTAAAATTGCTTCACTGGTTAAAAATTCATGACTGGTTTCGAAAGAGCATTTGATGAAATATTAAACTGAGTCATTTGTATTTGCTTCGCGGTGCATAAAATAAAATTAAATATGCGTGGACGCTTTAAATATTTTAATTTTGTTTCCTGATGCATTAATTTTTACACATTTGGTAAATTTTATGTAGAAGATAATATTTTCTGCTGATATTTTGTCTAAGTTTCTACACTGCACGTTTTTCTTAACATTTAATTTATAATTCATAGCATTTAAACCTTTCTAACAGATACCGTGTTGTATTACTTCAACAGCATAATCTTGGATTAAGTATTCAAAAAGGTTTATATAAGAAAAATATTTGTTATCCTTTTTTATTTCCTAAGTAATATTTCCAATGAAATATTATATCGTGCCAAGATATACAATTTATGAATTTTTATAGATAAAATTCAAAATCTTCCAGGCAATTGCATCAAATTATTTAAAAGGATTCTACAGTAAACTTACTATGAATCTTGTAAAAATATACTAGATGCTTACAAACTAAAGCCAAATATAAAAGCAGGTAAAAATTAGCTTTAATGTTGGTCTTGAATATGTGATTAGTCCAAAGGGGCTTTGTCCCTGAAAGACTATTGTTTTCGTTTTGCGATTTTGCGTCGAATACCCTGAATGACGTTTCAGTTTTCAAATTGTTGTCGCCAAATATTATCGCCTTGTATTATATTTGAAGAAATTAAATAATGAAGAATCTGTATAAATGTATGCATTTCTCTCACATTGTGATAAAACAGCACTACCTATAGCCATCCAATTTTGAATAACGTACGTTTCCACCCGAATATGCGCATCTGGAAATCTAAATTTGGAATTTGAAATTTGTTTTATTATCTATTTCATACTTTGTAACACTTTAACGAATTTTCAATTAACAACCTCAACGATTTCAAAGCGAACAATCATAAAACTGAACGGAGGGAAAATTGTCCCCAGCGAGCAAGATTGCGTATCGTAAATTTTAAAGATATGCTCCTTTACAAATTATTTTGCGATATTGCTCTTGAACTAAATTTTATGGTTTCAGTGCGAAGAACATGATATTTAGTAAATTAACCGCCAAAATGTTAAAAAAACTCCCCTTTGGGCTTAAAGTAAAATCTGAAAGCTTTGAAATTTTTTATTTTATATATTTTGGTTCTTGCTTTCCATTCCATTCTGAACTACTAAAACTTTCTTGTAACCTGAAGCCAGTTGAGATAAAAAAAATATCACAAACATAAAAAAAAATTATAGATATACGTACGTAAGAAAATGAAAATAAATTGCCATTTCGATTTTACGATCTGAGCGATATCATTTAGCAGTCAAAAAATTTGATTTCTCTATGTTTTCGGAACGGGTTGGGGGGGCCAACATGAGGCAGTTTTTAGTTTTTTCCGTGCGCTTGACAATAATTAAAATTCTTGATTAACACATCAAAAACATTATTCGAAACATAATCCTAGGGATTGGAAACAAGATTTGAGTGTATAAAATACAGATACGAGGGCATTTCAAAAAGTAAAGATACGATGGCTCAGATTCCTTAAAAAAACATTTATTTAGAAAACGTCAGATTTAAGTGTAAGGTGATAAACCCACGTCTCGTCACCTGTCACAATCTGATCAAGGAACTCATTACCTGTTTCTGCATAGCGTGTGAGGAAGTCGAGTACATACTTTTCTTTTTGTGTTCTTCCGTTAACATTTTTGGAACCCAGCGCGCACACAATTTCCTGTACCGTAACTTGACAGTCACAACTTCATAAAGAGTTGTCACTGATACTTCCAGTATGATCTGTTGCAATTCTTTCAATTTGAGACTTCTATTCGCACGAATTGCTTCTTCTGCTCTCTGAAGAAGGGCATCAGAGATCACAGATGGCCGACTTGTTCTTTGTTCGTCATGAACATCGGTCCTACCTTCAGTGAAATGACGACACCATTTCCTTACATTTTGTCGATTCATAATGTTCCCATAAACAGGTTGAAACCGCGAGGAGAAAGCTAACGGTTCAAGGTTAACACCTGTGCTGCCAACTTGCTCACCAAAACCTTTCTTTTCCTCTGGCGCACGGTGTATCTTTACTTTTCGAAATGCCCCCGTATATTGGCTGATCATTTTAATTTAAAGCGTAATTAGATTTGTTAGAGAACCCGGGGCTTACTGCGTAAACTAAATCCTAGGAAATGCTTATTAAAATAAGATCAAAAGCTCTCTTTTTAGTCCGTTCAAGAACAGAAACTAGAATGTTTATCCACAATTTTCAGAATTTGCATTTAAAACCTATAGCAGGTATTCATGCAGTGCGTCCAGTTAATACTCACACTGATTTAATTTTGAGACAGATACGAGGGATAAATGTAATTACATGTGCTGTTTTTTCGACACATTGCAACCCATTGCAATATATTTCTGAATCACTGGAGAACTAACTGAATCACTTTGATATACATGTGAATTTTTGTTCGCTTGAAATGCTTCTTCGGAGGGTCAAAAAGCTAAAACACGTCTCGGTGCCTATAGGCTCTCTTGTTTAACTTTAAACAAATCTGTCAGTAGCTGCAAGAGTTTTAATGCCTTATTAGTTCTTGCTGTCGTCGTATTCCAACTTGATATATGTTATTGAATCATCATACATATTCTTTGTGGTTTACCTTCTAGATTTTGCTCTGAAAACAACGCGAATTAAGTCTTATATACAATAGCTCACCAGTTATTGTCGGATCTACTCTGTGCGTGGATTCTTTCGTCCTATCACTTTTCAGCCGAATTTTACGGAATTATTGTCTGTGGATATACGACCTGTATAAAAAGAAAACTCTCCATATTACATCTCCAAGCAACGGAAATTCAATTTAAAAACATCATTGAAAATGTATTTTTCAGAATTAAAACAAAATTATAGAATTTTCAATCCTCCTTGTTTTAAACACTGTTAAGGAAAAACTAAATCGCAAAAATGCCAAAATCAAAAGTAAACCTTTTAAGTATTGAAAAACCAGTTATTATTATTGATAGCAGATTTATCGACTTATCAAGGGGACAAACCAATCTACCATCAATTAACAGTAACTAAAATAACAGAGAGTGTTTCATCTTACTTCCAAGTAAGCATCAAATTATTTTCTAGACTCAAATCATAAATCTAATTGATACTCAATTAAAATAAAGATACTAGTCACTATAAGTCGATTAATCTGCTATCGATAACAATAGCTGGTTTTTCAATACTTAAAAAGTTTACTTTTGAATTTGGCATTTTTGCGATTTAGTTTTTCCTTAACTGTGCTTTAAACAAGGAGAACTGAAAATTCTATAATTTTTTTTAAAATTCTGAAAAATACCTTTTCAATGATGTTTTTAAATTGAATTTCCGTTGCTTCGAGATGTAATATGGAGAGTTTTCTTTTTATAATTTATAGTGAATTATATATATATAGTTAAAATTGGAACAATTATAAAATTCAGTAATTTTTGCTTTCGGAGAATCTGGACAAAAACGAGTTATTTACTAGAGGCCATTCGTATTTTACGCATTTCTAGTAAATTATAGTCCAGATGCATAAAATGAAATCGCATTCAATATCAAAGAAATTTTCAGAGCAACCTGAAAAGAAACAGCCACTAAAAATTTGCAGAAATCCTTCTCTCTCTCTCTTTTTTTTCTGAAGCTTAATATATTTGTCTAGGTTTGGCTTATTTAACTTAGATCACACACTCGAGGGCTATCTGCCTAAAGGGAACGATGCCTTCGCGGAGGGCGTTCTAGGGAAAACTGTCTCGTATCCACTTTGCACACGGAAACGCGCATGCAGCCACCCCATTCGCTTAGAACTGAGCTCAGCTTGAGCTATCTGTGTTCCGACAAAAGCCACTAAACAATATCTAACCACCACTTGGAAGCTCTTGGGTTAATATTTGTTTAAAGCTTCGATTTTGCAAATATGTAGATATATATTTCTAAATTCACTGGCCAAGTTGTTCGCTAAGATAAGCTAATTCTGATCTAATTTTTGAAAGAGCGTTTAAATAAGGTCATAACTAATATTCCCTTAAACCCTACCTACTGGCGAAGACGAGATATTGAATTTATGCTGTTTCCAATTTACTCGCAATATATAAATTTGTTACTCGTAGAGTCGTAGAGTACATGGTAATATTTCTCTGGATACGTGCGCCCTGGAAATGTAAATGCAACTAACGTAATTGTTCAAGTAGATAAAATTATGCAGCTACATAAAGTTGAACATGCTTAAAAAAGAAGCTCAACAACCTGAACTTAATGGAGTGCAGCTATTTCTGATTAATAATCCATGGTAATTCTACTTAGCAATTAAATATATAGGAAACTATTTACAGTTCTTAAAGCAAAAATACATATTACAATACATTTTACTACATCGGATCTGTAAAAAAAATATAAAAGGTGGCAAGTGTTATATTTTCTCCCTTCTTTCAGCAGGGCTTTGTGGTGTAACGGTAGTACTCTTGGCGCATATTTGAGGGGTCCATTTTTTAAGTCTCCTGCTTCAAAATAACCTAATAACTCTACACTGGCGTTCGAACTAAAAAAGTGGTTTACCACCAGTATTTGGTGATTGGGTCCTCTAATCTCCAGTCACTCTTTAAAAGGGAGAGTATATAAGGTATTTTCTCTCTTCTCTCCGTACTCTTTCGTGGCGTAACTGTAGCAAACTTGGTAGGCATCTAGGTTTGAGACGCGGCGAGGGCATTGCTCACATTTCATGTCTCCTGCATCAGAAAAACCTAACGACGCTAAAGTGTTCACTCTTATAACTCGCTTTTATTTTATTATTTTTTAACTGTAAAAATTTTGCTGTACATTTTCTTTTTTTTTTTTTAAATTTAATTATTATTTTTACCCAAGGAAAAAATGGGCATTAGTAATTGAAAAAGGAAAAGTGTTTTTTCTTTAAAGTTTTTACGGCTATTCACTTTAAACTTCTCAGCTAATATCCAATGAACGAAGTTAGAAAAATGAATGATGATTATTATTAATTGTTAAATGCTTGAAAGTATGCAAGAAATGAAACTTATAAAAGTATAATATTAAGCATAGTTTATATTAGAAAAATTATATATGCCATCGTAATGGAAAACGTGCTCATATATTCAGGAACAACTCGAGCTATTCTTAAAGTAGAAAAGAAAATGTTAATCCTTAACAGTGCACAACAATTTCTTCCGAAGCCGAGTAGAAATATTTAGTGTTAAGTTAGAATGGAAAAATATCGCATTTAACATACTAAGTTCATAGGAATTAATTTTTTTCAGGCTTTTACCATTTTCTTTCCTGCTTAGAAGAGACACCCTTTCATCTATTCAAGAGCCGTATTTTCGGCAAACTTGAGTAACGATAATTAATGTTCGTTTCATAGAAAGCACATTGTAATTTGTTAGAAATATTCCAGTTTTAGACAAAATAGTTTGCTGGTTATTTCCAAGATATACACAGTCCAGTCACATTAATGTGACCATCTGTCAAAAGCCAGAATAACCACCTTTCGCAGAGCGGACTGCTGCGAGACGTGCAGGAAGAGAGTCACATAGGTCCCTGAAGGTGTTCTCTGGGATGTTGAGCCATGCCGACTCTAATGCCGTGGCCAGCTGCGCTAGATTACGCGGTTGAGGATCCATGGCGCGAACAACTCGATCGAGATGGTCCCACAGATGCTCGATTGGGTTTAAGTCAGGTGAGTTTGCTGGCCAGGGGAGGACGGTAAACTCATCCTGGTGCTCTTCGAACCACGCGCGTACACTGGCAGCTGTATGGCACCTCGCATTGTCCTGCTGGAAGATGCCATCATCCTGAGGAAAAACAATGCGCATGTAGGGGTGAACATGGTCCGCAAGGACAGATGCGTACTTGTATTGATCCATTGTGCCTTCCACAATGATCAGTGAACCTAGAGAATGCCAGGAAAACATTCCCCAGACCATAATGCTCCCGCCTCCAGCTTGGACCGTTCCGGCAATGGTTGCAGGGTGGTTCCTTTCAGAGGTTTCACGCCTTATACGCCAACGTCCATCTGTCCGATGGAGCATAAAACGCGATTCATCCGAAAACGCAACCTGTCGCCACTCAGTGGACGTCCAGCTGCTGTACTGGCGTGCAAATTCTAGCCTTCGCCGTCGATGAACAGCAGTCAGCATAGGTGCACGAACCAGGCGTCTGCTTCGGAGGCCCAGACGCAGCAATGTTCGCTGAATAGTACTTTGGGAGACACTTTTGGTAGCCCCTTGGTTCATTTTGGTGGTCAGTTGCTCAACGGTAGCCCGTCTATCTGCCCGAACGCATCTCCGCAACCGTCGTTCGCCTCTGTCATCTATGGCCCGTGGTGCACCACATTTGCCACGTCGCTGATTTTGGACAGTCCCATTTTGCCATGCACGGTACACTTTTACCACGGCGGCACGCGAACAGTTCACAAACTCAGCCGTTTCGGAAATGCTTCCACCCTTGGCCCGAAAGCCAATGATCATGCCCTTTTGGAAGTCGGATAAATCGCTTCGTTTCTGCATTACGCCAACGATTGAAATGTTTTCCGAAGCCCTCACACACCCTTTATATACGCTCAACTGCACTGTGCTGCCACCTGCCTTCTGTGATTGGTTATTTAACTCTGACATGGAAAGTACGTGGTGGTCACATTAATGTGACTGGACTGTGTACATTTAAAATTTTATTGCAGTTATTTAAGATATTCTGAAACAATGCACATAGTTTTTCGTTTTCGCCTACTAACATAGATTTAGAAGGACCGAAAATATATCTACCTTTGAAAATTATTTTGGGTAATTTAGTGTAGTAGTATGTTCTTTATTTCTTTCTTTTATTCTTTAAATGTGTTTACTTTTGAAAATTACCTTGGATAATATAGTGAAAGAGTATGTTTTGTTATTTATTTCTTTTATTTTTTTCCCTCCATACACAAAGTTATGCTACGCTTTTCCACAGAAATTTCAATTGACAGACTTAATAAGGTTTGAGGCAATGCCCAGGAGTTCATTCCAATACCCCATTAATACAGATGACCTTTTCTGCTGAAGTACATAAAATTGGTTCTGGTTATTGCTTTCAGAAGTACAATTAGGTCGTTATTTCTGATGAAGTACCATTTATTTAATAACTGCTACCATCTGTAGAACATTTAGAAAGATATATAACAGTTGAGAGAGAAGCATAAAATACAAAAGAAGGAATGGATATACCGAGTCTATTGAAGATTTAAAACTTTTGGTGCCTTCGAAAATAATGTTACATATTTTAAATGAAGAAAATGATAACGAATAAATTAAAACACGAATTATACAGCTAAATAGCTTGTTAACTAGGTTTTCCTTTATAAAAATTGTTGTTAGCACGACTTGTGTTTAAGTGTTACTGTCAATCAAAAATATGCTTGACGTCATCAAATACCTGTATGGGCTATGAAATAATGTTATTTGCAGCAAATGTTACTAAAATTGTTTCATTCACTACAGGAGCTGTGCCTCATTTTTTCTTTTAATAAATAATTATTGTCACTGATGCTAAATATATTCTTTTTAAAATACTGATTATAACTATATTATCTTGCTCTGCATATGAAACAGATATTAAATTTTAAAAATTTATTCTCTAACTAGATTATTACTTACATTCTTTGTATTGCAATTCAGTTATTTTTAAAGTGTATGCTCACTTCTTCGTTGTCAAATTTGCCACTGAAATCAAGATTTGCATTGTTGCTATAAAAGTGAAGGGGATGAAAATTTAAAGGATATTAATTCCATTAACACCTGCATATGAATATTGAAAACAATACGTTTTGCACCTGTTGTATATTGAAACTATAGTTTCCATGTTCCAATTTGTTTTTTTTTTACTTTCAGAAAAAAAAATGCACGTTTCTGAGATCTTCCAAAGAATTCCCGAATCATTTTCATAGACTTAAACTGCGTCGAATAATAAGTATAATACCGCTCAATGTTTGAAAAATATAAATGATTTAATAAATGCAAACTTTATTTAACTAAATCCTACAGTATGCAGTATGTTTTATTTACAATGTATTTTCTATTAATGTTTATAATAATATTATTTAAATATTTCAATCATGAAAATAAGTACTAACCCCAAAAGGAATTTCATTAGAGATAAATTTCTCTTCAATTAATTCAATTCTCACTTCACAACAAGGCAAAAATGCATAAAAACTCAAAATATCTCTATTAAAAATTGAAAGATATAGAAAAACATGAAACACTAAATATACATAAAATAATTGCAAATTTTTTCTTTAAATTAAAATTGCACTTTCTGCGCAAAACCAAGCAATTCGGCCAGCGGACAAGAAGGCAGAATTTTTGATGCACAGAACTGAAAGTTTACTTTTGGTCTCACCAGGCAAAAAGACACTAAAGGCGTAGAAACAACTTAATTTGTTGCGGACGCTATGCTCAGTCAATATATGGGATAATTTAATAGCTAAAATGTTAGTTCCAGAATGGATTATGCATAATTTATTTCGCAATAATAAAAGAAGACGTTATTTTGTTGTTGCAAAGCTTAGTTTCTCTAGATTGGCAACAAATCCATTATTCTCCTAAGTTTCAAATGTAAACAAATATGGCTGGTTTAGCAAAAAATTGGATTATCTGCCCTTAAAAAACTTTTAAATTGTTGATAATTCTATAACTATAACATGCAGATTAACTAAAGGCATAAAAACCTTAACCGGAAGATAAGAATAACATAATTCAATCATTTTTAAAGCAAAAATGCAAAATTTACAAACAAATAAGAATAAGGAAACTGATCTCACTGAGCCGATTGGCCGATTGCACCCAAAATACGAGGTGCACGTTTACATGTTATAGCAGTCCTACATACATAATTTCAACGTTCCGAGGCTGCTCGTTTTTGAGTTATTCGAGAAACATACATACGTACAGACGTACAAACGCCACTACAGAATCTCTTCTGAATCCATTTTTAATACCTTTTATAATTCGTTTGGGGAAAAAGAGTCCTGTATTCTGTCCTTATGTACAGATGCCACCCCAAAACATCGTTAAATTGCATTCAATAGCGGTCGAAATGGATATTTTAGCTGAAATATGATACCCGAACTTTTTCCCGATTACAATACTTCTTTTTTACTTCCTACAAGGAAGTTATAATGTTTCAGATATAATTTTTGATTTTTCATCTTTGAAACAGATTGTTGAAATTATGGAGCATTTATTCATTACCCAGTAATTTAACTGAGCTCTTTGATACGTAATACATGCACCAAGTATCGAAACATTTATTCCATATTTTGCTTATAGTAGTCGAATTATTATGGCATTAGCTAAATGTATTCTATAATATAATTTAAGGATGACAATGCTGCGCGCCAAATAGTGACAAGTTATCTAAATAAACAGCGTAAGAAGAAATATGATTAAGCTAATTTAAGATTTAACAGTGTTAAAGTGTTCTTTCCTAAGCAGATTTTTGTTGCTTAGAAATGACATTTTGCAATGATTAACCTTGGAAAGTATAAATTAAATTCTTATGAAACAACAAACTTCCCGCTTAAAAATTCTGGGTACCTTGTGAAATTTAAAATTTAGACTATAAATATGAAGCATCATAGTTATACACTGCTCAAAACAATTAAAGGATATTGTAAGTTTTATATAAAATAAAGATATAAGGGAATTTTTTTTGCCGAAAATGGAAGAAGAGAATCACAAATGCAAATTTTTCTGATTTTCAAACTGTGGAGTATGCTAATTTTGAGTTCGACGTCAAAAACGTCGCTTCAGTGGCAGCGAATGAAATTTGACTTTCAACTGAATGAAAGACAATGAAGACAAGGATGATCGGCATTCAGTGACTGCTTTGTTTCGATGAGTACGATGTCTCAGCGAAGTCATTTAACCGATTCAGAAGCTTGGAGAGTTGTTGGTAGGTTAGAAGGGGGCCAAACTCAAGCCGAAGTAGCGCAAACCATTGGAGTGTCACAAAGTGTGATTTCCAGGATCTGGAACCGTTTTTTGGAAACTGGAAGTGTAGGCCGAAGACCAGGGCAAGGTCGTAGACGGGCAACAACGCCCAATGAAGATCGTTATTTAGTGTTAACGGCTCGAAGACACCGAAATATGAATGCTACTCTTCTCCAACAACACCTTCGCTCGGCTACTGGTAGGACGGTTTCAACTCAGACTGTCCGAAACCGGCTCCATGGTGTAGGTCTGTATGCTCGCCGACCGATGGTATGTGTTAGACTAACATCAAGGCATCGTCGCGACCGCAGGGAGTGGGCAACAGAGCATGTGAACTGGAGGAGAAATGAATGGAGCAATGTTCTTTTTTCTGACGAGTCCCGTTTTTCTGTTCATCCTGATAATAGGCGTATTTTCGTCTGGAGGGACCGCGGCAGTAGGAATAATCCTGCGTTCGTGCACGAAAGTGTCAGATTTGGCGGTGGGGGAGTGTTGGTGTATGGTGGCATCTCCATTGACGGGCGCACAGACCTCTACATCATTCGAGATGGACCTCTGACTGGTCGCCGATATAGGGATGAGATCCTCAGACCTATTGTAGTCCCTTACGCTGCAGCAATCGGAGATGACTTCATTTTAATGGACGATAACTGCAGGCCACATCGTGCTAACCTGGTGGAGGATTTCCTTTTCGAGGAAGGAATCGTACGAATGGAATGGCCAGCGTGTTCTCCAGACATGAATCCAATAGAGCACGTTTGGGACGCTCTAGGAAGACGAGTTGCTGGCCGCCAACCACCCCCACAAACTCTCCAAGAACTGGAAAGAGCTCTTCTGGAAGAGTGGGACAGAATACCCCAACTCGTGATTAATAGCCTCATTGACTCCATGCCTCAAAGGTGTTCAACGTTGCTGGCCGTCCGTGGAAACCATACCCCCTACTGAAAATGATTTCCTTTGAAGAAAACACCTTTTCTTATTCTTTTTTCTCATATGCACAAATTGTGTTTTTTTCCTTTTGTACACAAATGCGCAATAAAATGCATTTTTTTCTTCCAAACATGTGTAATTTATTCTCATATAGCCTACTACGTCTGTCGACCATGCATCAATCAGCTAAAAAGTTTCCCAGCCACAAAATCCACCTAAAACCGCAATATCCTTTAATTGTTTTGAGCAGTATATTAAGTATGATAATTATACCAAATAATTAATTATATTATCATACATCATTTCATCATAATCATGTAAAGATAGGGTATTTAACGTTGAATTAAGGAGTATTCTTAACATTTAAACAACTAAGGTTTCATACTTAAAGAGTTAAAGAAATCTGCTGTGTTAAAACTGGTAGTTTTAAAGGAAAATGTTTGAATTGTGACATGCTTTTTCTATGTCTGATACGATCTCCATCCAATTGTGGCCATTTATGCTTATTGTGTGGATTATTTTGTCTAAAATCTTCAATGAATAAGACCTTGTTACCCTCAAATTGCATCATGGCGCAACGACGGATACCTTAGTACTTACTAGCAAAGGATTATTTCTCTCTTCGCTTGCATAGGTCACTGGAAATACCTTAGAAACATAATTTGGAAACATAGTATTATTGATATCTAAGGGAAAGTGGAATGTTTATGCTCAAAATTCGCTTCAACAAATTTCATATTTTCAGGTATTATTTGTTATAAAACTTGAAAGCATAAACTTTCATACATAAAAACCTAATCGCTTTCAACATCATCAGATTAAAGATAAAAATTGTCTTCAATTTCATATTTGTACTAGAAACATGGACATTTGTGATCAGGAAACAAGATATTAACGCATCAACATATGTCTCGTTTAAATATGAGAAAACAATTACTAATTTTTCCTTTTTAAATTATTAAAATATATCGCTTGTGTTAGACTTTAAATTTTTGAGATGGCAACATAGTAACTTTTCTAGAAATAACTACACGTAGTATATTTTAGATAAAATACATTTTTAGAAAGTTTCTTTAATCTAACAAGTCGAGCCATGTAAAGAACAAAAGCTAGTTTGAATGGAAACAGGAAATTTCTTTAAGCTTTTCTTTAATCATCCGTTGCTAAAAATTAATAGAAAAGAAATGAAAGAAATTGGAAGTGAAATTGAATTTCACAAGTACTTTAAACTTCTCTGAGAACTTTGTTAAAAATCATTTAAATTCCAATATAATCCATTAACTAAAGTACCTTCAGTTTTTCGCAGTTTATTTAAGCAGCTACATTTTCTCCTGGCATTTAGTTATCTTTTATAAAATATTCGAGAATCTAAGTTATTTCTTAATTCACAGTTTTAAGAAAAAACTACTTCATCATTTTACAGTTGGGAATATAATGAAAGAAATTTTAGGAGAAAAAATGTATTACAGTATTTACAATATAAATAGGCGGACAACAAATATTCAAAACACAAAAGAAGTACTTAAAAATTTCGGAAATAATGCCCTTAAATATATAAGTAGAATATTTACCATTTACAGCATCTCTAGATAATGAGGCAATGATTTCAGACTGCATGAAATTGAATGGGGAATTGGAAAAAAAGGTAACATTCTAGAGAAGTTTGTTTCTAGAAAATAAAGGAAGATTTCAAAATGTTTTACGCCGTTAAATTACGAATAACCTTTTAATTGGTCAACTGCATAATTTGGTAAAATATATTTAATGTAAAAGTACGAAATTCATGTATCAATTAAACTACTAGAAATTAGCATTTAAAAGTACATACATATTACCTCTGTACCACTCAAAATAGGCAACGTGAGTTAAGGGGTGTTGGAAGGCAACAATTTAAAAAAAATAGAAAAAATAGAATTTTGAAATTTTGTACACTTTTAGCTTTCTAAAAATACCATACTTTAACTACTATGAAAATTAGAAGTGTAAAAAATCTAGTTTTAATTTATCATGGAATGCTTTGATAAATGAGGATGTTTACATAAAAATGCGTTTTTCTCTAAATGTGTTTCTTGTACTCGATGTATCTTGCCTCAGTGACTACTGCTCACAAGTATGTAAATGTTTTATGGGTTATTTATTATATTTGCTAATATTTACTGAAATGAGCTTTTTATGATAAACTAAGAAAAAACATTTCACAATTATTTTTGTGAGAAAAATGCTAAATTTTATTATGTCTAATACAATATTCTATAGGTTAGGTTAGGTTAGGTTAGGTTATTCAATCATGGCAAAGCACACGAGGGCTATCTGCCTAAGGGGAGGGATACCTTCGTGGACCACTTTCTAGGGGAAACTGGCTCGTATACGCGTTACACATGGGGAAAACCACGAAAACGCCCATGCAGTCAGCCCGTTCGCGGGATTCGAACCTCGGACCGAACTACCAGTGTTCAGCGTCTTTACCGCTCGGCCGCTGGTGGGCCAATATTCTATAAATTACACTAAAATTCAAAATTTTCAAAAGCTCATTTCAGTGTAATCAGATAGGTGTATTTTAATTACACAAAAAATTTCAAACATGTGTCTGCAGCAGTTTCAGAAAAGGTACATCGAAAATGGCCAGTTTAAAGTTGTCGGTATAGGAGGTTTTGACTCCCCTTAAACCCAACGAAAGGAGACATTACGAAGAATGGAAATGTATGTAAAACTTTTAATGTGTATTACACCCAAATTATAATTATTAATTATATTAGAAATGTAATATCTATTTAAAAATCACTAAAAACTATCTTACTAGATGATTTGCAGTTAACTTTAGGAAACAAATGCTAATAATTAAGATATATTATTTGTTGTTTGAGTTCTAAATTAAATGCTAATAATTTTTAAACCTCATATTAATTTGATAATACTGCAGGATAAAATTATTTACAGCTGTTAAAGATGCGCATATTGGTAGGGGGTGAATGGAGTAAAGATAGTGTTCCCTAAATATCCTTTTTCCATTCAACGAGGGAAAGATATTGCATTATCATGTGAAAGGAGATAGGTATTTTTTTCACTGTATGGATAGATGTTGTTCAAACGGCTATCTTACCTTTATTGGCGCTATTTTTTGGATCTTATCTTTTTTTCAATCACGCATTCAATTTCACCTTTGATAAACTATTTAGGTTGAAAAAAGGGGGCTTTATTCCATATACTATATTGTAAAGCCTAATCTTTAATAAATGCATTCCAACTCCATGAGACCAGTCACAGTTGTTGGCGACGGATACCATAATTTGTGATACAAGGAGTCTATTTAGTTTAGTCATGAAATTCATGCGAATTGTTACTGAATTTATAATTATAGAGAACGGAATTGATTTTTATGTTAAAACCTTTTTTCTAAAATTCTTGTAATTGGTAGGATGTCAGACAATTTATTCGGTATATAAGTACAGTGTTTAATGGAGTATTATAAATCAATAGATATTTTAACTCCAGTTTAGTTAGCTTAATGTATTCATACTGAACGTCTGCGAAGGAAAGTTTCATCGATTATAGAAATTTATTTAAGTTTCTGGCACAAAATGTTTCTTTTAGTCAATGTGAATCTAAACACATTTAACACACTAAAGCCATGGCCTAAAACGTTTTAGCAGAAATTTATAACACCATATTTAATTGGCCTATTAACATACATACGTATACAAAAAGAATTAAATCGTGTTGAAAGAAGGCAATATTTTATTTATATATATATCAATTATATTGTCTTATACAGGGTGCGTCATAAGTTCGTGCATTGTGCAAAGTTCAAAAATTCGTAATAAAAGAGGAATGCACGGAAAAATGTTCTGTTTGCGCCAATATGGTCAAAAAGACATTGAATATTTTTCCATGTAAAAAAAAATGTTTCCAAAAGTAACCGACAGAGGGCGCTCACACGTCATACTGAGATGTTTTATGCAAATCACGCAAACAGAAACAGACAATCAAACAGATCACAATAACAAGACACTATGCATTTACTATTTTATAGTAACAGATGTTCAACATTACCACCACCACAAGATAATAGGCAAGTGAGGCGCGTCACTACGCCCATTACAGCGGAGTGTAGCATGTCGCCATCGATGGCAGCGACGGTCAGTCGAATGGCATTTTTCAGTTCCACCAGTGTGGTTGGGGAGCCCCGGTACACACGAGACTTTAAGTATCCCCACAACCAAAAATCTGCCGGGGTCAAGTCTGGTGATCTTGAGGGCATAAGGTACCGTGCTGCAGTGACTGTACAGATTTTCACGCCGGATACAGGACAGGGTTCTTCAAAAAAGAAAGGGCCCAGAATAAAAGACGTGGTGAAACCACACCAAACAGTCACACAAGGAGAATGCAGTGGCTGGCTCTGGTACTCACGAGGGTTTGACGTCGCCCAAATACGACTGTTTTGCGTATTGACGTCACCAAGCAGGGAAAAGTGGGCTTCATCCGTCCACATGACGTTCAGCAACCATTGTGGGTTACGTTCCATTTGTGCCAGCGCCCATGTAGCAAACTTTTGTCTCGCATCTGTATCTACCGGTAATAACTGGTGAAGTCGCTGGATTTTGCACGGATACAGATCCAACATTCCGTGCAGAATACGTCGAATCGACGCTTCCGGAATCCCCGTTCTTCTCTCAGCTTCACGAGCACTGCTACTCCCCGTTGATGTCTCGGCTGCCATATCTTTGATCACACTTTGTACCACATGGACACGGGCCGCTCTCAAGGGTGGTCTGCCACTTCGTTGACGATCCTCCAAACTCCCCGTTTCCTCAAAACGTCGTACTAAATTCCGTATCCCATTCAATGAAATAGGGCTTTTTTCCGCCTTCAGTCCTTTCTCCGTGGACTTTTTTTTTTACATGGAAAAAAGTCCAATGTCTTTCTGACCATATTGGCGCAAACAGAAAATTTTTCCGTGCATTCCTTCTTTATTACGAATTTTTGAACTTTGCACGAATTTATGACGCACCCTGTATACCTGTAAATATTTGAATCTATTTATTGCATTGTTATAATACTTTTCATTCATTTATTTATCTTATATTTGTGGACGCATTTTTCAAAGTAGTGTTTCTGATTAAATTGATCTTTCAGTTCTGAGTACGGTCAGGTTTAAATTATAAAAATAGCTTGCTATATGAGAAAATGCTCTCCATACGGACCTTGACAACCTATTCGTCTTCAAACTTCCAGAAGTTCATGTTTCACTACATCCATATCCCTGTCACGCTCTCAGAAAACTCGGACTACATTACTATGTAACTCTAGGCTCCGTCTGTCACTAGCGTAGTTCTAGTATTTCTGTCATCTATCTGAGCCCTGAAATGATCTTTTAAATTCATCTTTGCATAGGGACAATGGCCTTCACATTTCTTTCATCTTCTACACTTCTTCTGAAACATTCATGAGATCGAACTCGAAAGTCATGGCCCGTCAGTGGGCCAAATGAGTCAATGAAGATCTGATACATTCATTAGTCATATATGTAGGCCTGTGTATATTATAATTTATGTCAGAAATAAAAAAAATAGATTTATATTAGAAAACTTTCTCTTAAGATCAAAATACATATATCTGCATCTAAATATGGCAGAAGTATTCTTGGCATTAGGCAGAGAGGATTGACCATGGGTATGTGCGAATGTTCGCACTATTACACATGACACTCTTACAATTCAATTGGATGATTCTTGTGTTTTAAGAATGCATTGCTTGGATACGCCATCCCAGCTGTGAAATCAATGTTATGAAACACCTTCACGCATTCATCCCGTTATTCCATTAGTTCAGATGTAAGAATAACACTTGCTTTTTCCGGTCGTGTGTTATTCAATAGATTTTCTACGGTTCTTGTGATAGAACGTTTATTCAGCAACTTTTTCCATATGCGTCAAATACCTTTCTAGAATTATCGAATGGCTTGTTGCCTTTGGCCGGTAAAAACCATATGATTACTTACTGTTTAGTTTTACAGTTTTTCAACCATTGCTGGAACCCTTACTAAATACGAAGCTACTATGTTCGATTCTGAAGTTAGTCAATTTGAAACCGTAAAAGTCGTGCGTGAAAAAACACATTAAAGAATATATCGAATTTGGCAAAACGAAATGAACTGCCTAGCGCAAATATACACTACGTGAACTAATTAATGTAATAAAAGGAAAAAATATCTCATTAACCGCCATTTAAATTCATTCATATCTGGAAGCGGCCCTTTTCCCACCTTTGAAATATGTCCAACTTTGTACACGTTCTGTTTGACCCCAAAATATTTTTTTCGGTATATGATATATGAAATACGACTGGGGTTCAATGAGTCTCGACTGCAGGTACAATCTTGCTTATCTTTTCGGTGACAATGAAGAAACTGCCTATGGGTGTCGGTATACCTATTGCAATTATTCGAAAACAGTTCATAGTATAACTCTGAACTTTAACTTCATATCGTGTCTTTTGGCGTAGATGTTTTGTAAACCCTTTAAGAGTAGGAAGATTTTTAGGAACGTTAATGAGAAGAATCAAGCAACGAAGAAAATGGTTAGAATTTTCATACAAGGGCAAAAAGAAACCATTAAAAATATGAAGATGACATGCGCATTCGAGACTTCACTACTGCATATCGTATTCAGAGAAAACATTATCTATTGTTGTGAAAAACAAAGCCGCTGTTAATCGGCTATGTTGCGAAGAGGTTTAAATCGCTTACCGAATAAGATCAGAAATATCATAACATAGAGAAAAATTGTTATTGTTCTGTATAACAGAAAGAGAACATTTATGCTCCGTATTTCACTTACGTACATTATTTCATTTATCCACTGTATATATTTTTGCCACTTTGTGTTTTAATATCAAATAGTCTCATAATAATAACAATGTATTTAGGAACGATGTCAGGTTTATCCTAAATTTATTAACAGTTATTTTAAGTTATGCTTTTTTCCTATTTATTCTAACTTCAGCTTACAATTTCCTACCAGAAGGTAATTTCAGAAACGCAGTGAATGCGAATGACTAAAAGTACTATTTAAGTCGATATTTCGCCGAGTTTGAGAGAGAGAATCTGACTTTACTGACTGGCGCGCGTTTGCCATTTGGCTACATTCTCTCTTAGCTACTACTCTCGGCCATATTTTAGGCCCATGCTTGGCTTCGCGGATTTAATTCATATTTAGGGGCCAACTACTTAGAAACCTGATAGCTTCGGGTATACCCTTCAGATAGCTTTAGTTAAGCTTAGTTTAGTTTAAATTCATAATTATTTAAGTTTAAGCCCAAGTGGAGGCTTTGTGTATACTTCGAGTAGGAGTTGATTGTATTTATTCTGAGAAATAAAGGGTAGTTAATCCTTCTTACATCTTACGTGTTTATTCTCACACTTAAGCGATTATTCACTTGTTAATGTTTGTGGGGTTCTAAGTTTGAACATTGGATTAAATAAGTAAAACCCCACAACGGTTTGATTATTTTTCCTTTGCTTCTTATTCAAAAAGTTCGTTTAATATACATCCGAGGAACTGTGACGGATTAATGACGTATACTGTGTACCAATTATATTGCGAGTAGTTGAAAACTTCAACATAAAATCAACAGTATTGTCGAATACCTTTCAGAACAAGGCTAAGGTATTTGTGAGCAATAATCGTTCGTTACGAAAAATGTAGTCTATAGTTTGGTATTCATTCTATTCTAAAAGATGATTGCATAAAAATAATTCGAAAAGATAGAACGGAACCTCTGTAGCATGCTTCATTGGGTCAGTAGCATCACAAGACAAAACCTGTATCATCATACGCTGATGTCCTTGTGTCGAGTTTGCTTATTCTTTTTCTGTACTTTTGACGAATTTTTGAGTTGAAATATTTTTTTCAGATAATGCATCATTCAATACGTACTCCTTCTGAGAAGAAGCAAACCACTGCTACACATCGTACTAATACATTTATTTATTTTTAAATGTTGCGTCAAAAAACTGTTAAACATCCTCTAAGGTAAAGCCTGCATATGCAAATGAATATCTTTTCTTTCTTATCCTCGCAAAGAAAGTTTTAAATGTCGTCGTCGTCAGCTTTCCATTCGACCTAACTTTGTAACAATTTATACATCATAGACTATTAAAGGCACAACACCAATATTTTACTAAACTTATTAAATCTCATTAAATAATTCTTTCTAACTGTATGGTTTTACAGTTTTCTTGACTTATGTATAGTATCAAACATACACATAATTGAAGTGACAGGGCATTCTTTTAAATTAAACCGTTATTCTATGTTCAGTATTTATACTGCTATTTCTCGCTTTCTATTTTCCTGCCTGAATGCAAATTTTAATTCGCATGTATTCGAATGAGATAGGAAAAGATAATATTTAAAGAGAGGTTTTAGATTGCTTACGAAAGTCTACGATAACATTCTGTCTCAGCGTTGCTATAGTCTTGATATTAGTGCTTGTTAGGCTAGTGTTAGTTTAAGCCAATTTGCGAGCTAAATATTTCTGTGCAGTTATTGGCTAATCTAAGTTTAAATTTGCCATTAATGATGGCTGTTTTTGCAAACACATGACGTGCCTTCGGTTCGACTACTTGAGATCTTAATAAAAGGTTGTTTTACACACTTCTTACGTTTCTTGTTTATCTGTATAGCAACAGTTATTTAGAGTTATAATTCGCTTAAGTTTTATTTTAATATGAAATACAAAAGTGAAGTTACATTTGTTCACAGCATCTTACGAAACTCTTTCCGTCATTGCTCTAGATGTAGAGTCCCCACTTCTAACTGATTTCAGTGATAGTCAAAGATTCTCTTAATTTGATTGGGCAATATTCTCAATTTTAACTGTGATCATATTGCTCTTTGAAGATGTCTTTCCTTTGGTGCAGAAGAAAAAATATTTGGAAAATGTATAACTATTTTAAAATGTTTATATTTTCGTAAGGTGTAAATTCTGAAACATCAAATTTTGAAAAGCAAGTTATTAAATATTAGATTCCTGTTGCTAGAAAAACCCAGTATTTTCCAAAAAATAATGATTTCTGTATGAAATCTGATGGAGTTTCCATATGAAAATTGACAGTGTGAATAGGTACAAAGCCCATCAAAGCACAAACACCGCACCTGTCAAAGAAATTATCTTCATAGAGAAAGAAATAGAGGAGGGCTATTCCTATTAAGAATGGCATATCAACGCATGTTTTCGTTTATTTGTCAAAATAGGATTAACTTCAATTCTTCTGGCTATTGTTTTAGCCTCTTCTGTCCAATATTCCATAAGATTTTCTCTCACGTTTTGTAAAGTTTTGGTCAAACCTTTTTATTCTTCCTTTTTAATTTCAATATTAACTCGATTAATCTCTCTGAGAATATGACCTCAAATTGCCAGATTAATGAGAATTCAAAATTTTTCATTACATGTAGCAGAAGTCCTGTTTCGTACTTTGATTCGTCATTAAGGGAATCATTAATTTTTCTCAAGGATTTTACTACTACTTTAAATTGATTAGAAGGACTTTCACAGCCACATATTTTGCCGATCATTTCCTCTGACTGCTTCCTTTTAAATTGGTTTTTGTACATTTTTATAATATCCCATACAGTAGTGGATCCGACAAAAAAAAGTACTTTCCGGATATCTCCAAACAGTTCTGGGCTCGCTAAGGCAGAATGCAGAAAAAAAAATGTACAACCTGACAAGTTTTAAGAAGTTTCAAACATGGCGTACATTCGGACAGCTCACTCATTTCTGTAATCCTGGCTTGTCCCCTATAAACCCTGCATATTAGACCCGTAATCGTAAGATGAAAGACGACATTGTCTAATACGCAAATCACCGTGTGAATTTTTCCACAGTCCGTTGAGACATTAGTCTTCTGTCTTTCCTTCAACTTCTGTGAAATCAATATAGATTTCCTTTGTTGCGCACGCATTACCAAATTCTTTACGTACCGAATCATGTGGCCCATTTGTTCTATATGCGATACATCTGAAGCGCAATCGAACATTATTGTGTAATACTGGGCTCCTTTGATATCATGTAAAATGATATTTTGAACTGTTTCTCCAATACGACAGTAATTTCCTTTCGAACTGTATTTAATAGATAAGATGCCCGCGACTTTTTCAAGAGCTCTAATTGGTATTTACGAATTGAATTACTCTTGGCAAGCACAGCCATTAAATCCACACAATTCCCTTGACTAGGCTGAAGACATTATATGATTAGGTTGCTAAACGTTTCATCAGACCCACGAAAAGAAAGTTTGTTGAAAGATAGAATACAGAATCCATGACTACGTGCAGGATCTCTCTCCAGTTTTCTTTATCCGTGTGGATTAGTCGCTCAGTACGCTGATCGATTCCCTGTTATGATCTTACTGGTTATGCTCGAATTTTCCATTTAATCATGTAGTATCTGCATATTTTAGATGCTTCATGCTCAGTTAATCTTTCTGAAGCTTTTTTTCCAATTAATGAATCCTGTAGTGCACAATACTTACGTAGACGGCAGCGGTATATTTCTGGTAAATCTTGCAAGCTGTCTAAAAATTGTATTTTTGGTTTTAGAATATATAAACCAAGTTCTTTTATTCTTTTCATTATTTGGCAATGTTCATTGCCACATAGATGTCTAATGGCTGCCACCTCGTTCAATGGACCTACGGTCTATGTATGTTTTCCAGCTAATAGCACAGATTGACAGTTTAAAAAAATTCGTTTCTGATCATTCGTTTTTTCTGTGACTGACCAACTGCTTGTGTCCGACAAATGAAACTTTTTTAAGACTTCTAATTCCAAAAAAAACTAAATAAGGAGGTTTTTTATCCTGGCTTCACATCCTCCAGCTGTTCGTTTGAGATTGATAAAGAAGGTTGTTCTCTCAAGTTCTGACTAGTATATTGTGCGGGAATGATATGTCTTTGTCATGCAAATTGAAGATATATTAATGTACTTTAAAATGCCAGCATCATAGAAAACTGTCGTAAGGAAAGTCACAGACGTTTCATTTCTTTCGTGAACTCGGAATCGGAATTTGCGGACGGTTCACCTCTTCCGTGGCGCCACTTTTATCTTATCTGCAATTTATTTTTCTCTTCCGCCTTAACTTGGTTCATTATCTGTACTTGCTCCCGAGATTTCTTTTTCCTAAATGAAATATATTATAACTTGCTTTAATATCTAACAACTGACCTAACTGCTCTTAACAGTCGTCAAGCTACGTCAAGCAAGCAAATTCACAGAAGCGTCTATTTGCTCAGCAGATCAAAAATGAAACAAAAAATGGAAATTAAAAAAATCTGAAAGCTTTCAGATTTTACATTATGCCCAAAGGGACTTTTTTAATGTTTTGTGTGTTACCTTTATTTATTAAATATCATGTTCTTCGCACTTAAACCATAAAATCCAGTTCAACAGCAGTTTAGCGAAATAATTTTAAAATGAGCATATCTTTAGAATTTGTAATACAGAGTCTCATGCTCTGGAGATCAAAATGTTTTATTTTTCTTACAGTGATGCCATTGCTCGCTTTGAACTCGTTGAGTTTGGTAATCAAAAATTCGTTGAAGTTTTACAAAATAAGAAATAGGTAATAAAACAAACTCCAAATTCTAAATTTGGGCTTCCAAATGCCCATATTCGGGTGGAAACGTACGTTATTCAAAATTTGATGGCTCTAGATAAAGTTATTTTATCACAATGCGAGAAACTGCGCAGATTCTTCATTATTTAATTTCTTTAAATATAACACAAGCTGTAATATTTGGTGGCAAAAATTTTAAAAGTGAATCGTCATTTATCGTGAACCAACGCAAAATGCCAAAACAAAATTAATAGCCCTTCTGGACTAATGCCGTTTGTGCTAAAAATAATAATTCCAACTTTAAAAACTGAAACGCCCCACCTTGAGGTTTAAAACTTCGAAGGTGAGCCATGTTGCCAACCGGCTGCAAAAAATCTGAATATCTTGCTTCATTTCTTGAAAACATGGTCCCCTCTATTACCCTCTCTCTGATCTTATCTTTACATTTGTAATCGACTGTCAACACTTGATTAATTAACGTTTTTCACCCTCAGCTCCCTTAAAAGGTTTCTTAGTATTTAATTATAAATCTTCTTAAAAAGGAGTTTTTAAACCTGGCCTTAAACCTACTTGGGTAGTAGCAAAACTAGACCGTTTTTCTAGCAAAATTAAACAATATTCGAAATACGCGGCACACATGAATTTGGTTTCCACAGAAATTGTCACCCGGGCAGGGATCCGACTTGCCCTCTGATAGAACAGGGGCTGCATACAAAATATATGCGAAAAGAATTAGAAAGCTTTCGAAAAACGTTTCCTTTTCCTGTCATGGAAATTGCACTCTATAGTGCAGCACAGAGTATAACTGTTTGACCCTTATATAGATGCATGCAATGTATGAGAGCCATTTCTCCTAAATTGACTTATTTTGCTAAAACTTAGGAGTCTTACTACCACATGATGAACACTTGATTTCAGAGCTTGACAGATTTCTCAATTAATGATTTTAACCAATTATGAAAAAATTACCTCAAAAATTATGAAATTATAATGCGTGTAATATTACCAATAAATTCATTAAAAGAGGTAATATTATTAAGTAATAGTATTAATACTCTAGTTCACTTTAATACATATACGTTTATCGAATATGAAACACATTAAAATTTTTACTACTTTATACTGAAGAACAGTTATTTCAAAACATGTTTCATGTTTCCTATTTTAGCTTAAAAGTATCCGTATTTTCTTCATTCTGCATCTATTAAAAATTAAAACAATAGACAAAGATGAACTCTATAGTTTGAAGTATTTCAATTAGCTGTACCCACATGGTTTTTCATTTGATTTAATGAATCAGGCAATCTGCAGAACAGCTACTGCATTTCTATAAGATTTAATGCGCTAATGCCATGAATATATGTGAATATATATATATATATAGAGAGAGAGAGAGAGAAGGAACTGAAATAACAGAATCTCTGCTTTGCGTTGTTAAAGCATTCTTTTCTTACTCTTTGAAAAACATTTTCATTGAAAGCTCGAATTCGATACACTTCATATGACTTTTTCTTGAAGAACTTTGAAGGATAGGTTTTTCTAAGATTATTGTTCATTTGTAGTAATAGTGGGCGGACTATCCTCGCTGCGTTTTCATAAGAGTTTTGCTTTCATATCTGAACATAAAATGTGTTTGACGTATATATATATAAATCTGAAACCTTTCAGATTTTTTAATCTGAAAAATCTAAAGGTTTCAGATGTTTTAAAGCATGGTTAT
>KK119152.1:798788-833175 GCA_000611955.2 Stegodyphus mimosarum
TTCTGTTACATATATATATATATATATATATAAAACCATGCTTTAAAATATCTGAAACCTTTAGATTTTTCAGATTAAAAAATCTGAAAGGCTTCAGATTTTTACGGTCACCCAAGATGTTTTGTTAAGGCTTTTATGCTTTGGCTAAGCTCACAGTCTATCAGTGTGCTCTTACACGCTTGCTAAACCTTTTTTTTTGTCTTTTTAGTTTATTGTTAAGCACCGTGTACATCGTACTTATTCCGTATGCAACTCAACAGCAAAATCTCGATACATTTAGAAGCACCATAGCAGCATTTGTTTAGAATATATATTGGTGAATGTTGGCATATATGTTTCTGTTTCTTTCAGTCTATTCTCAGTTCATCATATCAATGTTCAGATTTCTTACCAAGATAATTTAAAAAGGTTTTTTTCCTCCATTCTATTATTAACGTTTCGTGCCTTAATTTATTTGTTAAATATCACGTTCTTCTCACTTACGCCGCATTAAATTCATTCAACAGAAATATCACAATGTATTTAAATTCAGCATACCTTTAGAATTTCCCGACACTCTCGCAAGGTGGAGATAAAAATCCTTACACTCCCTTTTATTCCCTACAGTGCTACATTTTTCCATTTCACATCACTGAGTTTGTTAATCAAAAATTCATTAAAGCTTTATAAAATATGAAACAAGTAATAAAAGAATTTTGAAATTAAAAATTCGGGTTTTCAGGTGTATATGTTCGGGTGAAGGACTGCGTTATTCAGAATTTGATGGCCCTAGGAAACGTCGTTTTCTCACATCTTGAAAATTATGCATATATTCACACAGTTGCTTCATTATTTAATTTAATGGAATATTTATCTGATTACAAGTGACTGACACTAGTTACGTAAATAAATTTTCACCCCTTTTTATGGTATCTAATTTTTGATACTAATATATGAACAATTGTAAATTTAGTTTGAGTATTCAGGAATAATTCATAAAAATATCCGTAACAAGTAATCGCATTTAATTCACTATAGGCTTAAGCTTTCTTAAAAATTTAAAGGATATTTTACGAATAAAATTAAAAATTATTGTTATTACAAAAACATATAAAAGAATTTTTCTGCATTAAAATTTTTTAATGCGCTTAACCATTTTTGGAGCATTTTAATTTAACTGTTGCAATGCGTGCATTACGAAATGTATTTTTCTCATTAAACTCAATGATAATAATAATAATAGTAATACGCAAAAGTTTCTACAATTTAAAACGTAAATAATTTATTATTTTTATATGTTGCCCATGGCGCATAAGATTTGTTTAATAAATTTCTTTAGCAATGAGAAAGCAGAGTATTAGAATTTATTTTTAAAACTTGAGAGTAAAATTTCTTCTTTTTAAATTTAATCCAACTATAAAAAATTTCTTCCGTGAGGAGGTGAAGTTTCAAATATTTCATCCTCCCGATAGTGGACGAAAAATAGCCTAATTGTTTAAATTAGGTTCGTAAGCAAAACAGTAGAGCAAGCAGAAATTTATTCTCTCGGCCCCAAGTTATGTTCCGTGACTACACTCGTGTTTATGCTCCATGATTTAAAAATCCACGAGAGAATTTTGTAAATGAAAATAATGAAGCGAATTTTCTACTCATTGTGTTTGTCAGGGAAGATTGCAAAGTTTCGAAAGTGAAAAATATTTATATCTCTTATTTAATAAGGAATATGTTCTGATAAAAGAGCACGAAAATATTTTTTCATTGTTTATGCTTACGTTTTGCTATTAATGATGTTGCAACAGTAGTTTTAAAAAAAACGAAACAGGAAAATGCAAATAAATGACTCCATTTCACTGAATTCGAAATTTCTGTTTATAACATCATCTTTAATAACACAATAAATGTGGATTATATTAAACAAAATCAAAGTAGAAACGAAAGGACATAGGAATGGAATTCTTAGATTTATTGCATTTCTATTAGGAAATAATTGAGAAAATTAGAATAATTTTTATTCCTAAAACTGTTTTCGATTTTCCGAAATGTCAGAAGCGGCTGTTTGTAGAAAGATAATGATTAATGTGCAGGCAACATTATTTTATACAGTTAGAAGAATTTTCCGTTTAAAAAAGAAGTTCTTACTACTTTGAGATACACAGAAGAGATCAACCTTCATTAAGCAATCTGGGTGCACGTGGTCTATGGCTTTATGGATGTACTATGAAAAGTTTTCATGTTCACTACGTAACATTCAGATAATTTATAAGAAATGCACTGTAGCTATGAAAAGACAATATGTATTACGGATTTAATTCTTTTCAGTTATCTTTGTAGTAAATGTTCGACTTATAGAAATCTGAGGATGAAAAAAGTAGAATCACTATCAAAAGCAGCAACCGAAAAATATATCCGTCTTTAGAAGTCGAAACCTGCAAAACTTGCCTTTATGACTTACGTAGTCGTTGCTATTTACAAGTGTATAATTCAAGTAAGAATGACAGCCAGAGCCTCAAAGAGGTTGGATTTCTACTTTTCACCCCAATTTTGAGAGAGATCTCCGCTAGGGTTGGCCCCAAGATCTCTCACCCTTCTTACCTACCACCAAACCACGCTAGAGGACTTTTGTTTCGCCATATATTTAAAGTGCTTCTATGCGTATATAGTTAGCCTGCATTTACAAATGTCCAAGCCTTCTTTGAGGCTCTTCGGTACAGCAGTCAGCGTCACTAATCTCTATCCCGTCTGGGCGACTCTGTGACTTCTGAAAACCATTTATTATCTTACCAGTTATTCAGAAAATGTTATTTCTACTTAAATATCTCAATACTGAATCAATACTGAAGGTATCTACATTTGTTCTACTGTAAAAATCATGAAATTATAGTCTAATGTAATATGTCAATAAAATATATCCTTCTGTTCTTTCGATTTAAGATTTTGTTTTATAAGGTAGAGTTATAAGGTTTTCTATCTAAGCAGAAACGTGAAAGATATGCATTGTCCCTACCGGTACTCGAATGCTGAGCATCCCGAATACGCGACGAGTATTCTGGATGTTCAGGGTTACGCCACGAAGGCATGTGGAAAGGATTAAGAAAATACCTTATATACTCCCCCTTTTAAAGGCTGGCTGGGGGTTAGGGGATCCAATCGCCAGATCCTGGTTGTGATGAATTATCCGACGCCTTTTAGTTGGGGCGCCACTTATAGAGTCATAATATAGAGTCACTTATAAAGTCACATTTAGAGTCACTTTCTTATATGATGTAGACGAAAAATGTGCAATACTCTCACCGAGGCTCGCATCCTGGAACTCTCGAATACGTATCAAGTATGCTTCCAGTTACACCAACGATGGCATACGGAAAGGAAAAAGAAAATACCTTGTAGTGTTTATATATCTAAATGTTTTCACTCAAATTTTAAATCTTTTTAAAATTGCTTTAGTAATTGCCAAGCTAAATATTAATATTGTAGAGTTATCAATCGTTCCTGAAGCAGGGGACTTGAAAAATGTGCAATGCACTAGACGGGACTCTAACCTGAACATCTCGAATACACGCCAAGTTTTCTACCATTATAACAGGAAGGCATGCTGGAAGGAAGGAGAAAATACCTTACAATATGTCTTTCGAGTTAACATAATAGGTAATTATTTATGAATATAAAATACCGCAGGCAGCATCATTTGTTTCGTGATCCTGTCAATGGTCACCACTGCTGCACTGAGCCATTCCCTGAGCTATTTTAATATTTTTGGTAGTGAGGATACATAAAAATGTCATAAATGTTTCTATAAAGGAAGTAATCACAAAGCGTTTAATGAGGTGACCTGGGAAGCCAAAGTGAAAAAGCGAGATCCTCCTCGTAAGCATATCTGCAACGTATCCAGGTAACTTGCACCAATCACTATTTGGGTATGGTGAGTTTGCAGTTATTTCCAAATATACTCATGCTTATACGTGTATATATATTGAATATATCTTCAATAATCATCGAAAAATTATTTTATATATGCGAGAAAGGTAGTCAAATTAAAAGGCAAAATGAGCAATAAAATTTTAACCAGTGAAATGAACAATGTTACTTCCATCTGAAAAACGTTTAGTAAAACATTAAACTGCAAGAAAATTCGTCTCTTGAGGGTACCATTTCATATGAGATATAAAGGTATATATGACACAGAGATATTCCTTTCATATGATATTCATATTCTTCAAACACAAATTTTAGCTCAATTATGATTCATTAAATTTACAAGTTCTTTACAAGTAGTATAGCAACCATACATTCCTTAAGCAACATAACATTAAACGGATACGAATTACTTAAACAGCTTAATTTGCTTCATTTTGTTTCGACAGAGAATCTTGTTGTAATCTCTCAACATAACACTGAGTTTGTCTCTAAATAAACCTTAATCTAAATTTTAATTTTACTGAAAATACAACATATTTTCGAATACGATAATCACATCATATAATATGTCACTGTACATGCTTTGGTTAATAATATTAACGAAAAATTGCTTTTAAGATGTAGAACATGAGCTTTCACGCAATGCATTTACTTAACATTCGAAGTTATGCTCCTCCTCTGATGAAAGCAAAGGACAAGATATAGCAAGCGATTTAAGATAAAGTTATTCTAACGCTGTTAGAATTTCAATAAATCATCAGTTAATTGGAAATGTCGCTGCTGGAAGTGATAAGCGAAATTAGCCTTTTGTAAGCGTTGCAGAAATGAGCATTTAACGCATCAAGGTACCACTCCGCGAATATGGCAATATGCATATTTCGTCTGCAAATTTTAAGGACTAAACTCGTACAAAACTGAAAAACGAAGGAAACAAGGCTCTTACTTTATATACTTCAATATATAATCTTCAAAAATGTATAAAAGTTTTGTTCTTTCTTACAGCTCGATTCCTTCGTAGGAGTCATATTTTCCGGCACAGTTGAAATTTCTGGTTATGGCTTTCTAAATCTCTTTCTTAGAGATAAAATAACAATCTCTGAGTTAAAATTTCACTTTTGGGAGTAGTAGGGACCAATTCTGAGGAATGTGGCAGGTAATTTAGACTGTTAGAAGCTTCCTGATAAGAATAAATTTTTGTTACGAATAGATTAGTGTTAAGGCGACAAAAACCAGTTATTCAATTGCAATTTATGAGGCTAGACTTATGAAGAGTGTTTTATGCATTATGAGCTAGACTTATGAAGAGAGTTTATCAGGACTGAGTGTTCTGTGCATACTCTTTGCAAACATGGTGAATTAATTACAAGGGTTCTTCTTCTCAAGTCCTGAACTAGAACAGTGAGCGGATAATACTCTATGTCCTTGTGTAGATGCTGAGTTGGAGAATAACTGCACTTGAAAGGGATTTGAAATCTTCTTTTATTAAGTCACTATTATTTACACACTTCCCAACTCGGGAGAGATACAGAAAGTAAAAGACCACACTTGGGCCTAACTTAACAATCAACTAAATTAAATACTAAACCTAAAATAGAAATGTAATTCAATTTTGCTTCGCAGAGCGAATCGCGGAGTTTGGCCTCTCACTAACGGGTGCGTAGCAAGATATACTAATACTAGCGCACTTCAAATTGCTTCAAAATGCAATCACGTAGTAAGCACTATGGCTTATAAATTTTAACTGCTAGCTGGTCAGGCGAACGTCGAGCAGACTGACCGTGATCTGAGACTAAAGCTCTCTCACATTGAGAGGTTTCTACCTCTGGTTTAAATAGCACTTGGCTGTACTTCAAATTAGCATAAGCTGAAAACGCGCGCTTCTTCTGACGGGAAGTTGAAACAGAGAGGAGATAGAAAGATTTAAATTAAAATAAAACTTGGTTAGTTTAACTAAAACCTTACAAGTTATGAGATAGACTTATGAATGACTATGCTATGACTACTTATGAATGACTATATTATGAATGTTATGAGCTAGACTTATAAAAAGACTTAAGTCTAGCTATTGAATCTTTATAAAATATGGAGTTCATTAGTTGTTCCTATAGAAATAAATTCTTTGTGAACTTTTCCATTCCAAATAAGATAATTTCATCAAAATGGTCTTGAATCAAGATTTTTGAAAATAAGTTTCTAGTTGGATTCACCATGTTCCACCTAAGCAGATTATCAGTATTATAATTAAAGTATCAAATTCTATATCCAATTATAATTTGTTTAAAAAATCAGAATTAACATCCGCGACATGGATTATGACATTTACTCAACTTTTGATAAATTAAACCATAAGCCCACTGGATTAAAGCCAACCGATTAATTGCACAGGAAATACTGTGTAAAAATACAATATTTCATGAAAAAGAAGCTGAGATGTCAGAATATTAAACGCTGTCAATAAGCGTTTGAGAGGTTTGCTTGACTTTAATGAATATAGCCCCAAAACTTCGCAGATGCATTAAGCATATAGTACTTTTAAACTGAAGTGAAATTTGATTTGAAATCTATTACTTTAGTTTTAAAATTTTATGTGCATTGTATTAAAATTTTATTTTTAGCTTTTTAAATCAAGCTATTTTATTGAATTAATCACTGATTAAAATTAATTTAGAATTAATTGAGGGTAGAAGATCTGTCACATTTGTTAAAGTTACAAATGATATGTAACATACAACAAGCATTGTTGTTTTTGACTAAAACATTTAATTTAGCCAGTGAAAATTTTTAAAAAATGAAAATTTTACGAACTTAAAAATGACTAAGAAGTTTAATTAATAACAATTCGCATACGGGGCATTCAAACCATATAGCGTTTCGAAATTCCTGTAGAGCAGATTGTGTGCAGGGGAAGAGGGGTGGGAAGCTCTCGAAACCCACCTTTTGTGATGCTTTCCCTCAAAATTGGGGTAGAAGTCGGCAAAATTGTACTGTCACCTATATGCTGACTATGACTCTTCCCAACACTAGGCGTAATCTTGTACTAGTCGCCGCGATAAATTTCGTGTGTTTGTTCTGATATCAAACAAGCGAGATTAGTCCCAATAAGAAAAACAAATTTGTCTTTCAAATATTTCCCTCAAAAATGGATTACATCGATTCTATATTTCATCGAATACCATTATTTTTGGGTATGAAAAGGTAAATTTGTAGATGAATGTATACATGCTTACATTATATACATAATCTATATATATGTAATGCAGGGTTTTATTTTTCTGATATGCTTTTTTGACAGAAATACGTAATTTTAATTTGACCAGAAAAATTAATTGTTTAATTAGCAGGCTAATACTGTTTGAATAAAATGGCAAGTAAATATCATTCTTGGCTTTCTCACCGTTTTAAATAAAAGTTTCCGTAACAGGCTTAAAAGCCTGTTGTGGAATACATTATACTAATGGATACGTTTTAAAATTTAAAATAAACATGATTTCGAAATAGAATATTTCAACATAAACTTTAGTTCAAATTAATTCACTTACTCTCCCCTCCCCACAAACAAAAAAGGATAAAAAGTCTAATGGTCTTAAAACTTCTGCGAAAATCCTTTTCGAAATCATATTCGATAAAATGCAATGCAGTAGGAATCTGTGGAACAAAAGAACTATATCTAACAATAAACAAAAGAAGGAAATTCCATTTACTTGGAGATAAACACCAATATAGATATACATTCTTCTCCATACATCTATCGACAGATGGATACCGCTAACATCCCACACAGTAACATAATCCCTACTTTCACCCAAAACCCTTTACGGTGAAGTTTCCACCGCGGAGAGGAAATAAATGCATAAAAAATACTCTTTCTCCTGTACCCTAGATTCTCTAGAAGCGTGATCATCTATATAACGTGCAGAGATAAAGAAAAGCAGGAAAAAAAAAAACTGCAAAACTTTTCTGCCCCTGTTTGTCAGCTTCTTACATGTATAAAAATCCCTTCCCCCTGTGTTTTTTCCCTCTGTATAGGATCTGGAGATCACGATGCTTGTTTCTATGGTTACCGAACTTGCTAGACTAGTTCGGTCTGCTTCCCAAGGGTATACAGTTGGAGCAGCTACTTGTAAGCACATTTTCCTGTAGCTCGTTCTAGAAAGTGAATGGTATTCTTTTATTTTAGCTTTTCTTTCTTGCTTTGTTTTTACTTTTTATTTTGCCCTTTAACATTTTTTGTCTGCCACGGGAAAGGAAATGAATTGTTTAATATTTACCGGTGCGTAGTTAGAGTAAAAAATGAAGATTATGCTTTTGAATTTGATTACAGTCAGGCATGCAACTAATTTAGATTGCTTATTGTTTGCCTCACATCCAAGAATCTAGATAATTTACAAGCAACCATGAAAAGATTGTTTGTTATAAATAGCTTGCAACTATGAGTAATGTTTAAAATTTTAATTTAATTATCAACATTCTTTTAAAACTATTTCTTAATTTCCTGTTATGATAACTTTAAAGGAAGAGTGGTTGCTTTCCGAAAGGTATATTACAATAAGATACACAGCTTTAAAAATTTTTATGTAGTTTATCTAAACTTAAATGTTTAATAGTGTTATTTTATAGTTGGTATAAGTGTACTTGAGCGTAATTATGTCTCTGACATGCAAGCAGATTTTTACATTTAACAATGAATGTTTCATATGATGATCATAAATACGAAATGATCACTAATTTATAGAAATGAAAGAAAATTTCAAATTAAATTTGCGCAGCATTTTATCTAATAGCAACAAAATTCTCGATATATGAGTAAAAATGTGCAAGTAAACAAAATGAATTAATAAAAATTATACTGTTTCCGATGGCATAATTTTCACGAATACTGATGGTTACGTTTCTGTTCAGTAAAATGAAAATTAATAATATACCATTATATAAGAAACACATTTATGAAAAGACGTCTGGCTCATCGAAATCATTTAAAACGCAGACTAAACATCGAATTGTTTATTAAGATCTAGCACACATAATAAGATTCCAGTTGCTAAAACTGATAGCTTTAATTTACACTGGGGAAATAAATTAAGAGAATTTTCATATCTGATCTACGATCTCCAGAACTACTCGACAAATTTTAATAAAATTTGGTGTGAACATAGGTTCAGATAATACAAACTAAATAAATATTCAATAGTTACAATAGACACACATGTTCGTGTGTAACACTACTTTGAGTCTGAAGGTCTGAAACAGCGGCTGCAGAATACACAAAAGAAATGGGTTAATAGGGGTCATGATCCCCTCTTAAAGCCATACAGGCCTCGCAGCGTGATGTCATACTGGAAATAAGGCAGTTTATCGGTGCCTGTGGCAATTGGTCCCACTCATGCAGCAACGCTGTTTTCAGTTCCCGGATGTTTCTCAGACGGGGGTTGTGAGTTGCAATTGCCCTTCCCAGTGCGTCCCAGACACGCTCTATAGGATTGAGGTCTGGAGACTGGTTGGCCATTCCATCCGGCGAATATCCTGACGCTCGAGAAATTCGTCGACCAGAAGAGCTCTATGTAGCCTCGCGTTATCGTCCAGTAAGATAAACTCGGGGCCCACTGCACCCCGGAAAAGGCGAACATAGAGCTCCAAGACCTCATCCCTATTCCTCACACCAGTCACGGAGTTTCTTTCAAAGACGTGGAGAGGTATGCAGCCATCCAACATGATGCCTGCCCAGACCATTACACTGCCATCGCCATAACTGTTGATTACGCGGACATTGGAGAGTAGATAGCGAGTCCCTGGCTCTCTCTTAATGAAAGTACGGCGAAAATCGGTGTTCAGGCTTAAACGGGAGTCCTCGGTGAGCAGAAGGGTCGCCCATTGCTACGTACTCCAATCACTATGCTGCCTGCACCCCGCTAATCGGACTCTTCTGTCCGTAGACGTGAGCGGGACGAAAACAGCCGGTGTTCTGGCAAACAATCCTCTCTCATTCAGTCTTTTGGAAACAGTCACCCTTGTTACACGGATTCCTGTGGCTGCATACAGGTCCCGAGAAAGCAGAGAAGCTGTAGCCCCTCTGTTACGTGTCGCTAAAATGGACAAATAGCTATCTTCTCTGGCCTTCGTCGCTCTTGGACGACCTCGCCCAGGTTTTCTCTCGATGGATCCAGTATCCTGGAACTGTTTCCATAGGTTACACACGAGGCTGGGCGTTAAATTAAACTCTCAGCATATCTGTACTTGCGAATGGCCTGCGTTTAGCCTCCCTACAATTCGCCACCTCGATTCCATCATCTAAACGTTGGTGGTTACTCATTTTTACTGTCCCGATGTGAATTTAACCGATTGCTGCAAGATAACACCAAGAAATTCGCCGAGGTGTGCTAGCGAACGTAATTCGTCTTACCCTCCACGCGCTTATAAAGCCTGTTTTTCTGCTGGCTTCGCCTACACACACGTGTACGTTTACGTAGTTGCTGAACAAAATTTGCACTTTTATCTAGAAGCGATGGTTTTTCCTTCAGTTCAGTTCTTTTCATGCAATTCGATAAAATATGCAAATTCTCTTAATTTATTTCACCAGTGTAGTTTGAGGAAAAGTTTTCTTTTATTAATGCATATTTATGCAAATTATTATTTTGCAACACACAAGGCAATACTAGTAAAGGAAGTTTTTCATGTAAAACAATATTTTGCTTGTGTTAAAAACCATCGTTGCCAACTTTAACCGCATTCCGCTGCATAATTATTAATGGGCTTTTAATCATGTTTTCTCTGATTTCTCAATAGAATGAATATTAATAATATAATTTAAAATATCTTATATATTTCATTAAAATAATTCTTTCATATTTATAATGAAATAAAATTTTACACGTAAAGTTTGACATGATTAAGACAAAATTTCGAAATTTTTGCAAATTTACAAAGACTAAAAAATTTTAAGCAAAATACCAAAATTACTCTACGTTAATAACTGACGTAATTTAAGTGATTAGGCGACGTAAAAATTTGCAGTGAAGGAATATTCGACTACTTTCATCATTTAGTGAAGTAAATCAGTAACAATTATCATCTCCGTTGTTTAGTTAATCAAAACTAATTAAATAGCGTCGATATACAAATTAATAATAATTAAACAAAAGAAATTATCACTAGTGCAACCTTAAAGATGATCTTTAACTTAGAAATAGGTAATTATACAGTCAGTAGCCACAGGATAAACAAAAGAAATCGGCTTCAAAGCAATGTTTCCATTATTAATTGCGATATTCAGTTAAGTTAAATATTTATTTGCTCTTATTAATGATATAAGTTACTTTTTCCATGCGAGAACTCCAAAAAATTATAATATATTACGGTATTTATAATTATGAAATACTGCAGCGCTTTTGAAACCGTTCAAGATTTTTAACACCCTTTGTAACTTTTTTTAAGTTAACTTATTTTGGTTGAAATTTCATTACTCCAGTTAAAAGCATTTTGCTATAGATGACCAAAATGACTTACGCAGATGTAATATTTTCACTCTTATCTCTGTAATCGATGGATAACATTAGATATTAACAAATTATACATAACAACGGAAGTACGAAATTACGAAAAAAACTTATAACATGCCAGTATTTTAATTTTTTATTTATTTATTTATTTATTTTTTTGGTAAATTAGAGTAATCTATAAATTCCGTCAAAAGAATTTAAAGTATTGTAAAAGTTTCAACGAACTTCATAAATTAGTAATGAAAATTCTATATTCTTTTGCAAATTACAACACTTGCTCTTTATCTGTCGTAGCCCCTAAATCAGAGATTTATGCAGCGAAAGTAGTACCAGTTTCCATGACGATAATTAACGATAAATTTTTTGCTAGTTTTGTGGCGGAATACATTCCAAAACAATCTTCTTTCCCTGTATTCGTATCAATTTTTAATTATGCGTTGACGAAACCATGATTGCATGGCTCTAGTTAAGTTCATTTTTTACTAACTTGCTGAAATTCGAATCAGAGAGATAACAGTTAAAAAAATAAAGAAAAGAGAAATGAACAAAAATAAAACAAGGAGAAAGAAGTGACTGGAGAAGAAGAAACTAATGATGTAGAAACAAACGCTAAGCCTCTCTGAGACGCTTTTAAATCTTATACATTCAAGACATGGTTTTCGTTGCTGTAACTAATGTAAGATTAAAGTTACGAAGAGATCCTCTGACGGCTTCGTTTAGAATTTTCCGTAATTTTTTTTCAAGGATGTAGAATTGGTGTCCGCGTGAAAAGAATTTATTGGAAAGAGCTTGCTATTTTTGCATTATATAGTACGTATTATTTTAAAACAAATCTTCAAAAAATATTAAATGTGGTGTGACAATCTTTCGCGATTAGTTCCAGAAATGATAAAAATTAATTATTTATTAGTTACACATTAATGATACTTTCCTTTCAGTTCAAATGTGAAATTTTATTAGGAAATAACGATTTTTTTTCTGCTGCTGAAATATCTTTCGGAAAAATTTCAAGAAAAAAATATTCCAAACAGCACCTATTTAACTCAGTCAACTTAAAAAAATTTTCAGAATATATTTATTCTTCTTGAAGTATTTTACTACAATGTAGGGTTATTATTACTTTAAATAACCGGTTTTTATGATTTAGATATTTACTATCACTTCACCTTTCTGTTTCCTCACCAGAAATGTAAATGAGTTACAAAGTATTTAACCTAAGAGTGATGGATTATAAGAGAGAGCTTGTTTCTGGAGCGTTCTCTAGAGGCCACATTAATAAGTTTCATCAATTCTGCTAAGAATGGAATTCTTCGACTTTGCTTTATTCCTGCCTACATGGTTACGCCGGTGAGAAGATTTGAGCCAACTTGGAGTTAAAATCAATTGACTGCTAGGCTTAGTTTGAAATTTGAATTTTTTAAATAAATATTGGCCACGTTGTGTACCGTGGGATTGCATGATGTATCATAATAGATTAACTCTGGATCCTTTGGAAAGCCTCGTCTGCTCATTTCCTCAGCCTTTTGTAATCTGTTATAAAGTTTGTAATTGTTTTAGTTAGTTAGTGTGAGAAAGCATTAGCAGTTCACCCATGGTACATCACTGGTGGCCCCATACTTGTTTCTGTACCTGTTACTTTAAGTTACATCGCCAGTGATAGTTGATCCTGTCAAGAACGAGGAGTGCATTTATGTTCAAAGTTCTGATTTGATAAAAAGTTTATTTTAACCCTTTCAAGTCTCTGTCGTTAACTTCAGGTACAACGATAATTCGCTCCAGTCCTGTTAGGAGTTTGACACTAGTTTAGGCTGCCAAAGAAGGTAAAACTGTATAACATATAGCTTCCAGTTAACCGACATGAAGGTGGGGACAATGTCATTGGTTAACTTGAAATACAATTTAATGCCGGCTCAGCTAAAAATACAGAAAAAAGGAACAACTCGTATTATAATTAATTTCCAAGCAAGAGATAAATTCATATAATTATGTAAATTAAATGGGAATTCTTTGCGAATGGTCGGACTAGCTAATCATTTAACCGTCTCATCCTTGGGTAAGGGATGACTGTATTGCATACGCGCAAAATCAGAAGTTCCGTCCCAATTTCGATAAAAGCCATCCCGGTGCACGGATTTCAAGGTCTCGCTCTGCTTCCCTGCAACCAACCTCTAGAAGGAACTTCCCGCTCAATAGAATTTTGAGTACTCCTATGTCACGCAGATAATATACACTTGAAAATATCCATGTTTTCCTACAAGTTTTGAACCGGAGCCCAAGACTATGCAGTCGATTCCTCTACAGCCATGACAGCAGGGCGGTATACTGTTAATATAAATGCTATTATAAATACCGTTAAAATAAATGCCATTATAAATATTGCTAAAATGAATGTCATTACTGTTAAAATGAATGCCATTATAAATACTGTTAAAATGAATTCCATTATAAATATTGTTAAAATGAAGGCCAAAAGTTAGTAATGAAAATAGGAAAAGAAACAACTTATATTCGGGAAATTTAGAGGTGTGAAACATGAGGAGTTGTAAAAAATTAGTCGCAACAGAAAGCGTTTTCGGTTTCATGATTCAAGGCAAGGATGAAAGTGTTAATCACATCACCGTTGTAAATGAGTACATACACTACGAAAGATTTAAAAAATTATGGAAATCAGAGGCAAACAGGATAAGTTTGGATAAAGAAATACCTTGATCAGATCAAGACATTTTAAGAATCATTTGAGCAAAATATGGCTCATGACAAAAAAAGAAATGAGACTCAATTGTTATGAATTATGTAATTTTAGGGCGTTGAAGGTTAAAATAATTTTCATGAAATTGAGAAACAACATTTGCTAAGGTTAAGTTTTAAGTTTCAGAAAAACAGGGATCTATATTTAAAATATAATGATATTATTAAAGAGCATTTGAGAAGTGGTATAATGAAACGAACAGATACATGTTTAAATGAAACTGGGATACTTTGCGTCTCATCATGCCATAATGTGTAAGCAGATGGATTCTGCAAAAGTTAGAATAGTTTTGGACGCTTCTTTTAAAAGTAAGGGAAAATTTTCATTTAATGAATGTTCGGATAGAGGACTTATTTAAATCCCGGCTTACTGATTATCATCATAAAATTCGGGCTTATTTTAATCGCTTTTCGTGCCGAGACTTACCTCGCATTTTTAAAGATAGGTATAGCCAATAAACGTAAGAAATTTTTATAAGTTTTGTAGATAAATGAGAAAGGACCCATTCTCGATGACAGCAATCGTAATTTTCCAGTTCTCCAACACAAGTGAGTCCGTTTCAAGGTCAAGTGCTCGTCTCATTTTATTAAAGCTGCAATAAAACTGCATTTAAAAAGCTACGAAGACACATGCAGCTCGTTAAAGGAGCTTTATGTGGACGAATAAATTTCTGGGACAGTTAGCAAAAGCCTGAAATTTAAGTAATGACGTGAATACGTTCTTTATTGAGGCCATCATTAATTTGCTTAGATGGGTTTCAAACACTCATGAGCTTAGTGAATTATAGAAACTTTACAACAACTGTAATGAGACATCTGTAGACTCTATTGAAAACTTTAGGATTTACTTGGGGCAATGTTAGTGATGACTTAAAAACAGATGCCTGTCAATTTCTGAAGTTACAAATCCTAAAATAACTAAACACATCATTTTAACTGCATGCGATATACTATTTTGTCTCTTAGGCATCATTAATCTCTTTACGGTTGGAACTAAACTCTTAATGGAAACTGCGGGGGAAAAGCTTTAAAAATGGTTAAAAGAAGTTGAAAAAATAAAGTTTCTCCAAATTCCCAAACAATTACAAGAAGTTCATATATTTTCAGATGACAACCTGAGGAGTTACAGCCTTGATAAGGGAGAGAATGAAAATAAATTTATATGCCTGATTTAGCTGTATTAAAAAAGAAGCATTTACGAGGTTCGAACAAATGGGAACGTAAATTTATGCAAAATTAAGTTCGTATTTTGAATAGATATTTTCGATGTTGGACAAGGGAAATACATTTTACTTGACTGATATCCAAATCTGAAAGCATTGGATCAAGAGACCTGGCAACGACTGGAAATAATTTGTTAGAAATCGCGTGGTGGAGGCAATCGATACTTCTGCAACGGAAGAGACAACTTCTTGATAAACTCTCGAGAACAATGAGCGCTAAAGCTCTGATGAATGACAGTGTTTGGTTTTCGGGACCTTCGGGATCAGATTTAGGAGTAGCTATTTCACGTCACATAACTAAAATGAATACGGAAGTCGACTTGCAAAACATTAGTGAAGAACAAAAAATGTATTGCTTCGAAAACATATATTAAATCTATAGAACCGCTACTAAATCCTAAACTGTACGGAAATTTAAGCAAGTTCTGAGAATGATGGCATACGTTCTGCACTTCATGAACAATTGTAAATAGGCTAGTAAATGGAAATCTGGTGTGTTTAACCGCCTATGAGCTATACCTTCAAATTTTGTAATAAAAAATTTTCAGCCTAACAAGTTTGTGGAATAAATGAAGGACTTTAAAAGCGGGACAATCAATTAAAACTAAAAGTAAATTTATTGCACTTAATCCATTTCGAGATGAAAACAAAATTTTAAGTGTAGGAGGAAGGTTACGAAATACTGAAATTTAAAGAAAATATCCTATTATATTGTCAAAGAATAATTACTTTAAGGAATTTGTATTACTGCATTACCACAAGAATCTATCTCACATGGAGGATTACAATTAACATTATCCACAATAAGGCAAAAATACTGGTTAATACGTGCAAAGAATGCAATTAAAAATACATCTGGAAATGCAAAAAAAGGCTGCAGAATACGAGTAGCAACATCTATTCAATTAATGAGAACTACCTGCAAGTAGAATGATTTCAAGTAGAACTTTCTCAAAGATCTGCGTTGATTATGCAGGCCCATTTGCTGTGAAGATGAAAAGGGAAAGGATAATAAGGCCAATTAAATTGTATATCTGCATTTTCATTACTCAGCTACATAGGTCATTCATGTAAAGATTGCTGGCGACTTATCAAGAGAAGCATTTCTAATTGTTGTGAAAAGATTTGCTTCCAGAAGGCGAAAACATCAAGAAACAAGAAGTTACCGTAGAACTTATTTTATAGGTTTAAATAAAATCCTAAAAAAAGCAGTTTCTTTCATTCACTCAAAACCTCAATGATCGTTATCAAATGAAAACATAAAGTGGACATTAAATCCACCAGTTTCACCACATCACTGTGGTACATGGTATGCAGCTATTACATCAATGAATTTGCATTTCAAGAAATGTGTTAAAATTAAAATTTTAACTTATGAAGAGTTTTTAGTTTGAATTACACTTGTTTAAACTCGAGGTCAATAGCAGAAGTTTCTTGTGATTCCAATGACTTGAAAGCTCTAATTCCTGGACACTTAATTATAGGGACTCCTTTAACAACTATTCCAGAAAAGAATGTAAAAGAAATAGACTCCGTTGCAGAGATGGCAATTAACACAGCCAATATTCCAAGTGCTTTGGAGGTGGTTGTTTAAAGAGTAACTGTGCCAACTACGGGAGCTCAACAAACGAAGACAGCCTAGCAACAAAAATTCGTGTAAATGACATAGTTCTCATTAATGAAGTTAACATAGTTTCGCAACGTTGCGCTCTCAATACTCGGAATACAGACAAGTATTAGAGGTGCTTCCTGGAAGAGAAAATAATACTCGAGTGGTAAGACTAAAAACTGTGCATGGGGATCTTATTGCCAAACTCTGCCTTCTGAAGCACGTTTACGTGCCAGAACATTAACGGCGTGCGCCATCATATTAACAGTTCAGTGAAGAAGAACATTAACGTGCCAAATTTTAATTGAACATGTTTTCTTATTTTTTGTATTGCTTAGTGCACTCGTACTTTTGTTTGTTTCTTTTAGTCTAATCCATATCGTTAATTGTTGAATACAGAGAGCTAAAAGCTTTTTACTAGTAGATTGATAAGTGTAATATATGGTTTTGTCGTTTTTTTAAAAAGATGTTTATTACTATATTTTTCATTTAATTGTTTGCATGTATTGAAGATTGTGTTGAGATGAATGTAATTTATCGGAGGGGAGGGCGGATGTTTTGTGACTTTCGCTAGATGGCGAATCGCACAGAAAAGTAAGTTAGTTGCTTTACAGAAATTGAAGGGAACGGACACGCCAGGATCTCAGGCGTTTTCACTGCTAGTGATATAAGAATTAGATGAGTAAATGATATAATGGAATGAATGGATATATCGCTAACAGTAATTTGTAATTGCATCTACCGGGTTGCAGAAAACCTGTAAGTTGGAATATGTATCTGCTAGGCTGCAGAAGAATTCTAAATTTTGATGTAAATAATTATAGAGTAGAAAAAATTGGAGTTATGTATATTGACAGTTCAACATCCAACCACGCAACGCCGTCAACAATTATCATCAAGGCAATAATATTCTTACAGCTGCTGCATATGCTTATTGAATAAGACAATTAAATTAAGGTGGGTAAAAATGTTCAGTTTGCATCCCCAATTCAAATCAGCTGCCGAAAGATTTCATGTAAATATGCACCATAATCATCCAATAGACAGTTCTTTTAATACAGCGACATGTATTCTACTAATCTTTGGTAACTGTCTAAAGAAAAATCCATCCTAGATTTCCAAATAAGTTTACATAATTGCCGTAGATTTTATGAACGAGACTGTTGAACTCTGAAGTGGTACATTCTAACATATCAGACGCTTTCAATCAAATCAATATCCGACAAATTAAGCGGCCAGAACATCAAATACAGCTCGGTTCGTCGCCTTCCTTAAAGAACTATTTGCGATTAAGGAAACAGAAGCTATCAAAGGGTGTGACTATTTAACAATAAATTTCACATATTTCGAATCTGCCATGGTGTATTTTTCAGCAACCAACTGTCACATAAACATCTATAAGAATTCCCCCAAACATAACACTTTATTTTACCTGCTATGTTAATATTCCATGGTACATGAATTGTTGAATTGTTTGCTTAAACAACGACATACCTGGTGCGATTATCGACGCGATGAGAAAGCAATCTAACTTCTCCGACCAGGAAACACTTCTTCATTGTTGCATAGACGAAGCAGGAAGTCCATAGATTCACTGTAGCCATAACCTGGAATGACGCTACAATAGTAGAGACTTGTGAGAAGGAGTTCTTCCAAGAATACCATATATAACATAAACCACATATAAATACAATTAATTAAATTCGGAAAGTAATTCCCTAATTTGAATTTGAAATGCTATTAATGTTATGTGTAGACTGCAATGAAAGTTTGCCTTGTTTGTAGTGTGGCATTATTTTAAATATTTTTTCCCCTTTAATATGCCTAATATTTTTTTTCTTTTTCGTTTTCGGAGATTTTCTAATTGATATTATTGTCTTTGCATACGAAATCGCATGTTTCATATGTTCACTCCTCCACCAACGTTGAACCTGCGTTACAGATCGCCACACCTCATACCTTGCTGGAATTTTCGCTCTGTCCTGAAAACCTAATCGTTGTGACATCTCTCATTCAGAGGCTCTGAAAAAAAAAACGAAAATGTAAAATACTATTAGACATACGAAAAAGGAAAAAAATATTAAAAATAATGCCACACTACTGTCTACAAAACAAGGTAATTTTCATTGCAATCTACGCATAACATCAATAGCTATTCCAAATTCAAAATAGGGATTTACTTTTCGCCCAACCTATATAATTTAGATATACTCTTAACATTATTATGATGATGTCTTTTTCCTCGTTATAAGTTGTATAATGTAATTTATTGGAACTCCGGTATCTTTCCCCTTTATGAAATATCATTCCAAAGAAAATGCCTCAAAAATATTTCTGCGAATGAGGTTTTAATTTCGTTACTGAGAGTAATAGAGAAAAGTAAATATTTAATTTTTTTAAATACATCTGTTTAGCTTGCAATATAATTTGATGAAAACTTTTGATTTCAAATTACTGTTTCGGCTAATATGTAATTATTCTGGAAAACGATTACACTAAGTGTGGAGAAAAATTTAAAAGTAAAAATAGTGAATGAACTGTTGCTTTGTATTCCAAAGCAAATATACTCTTAATTCTTAGTAAATTGCTATCAAGAGAAAAAGAAAAAAACATTTTACAGACGTAAGAAACAAATATTCCAGAGAATATTTTGAAAATATTCAGAAAATTTCGAAAAAGGCTGAGCATTTGCGAATGTAAATATTTTTCTTTTATGCGTAATTTAAAACTGAGTATTAACATGGTAATGTTATAAACCTACAAAGAATAATTTCTACATGCTTTCAGCGAAAGGATATATTTTTGTAAAAGGAGAATGGAATATTTACGAGTACACTAATAATGTTACGCAATGACAAGTAAAATAAACTCCCGTAATATATCTTATAGAGTAATTCCTCTCTTCCTTTTGCATGCCTTCGTGGTGTAACGGTAGAGCACTCTGCACGTAGTTCAGGTTCGAGTCCCGGCGAGGACATTGCTTACGTTTTACGTCACCTGCTTCAAAATAACCTAATAGACTCTACAGTGGCGCTCGAACTAAAAGGTGGTGGAAGATGATTCTTCACCACCAGGATTTGGCCACTGGGTCTCCTAATCCGAAGTCGCCCTTTAAAAGAGGGAGTATATAGGGTACTTTCTCTCTCCTTTCTGCATACCTTCGTGGGGTAACGTCAGCACACTCGGAGCGTATTCGAGAGATCCAGTTTCGTGTTCCGGGGAGATCAATGCACATTTATCACGTGTTCTGCTTCAAAATAACCTAATAGAGTCTACAATCTTAATATTTCATGTAAAATATGCTTTTGTTTTCAACAGAAAAATCGCGTTTTTGCTTTAGAGAAAAAGATATAGGAATATTTGATTCATTTTGTCACCAATTGTATAATTAAATGCAATCGATGCTTAAAAATGTAAGAGATAATAATTATAAGTACTTGCAGGAGATAATAATTATAAGTCCAGATACCAGATCATCTTTTTCATTAAAATATGAAACTTAATATCTGTTAGACTGGCCGAGTGTAGAAAATGTATAGGTTATAAAGAAGGTCTCAATGATTCAAAAATTGCTTCTAAGAGTATAGCCATAAAATATCTACATGGTTAAAAAAATACACAAATTGCTTCAATTAAAATTTATTCTCCTTAAGTATAAAATTTTATATTTATAAATATAAATGTTGAAGATCGGTGTTTTAATAAATAAAAATGCTGCATTTTGCATTCAGTAAATCTTCTGGAGATTTTAAAATCAAGTACCAAACTTTCTCTGGCAACTGGACAAACATTGCACAGTAAATACAGATAAATGCAGAAAAATTCAATAGTTTAAATGAAACTGAACTGAATCTTCCGAGGGAGTGATTCATATAAATGAAATCTGAATACACAATTTTCTCCCCGGAACGAACTGTGTCAATTTCAATTTCATTCAAATTCAGTTTGCATTTCTTCGTTTTGCTTTTAATTTAATTTTCCCACTGGTGATTGTTTTAGGATATTCTGAAACATAGTAATTATTCAATCGCTGTAATATTTCAATTACTTTATTATGAAGGAAATGTAACAAAGGAAATTTTTTTCCGGAGAGTTGATTGCATTTTTCCTTCGGATTTCTGTCATCCTGTGTCTTGGTATTTAACTTTTGTCTGCGCAATATGATAAATTTAATTTTTTCCCATAGTTGGAGAAGAGCTGCAAAATTAATTAATTTCAATTAATTTCAAATTTTGCAGTACTTGATAAAATGAAAATTAGTTTTCAACAGTTCAATTCAATAAAAAAAGTAATGGTAAAGAACATATAAAGAACTACAAGTAAGAAAATATGCATGACACAAAGGCAAAACTTTGTACACGAAATATGAAGGAATTACTCCATGTGGCAGCTTCCACTGTACTCCATGTTGTCATGTGGCACAAACGATGTCGCATAAAGCAGGTAACGTTTCATGATGAAAATTCAGAGTTCCTTTAGAGTTTTGGTTGTTTGAGATCAATTTAACTTTTTCGGATTCATCGTGGACTCTTTAAAATTTCAAATCATCCTAAAGCTAAATATGTCTCCGTGACTCTGAGATTTCAGCGGTATATTCCTCTTTATTCGGGAGGGTCATTCTTTAAAGCATTTCATGTCAGACCGGGCTTTTCTTTTCCAGAATAAAAAAATTCACAGAGGACACATCCATTAGCTTGTAGAGTCATTGGGTTATTTTGAAGCAGGAGAGGTGAAAAATGAGTAATGCTCTCTCTGGGACTCGAACCACGGACCTGTCGAATACGCGCCGAGCTTGCTGACTACTACACCACGAAGGCATGGCAAGAAGACGGGAGAAATATCTTATAAGCTTTACAGAAACACGTCTTAAAAATAGTATGGGCTAAGAAAAATGTTGGGCGATATCTTATAAAAGCGTTACTTTGGACGTTATTATTTCCAATCAATTCAAAGATTTCTCATTGCGTGAGATGTGCTTCAGCAGTCTATGTTTATAGCATGCAAATATTAATATGGTCATATATGGGAATTATCAAGCTGTTCTCAACCACTTGCAGAGATTGTAAAGAATGGATTGAATCTGGAAACATGCGGAGAGCCGTATATTAAGGCTGTAGCTTTCGGAACACAATGCCAGGAGTAATTTTTATAGATACATGCCATTTTTTTAGTCAGCGTAATATGAGTTTCCTTGCATAAGGACAACACAAACCCTGATTAAATTGCCCAAACGAATCCTGAGATTTTATTAGCATTAGAAATAAATATTCGCTTTATTTACATATATACCATGGGGAAACAGAAATGACAAATGAGCTTCACACCTGAATTTCTTTTAATTTTTTTATAAAAGTTATAAAATTACTGCGTTGACACTGCTAAATAATTATTGATTCTTATTAATAAAATACTATCAACACAAAATTTAAGTAATCCATAAAAAGTAAATAATGCGGAATTAATATCTATGAAACACACTAGGAAAAAAAGAGCAATATATTCCTTAAAAAGAGCTATATATAATATCATTCGTGAAGCCATTAGGTTCGTCGAAGCACCAACAATGCTCGCCAGGATTTTAACTCCGAACCTCCCGATACTAACCGGAAGTACTTCCGATAACACCAAGACCACCATCGGCTGAGCGGTTATGTCAATGAACAGTGGTAATTACACCTGGATACAATTCCAGACGAACGAGCTGATTGCGTGGGCGTTTTCCTAGTTTTTCCCCATAAGTAATAAACCAGTTTCCGCTAGAAAGTCTTTCACTAAGGCATCTTTCTGGACAATGCTTTGCCGTAATCACATCAAACAAGCCTCTCAATTACACTATTGGGTACTACATTTCAGCGATTCCTGAATGCTAATTCAGAATTCTCGTTCATCTTAAATTTTATATTTCACATTAGGCTTCCTGCAAGCTCAATTCGATTCGCATTCATTATTTAGTGCAGTTTTTATCCATGTCTGTTCATCATAGAAGTCATCTAAGTAACAAATACTGAAGTGTATTTTCATCTCAGCAATATTACTGCTTGCTTGAACTATTAGAGGAAATTTTAAGTAAAACAGCTCCTGATTTTATGCATGATTCTGCATCCGTGATGTTTATTGGCCTATAGATATTAAATAAAATTTTTAGAAACAAATGTGGGTACTATTAGTCTTCTGGAAACTTGAAGAAGCGAAACATCATTTGGCCATTCGCCGAGAATCAAACTTATAGATCTTCTATTTGCTAGTTTGGTGTGCTAATTCAACAGCAGCAAAACAGGCACAAAAGAATGCGATGATAATTCGTTGCATACTATGGTCTCGTTTTGAATGCTGTGCTCTGAAATATTTATTTATTCCTCTGAAATAAATGTTTCTGAAATAAATCTCTCAAATACAAGTATTTTATTTCTCCCTGATTGGAACAGGAAATGTTTTTTTTTAAATATAATGTTACATTTGTGGTCTATTATACCTTCTATCTCCTTGCAACTAGCAATATTTACCTTTTTTCATTACAAATAAAAATAAATAAAAACACACGAATATATAATTTTCTTAGAGAGTACCAGTTTAAAATACTGATAAGCTCTTAATATTTGTACAATTTAAAAAATTATAGAGAATTTCAAAACTAGAAAATGCATATGGATTAAACATACTAAGCATCATTTATTGTTTTCTTGTTAGCCTTACAATATCTTTTACGTTTGTTTATGTCGCACCTATAGCGCGATTTTGCGAAACTGTTTACTCAGTTTACCTATGTTTTCATTGCTTATATTACAATCCAGAAAGACTGAATTTATGAAGAAATAATGAAATAATATTTTGTCAGAGAGAGGAATAACACACTGTGTTTCTTAAAATTAATGAAAATAAATTTTTAATTAATTTAAGTTATTGATAATTAATTATTTTTACTATAAAAACTGTGAAAGAAATAATAAACAGAGTAAACAAGGGTTTTGAATTTAAACATAGTTTCTTTGGAAGCAGCTAAAATAATTTTGATTCTGATGAAGACGAAGTCATTAAGCAAATTTAAAGTCGAAGGAACTATTTCATAACATAGATTATACTTAAGGAAATTATAATTTTAAAATTATAAACGATTATATATAGTTAGACTACAAAGCAAAATCCTGTGCTTTATATAAAATTTCAATAAATAAATATAAATATTGGATTTTTATGTTTGAATTTAACATTTTCTGAACGAGTTGTAATAGGGCAACTTCGAACACGAAGAGTGGGTTGTCTCGGTAAAATATAGGGCAAAAAAAATGAACACTTTTATCATAAACTAATGGTTTTATTACTATGAAATGAACTAGAATGACGATTTCAGCTTAAGATTCCTTACGTTTTGACGTCAGAAATATTTTCAACAAAGTGTTTCTAAAAAATATCGTACCCAAACACTTTTCAAAACGTAAAGTTGTTACCTTCTGACAGACAACCATGATTGCACTTTAGAAAATACTGTCATTCAGATGAACATACCTATCTTTAATTTTCAGGTTTGTGCCATTTGTCAATGCTTGAGATTTTACATTTGCCTTTTAAATTTAGTCAAATAATCATTGTTTCATAATTTGAGAAATTGAAGGCAATTAGCCACATTTCTTAGTAATTTAAGTACTTTTTTTATTAGTAGCGTTAGTAATCGACATAATACATTTAATTTATCACGTATCCAAAACTGATAATTTTATGGGAATTTTCTGTATTACCATTGAGTATTGTATTATAAATTGCCATTCAGTATTGTATTACCATTAAGTAATTTTATTATTTCTAGTAAAAAATACGTTTGTAAAATTCGATACCGTATATTTCAATGCAGAGGAAATCGAAAAAATATCGAGACGAAAGAAATATCGTATATATATATCAATAATATCGTGTATTTCATTACAATCAATTGGCCGATTTCGGCCAGGCCGAAATTGCTGAAGGCACGCCATTGGTTAAAAAAAATCTGAAACATTTCAGATTTTACATCACGCTATTACTCCCAAAGGGGCGCTTTTTTAACGTTTTGTGAGTTACCTTTATTTACTAAATATCATGTTTTTCTCCTTTAAACCAGAAAATTCAGTTCAATAGCAGTACCATAAAATAATTTTAAAATGAGCATGTCTTTAGAATTGCGATTAACATTCTCGTGTGTTGGGGGTAAAAATGTTTTTTTTTTCGTACAGTGTTGCCATTGCTCGCTTTGAAATCGTTGAGTTTGGTAATTAAAAATTCTTTAATGTATGACAAAATATGAAATAGGTAATAAAACAAATTTCAAATTCCAAATTAGGCTTCCAGATGTCCATATTACGTGGAAAATAACGTTATTCAAAATTTGATGGGTTTAGGTAGCGTTTTTTTATCACAATGCGAGAAACATGTATACATTTATGCAGATTCTTCATTATTTTATTTAAATGTAACACGGGGCGATGATATTTGGTGGCAACAGTTTGAAAAGTGATACGAACATTTACAGTGAATTGACGCAAGATGCCAAGACAAAACTAATAGCTCTTCTAGGCTAACGCCTTTTGGGCCTAAAAAAATATTTCAATACATAATGCTTTTAAAACTAAGTTAGCATACTACTCAAAGCTTTAATGTTTGCGCAATGTAAATATCAGGAAATTCTGAAAACGTTTATAATTCTACTTTTTATATCTTCAATATATACACAATTTTCTTGAGCGGAAATATTTATATTTATTTGTATAAATTTTGTTTTAATATATTTTTGTAGAGGTGGATGCATTTTTATTTATATACACTCCATAACAAAGAAATCGACGCACCACGAATGAATCATCTGATTGTTTTAAAATTTCGTATGCGTAAATGTTTTGACTACATATGCAAATGATTAAATTTGGTGTCCAGTGAATGAATATCACGATCTTCAGCGCATCGGAACTGCTCATCTAGCAGATATGTATCAGGAACTGTTCTTGAAATTTTATTAAAAATTTCTGTTGCATTGCGACTTAGCATACATTTCAACGACTGAGAAAATGCCTTGCCGCAGGATTCGAGCTCATTACGAGCAACTGTCATAGTTCGAAAGAGGTCGTATCATTGGATTGAAAGAGGCAGTTTGAGCAAATCATAGAATCCCTCGCCATATGAGTCGAAGCCATGCGGCGATTAAAAGATGCTAACAAGAATGGCTGAACAATGGCAGATTTTATGGTAGCGGTCGATTTAGGGTCACAACAGATCGGCAGGACAGAGTGACTCTCAGATTAGCTGTCACAATGCCTGATTCATTGCTATCAACCATTAGACGTGCGAATCGCACGCGAGTGACCACCATGACCATTCACTGACGGCTCATAGAGCGAAATCTACGCTCCTACCGACCGTTACGCCATCTGCCACTCACGCTTGCACACTGTCGAGCCAGATTACAGTGGTGCTTGGCTCGATCAGGTTGAAATAATACTAACTAGGGACGTGTAGTCTTTAGCGAAGAATCTCGCTTCCAATTGTGTCATGACGATCATCGAAGACGTGTGACGCCCAGATATTGCACGCCACACAGATCTCAACCAGGAAGTATTGTCTGTGGTGCCATTTCCCTCGATAGCTAGACCCCTTTGGTCATCATTAGGGATACACTTACAGGACGGCAGTTCGTCAACGACATTCTGAAACCTGTTTTGCTACCGTTCCTTATGAAGTACCCTGACCTTATTTTTTAGCAAGATAATGCGAGATCACATACTGCACACGTTGCTATGAATTGCCTTACAGCTTGTCAAGCACTTCCTTGGTCCGCCAGATCTCTGTCCCATCGAGCATGTGTTGATGTGATGGGAAGACGACTGCATCTACCAGAGAATGTTGATGACGTGGCCCAACCATTGCAGCAAATTTTGCAAGAAATACCGCATTAGACCGAACAAGAGCTTTATCAGTCACAACAGATCTGGAGGACAGAGTCCAGAAAACACATTTTTGGAGCCCCGGCTGAGCCTTTTCTGGAAATTTGCAAAAGTATGTACAATTTTTCTTGAACATATGCTAAAATAAGGCTGCGGTATAGCTAGGGTTAATTCATATTTCAAACAGTAGAGTTTACTATATTTCATTCATAGAGTATTACTTCAGACAGTACAGTTCATGCAACAGTGTTACGTACTGAGTTCCTTGCTTTAGTAACCTCTGATACTCAGGGAATTTTTTAAATCTTGCTTTATATTTCATTTTCTTCGCGTTCTGTTTATAGTTGCTTAGCTTGCCTGTTAAAGCTGGTATTCATCTCAATAAAATTTCAAATCTTTCTGTGGGGTTACTTAGCAAGATATTTTTATGTCCATTGCTGCAGCAACATTCACGTAAACGAGCAGAAGATTTTCTCTATTTGTTTGTTTATTAAACTGATTAATTTATAAATTTCCATAATGCAAAATCAAAATGTTTTACTAAATATAATGTTGTTAATTAATTTTTCGTGGAATCTAGAGAAAACGTAAAATTTATTTCATGAGAAATGAAAGATACTTAGAAATAGGAATATTATAAAGAAATGAAATAAGCAGAATTAAAAGACTTCATCTCAGTTCTGAGGTTTACTTATTATTGGTGTTTACTTTAGACACATTCAATATTTGGTTTTCATTAACATGTTTTTGTTTCGTGTAATTGGCATATGAAAAGACTTAGTTCATTAGGGAATGATGCGAACGTTCCAGTGTGTGCTAGCAAGCCGGCATCTATCATCAAACTATCGCTTCAAGAATCGTCATCGTTTCGTCCAAGCCCTTGGTGGCAGTTGTTGGACCGGTTTCTGCCCTCTTCGCTGCTGGGAGTTCAAGGGTGAAGGTCGGGCTTCGGCCTGGCTCTTCACCGACTGTCTCTTCACCTACCACCTCGCTTCTTGATGCACGTTTAACTTTCCTGAAAAGTCCGATGATATGTTTCCTGATCTATAGAAAGCCAACTGTAGTTTTTTTTTATTGAATATATTCATTCTACATGCAGTTTCTGAAAATTCATCCAGCATGGAATGACGTTTTTTAAGCAAGAATCAGGAACGATCTCATTGTGCAATTTAAGACTCATCCATTGTCTATCGCCACGTGGTGCACTGCTCAAAATTAATTCACTGGTAGAAGCCTCAAAATCAGAAGAAATTTCAAGATAAGTTTATTGCTGCTCTACATATATTTTCGATACAAGGTTTTTGTGACTTATAGAAAGCGATGCAAATCGATTTGCTCTCCAAGTGTATCGTTAAACGAATGGACGTTCTGCATTTACAGTAGGACTATAGTTATGATCTGATTATTTAATTTTCTTGTTTTATTTGTGTGAGCTCAGCAGTAAAATTTTTGATAGGAAAAATAAATAGAGTGAATTGTAGATGATTAACTTGTATTTTCTTCTTCAACTATCACAACGTCTGGGGTAAGTACATTATTTTGCTATCCTCTGTAGGTCACATATTTTATCCCTATCATTCGGGTTATTGCGGAAACAACGTGATGTACTCTTAATCACATGTCTTAATCCTATACTGGGTAGTTGGATTTCTTCATTCTTATTCGCGGTTCATCGCTGATAAAATTAATATTCAAAATTTTGGTTATCACTTGTACACCAGAATAATTATAATTAATATTTCTCATAACCTACAGAAATTAACACAATTTTAATTACATAAGAAATTAAAATATATTTAAGTATTTTTACTATATATAAAATATTTTTTACTACACAGTGTTAATTGGTAAACTTGAAACTCATTTTTCGACTCCTCGTACATTTTTATAGTCGAAACTAACGATCAAATTCAAATGATATATTTAAATTAAAGGCATATTAGAAAATAACTAAAAATGTTTTCAAAATAGTTCGAAGCTGCAGATGAAATATTTGATGAAAACCTAAGCTATTCTAAAAACTCTTAATTTATTCGGAAATAAATCGTTTTTGTTCGTTAAATTACGGGTAGTATTACAAACAGTATGGGAACGTCTAGAGAAATGATATTCGGAATGTTAAGAAAACAGAGAAAAATGTGCCTTCGTTATTAATCAAAGTATCTTAAGGCCTGGATAATATATTTGTATTCTTTTTTTAACTCCTATTTCTCATATGAATTTCGATTCATTCCTTTAAAGGAAAAGAAAAGAAATGAAAATTAAATACTCTTGACAAATTTTTCAAGTGTATTTGAATGAAAATGAGGGGCAAAATGCAAAAAAAGGGGGGAAACCAGTTCTCCACCATTTTTAGGTTTCCATAAATTTGACTTTAAATTCATTATTTCCAGTAAGCATAATAATTTATGTTAATAAAGCTTTTATAAAAATTCTATTTGATCACTTTTAGTTAAGTTTTATTTCTTTCTATATCGTTCAATTTTGACGAGCGTAGGATCACAATTAAAAGATACGAATGCTTGTAATATCAATCATAGTATTGTTAAATCAGTAAGAATATTCAAATTATGAAGAAGAGAGTTTATATCCTGTAAATCGATCAACTTTTATTGAATCAAAATACACTGCCGAGAAAATAAATGAACAACCTTTAAAGATAGATTATGTTTATTCTGTTAATTGAAATGCAATGAAATATACTTAGTTAATAGATCAGTATCAACATTACGATTCAGCCTCATGAGATTTATCTTCTTTACACTGAAATATGCCTATCTGATCATCGGTTCCTTCAGCGCGTGTAGAAGAGAGCGCAAGGGGAGTTTAAAATTTTAATCTGAAGGATTTTCCGAGAAGCTGGATAACGTGTTCACGTGTGGAAAGTGAAACATGTTGCTGAGAAAGCAGATAATGAATTTTTATAAATGGCGAAGGATTGGGAGAATGGAAGAAAGCCAAGTACTGACACAAGTCTGTCAAGACAAAACAGTAGCCAAAATCGTCATGCCAAAATATGAAAACTGTTTAAAGATACTGTTTATGTTCCAGATTTAGAAGGTCGAGGTCGAGGATGTTCCAAAGCAGATTGCTAGGACCGTTATTTGGCAATCACGGTGAAACGAAATAGACAGCCAACGTCAGCTCAGATTATAAAAAAGTATATAAGTCTATAATAAAGCAGACTGTATCGAATTTAAAGTAATAAACAGACAGCGTTATTCTACACAACTTTTATTCACGAACACTAAAGATTACCAACTACTACATATGCCTAATTATGGCGTCACAGTAATTCTTTATACAAATAAACACTACCGCCGTCTATTGGCAATTTGAGGATACATAATCACAAACTTATATTTAACAGATTGCAAAGGGTTTGCTTCGGCTACGGGTAATCGATTATCTAGATATATCAGCCGTTAGAGGCTGTAAAGAGGGCTGTATACAAGCGACTCGTGATTTCCATACTAGTACCTCGTACAGTGAAATCTGCTAGGTTGCTCTGATGAAGAGATCATCTCGATTGGAGTACTACGGACTGGAGCCAAGTTTTCTTTATTGATCTTCTCCTTTTCATTTGGAGAGATATTAAAAATACTTTGAAATCTGGAATCCATGACATTTTTTTTATTTATACAAATGCCAGACATTTGGACACTAAGCCATTAGCTTTGAATTTGCTTCCCAAAACTTAAGAACAGTAGAATTAAAAGACAACAGTATAGTGATTTCTTCAGTACGCTCCTTGTCCATGGAATGCCTAGAATTACAAAGAGTACACACAGAACATCCATAAGTCGAATTTTAAAAGATGGGCTTACAGACAATAAGGTCCAGTTAAAAGAATGAAATAACGCCACGGCTACAGGACGAGAAACATCTGGAATAACTGGCTTTGAACTAGTGAGACACTCCCAGGCTTTTCCCTTAGCTTCATTGGATAGGCAGCATGCAAACCTCTTCTTAAATTCTAATTTAATTTGGAGTTTTGCAGAGTTAAAAGTCATATGGTTATTAGTGGTTTGTAGAATGGCTTTCCATTCTGTGGCAAGAAATAAAGGATTTGTAAGAAAACGCGACATTGTCAGACATCAGTCTGAATGATCGTACTGACCTATCATTTTTAGCACTGCGACATTGAATGCTAAAATATACAAAGATATAGTTTTTGCTCCTTATTATTAGTTATTTAGGAGGAAAATCTGTATTAATTTCTTAATGGCTGATAGTTATCGTCCTCATTATGCTATATAAGTATCGAGTTACTTTGAGGTCAAAAGCATCTAGAGCATGGAATGTCCCGCATATTCTCGTTTAAAGTTTAAAGCCAATATTATGTGTGTGAGATTCACTAATACTCCTACTTGTATCACAGCAGCCCCACCTAGCACTCTCACAGAGCTTCAAGGCTATATTCAATGGCGTGTACACTTTGTTACGAAGGGACGTCTAGGCAATCTAATACAGAGAACGGAAAATTTGTGTAAATCTTACGTTTATTTTCTATATGCTTCTAAAATGTTGTAACACTAATATTTTCTTTTATGACTTTATAGCGCATTTTAATGTTCTTATTTAAATTTATTTTGTAGAGACAATAGGTTATTTCAAAGCACGATACATGGAAAAGGAGCAATGCCTTCGCCGATACTCGAACCACGGACCTCTCGAATACGCGCTGAGCCCGCAGACCACAACACCACGAAGGCATGCCAAGAAGGCAAGAGTCTTATATACTCCTCTTTTAAAGGGTGACTGGGGATTATAGGACCCAATTGCCAAATCCTGGTGGTGGAGAATCCTCATCCACCAACTTTTAGGTCGGGCGCCACTGTAGAGACATTAGGTTATTTCGAAGCAGGAGACATGAAAAATGAGCAATGCCCTCGCCGGGACTAAAACCACGGATCTCTCGAATACGCGCCGAGCGTGCTGACCACTACACCACGAAGGCATGCCAAGAAGGCGGGTAAAATACCTTATAATTGCTTTGCAAATAAAGTCAATTGTATCATCAAAACATATAAGGCTTCATAAGTAAAGATCTTGTTCAAGCTGCATGTACTCAACTGCAGTATCATTCAAGTTGTATGAGCCTTTGCATTGCTTCTTTTATATATTAGCCTGTACATTTTATATTTAAGCAGTTGCAGACTTATTTAAATATTTAAAATGTATTAAAATCTGGTATTTTGATGAATGATAACCCAGGAAAAACTGGTTATTCGCGAGTCTACCCGGAAAACCGAATTTACATTAAGCGTTTCGGTCATAAGCTTGGGCGGCTATATAACTTTCAGATATTAATTAAATTTTTCATGATATCTGCAGGTTTATTTTTATTTAAAACATAACAATTGGTGCTTGCTACCAAACTGATTACACTGCTTTGAAGATAAATACATATTAAATTATTATATCAACATCAATCAACGTATTTTTGTAAAATAAATTAATAATTTTGAGAAAGCTTCCCTAAATTCAGTTGTAAGCTAATCCAAATTATCCAACTGAATTATTTCTTTACCAACTTATTCGTTTTAAAATACGTCCATACAGCAATAATTTCAAATTGAAAAAGAAAATGAATGTAAAAAAAATCACCTATCATAGAGTTTGATCCATTTAATGAGATTTCTGTTTGCGTCTATATACAAAGTAATTGATTTAAATGTGTATATTTCCATTTTGTGCAAGCATTGCATAAAATAAATGCTTTAATATACTTTAAAGTAGAGAAAATTTGTTTTTCAATTTCTTTCAATAACTTCCTTCATTTTATAGAAGAATCTCAAGATTTGTAAGGCTGGTGCATACTTATATCAGAAATAGGTAGATGTTTGCTTTTATGGTATAAGTATAAGTTATAGGTATAAGTATAAGGTATAAGTTTATAGGTATAAGTTTGCTTTTATGAAAATGAGGTTTTTGTTTAAAGGCTTCGGGATATTTCTTGTTGGAAGGTTAAAATTTGGTAAACGCTAGTTTATATCTTTTAATTTTTATTAATTTCTATTGATTGAAATATAAATTTGTTTTTTTAACAATACTTAAAATTACGAATGTTTAATGACACTAAATTGCAATAAATAAGACGATTTTAAAGAAGTCCGTTAAAATATAACTCTATGACAACGTACATGTATCATAATATTCGCATCACCTGACATTCCATATTTAAGATCTTTATGTTGCAATATAAAAAGCATAGTTAATAGGAGCAATATCCAAAAATAACATTATTATAATTCATTCATGCTTCAAACGGAACTCACAGTAGTCTAATCTTTTTCTAATCGGCAGCAGTTTCTGTTTCATATAAAAGTATTTGAATTAAAATCTTGAGAAGATGTAAACAGGATACCAGATTGTCAGATTAAACAGACGTGCTTATTGCAGCAAATCTCGTAATTCAAAACATAAAATATTTCATACATATTCATTTAGTAAAAAAGGCAAAGAAATTAAAGGGATTCTCAGTGGTTGAAATACTGATATATGCTTTCGAATTAGCAAACATGTCTTTTATAAAGCATTTGCGAATGATCTAAAATCAAAAACATATTGCAAATTTGAGTATATATAAAAAATGCATGATGGCGTTGTAAAGGGAGATAGAACTTAAAAGCTGCTATAGTAAACAAATAATATGCTTTGAGATATTCAAAACAGATGGAGAATAAAATGTTGAAATAACCATTTAGGATTTTCCACACTGTCGTTACATAATCTGGATGACCACAAAATTATGAAATGTGGTCAAAGGAGTGCATACCGGAAACAGGCATTAAAATATTTGAACCATACACAAACATTCATAGCAATCGCCTCGCTTCGAGGACGGGCACTGAGCTGGTACAAATCCATCGTTAAATTTTTGTCCCGGTGACTGAATTTATACTCAGGAAAATACAAATAGCGAACATATTGGATTGGTAAAATCCCAATGAGAAGGTTATCCAAATTATATTGCCTCAGATTCAGGATTTTGTTGAATTACGAAACACGAGTACGCTAGAGTTATTTGAGCTAAGTTCGAAAGTAGGCGAGTTTCAATGAATACACGCGCACGTTTGAGCTGAGGTCGAATGGGCACATTTGTATACCCGCAACAGAAGGCAGCCCAAGGTTTGACGGCAGTAGAAACCTTTTTGATAACCTGAAGAAAGTTACATTTGCTAAAGGTAACTGCTAAAATAAGTCACAGATGAGAAAACTAAAGGAAGAAACTAAGTCTTGTAAAAAGTGCTGAAATAAAGAGGTGAAAGTCCAGCCGGAGATCAAAGAGTTCCTTTCAGATACAATTAAATTACGGTATTGATAAAAAAAGGTGTCACTCTCAGTGGTTCAGATTATATTAATTAATGTTCCAGCGCATGCATTATTAGATAAAGGGTTGTATTGAAGTTTTTGATAGAAAATGTTTTTAAGAAAAGATTTAACATTATAGAGTGTTTGATGTCTTAAAAACGAGAGCGATTGTCGCCCAATGCAAAGTATGTGAATGCG
>KK119152.1:833200-1005950 GCA_000611955.2 Stegodyphus mimosarum
GGAAAGTAACCTTAAATGTGAAGGTAAAAAATGAACACCAGAAGGTAGTTTACTTTGCAATGAAAAATCTACAGGCTCATGTAATTTTGAGTGATGTTTTTCCTAAGGGCTACGGGGCGAAAATTAATTTTCAGGAAGTTACTGCACAGTTGTAAATGAATGCACTGGTATAAAATGGAAGTCCAGCGGCCAGGTTTGGACTTGAAATAATTCAACATGGACGAGAGAGTGAAGCTAGAACAGTTTGTATTACTAAATAAATGTTAAAAAGTTTTTAGAACTAAATAAATGTCATAGCATCTGCTGAGGTAATGCACACTGAAAGACCCTCCTAGAAACGGTTAAGGGGAATGATCATATTGGGTGGTATGTATATATATATATGAATATATATATATGAAAGTATTCAGAGGTGAAGTTAAGCGGTGTCATGCATTTAGTGGATTTGATTTTTCGAATGATTTTCTCGTTATTGATAAACTGGATATTTTGTTATGCTAGTTAATTTTCTATAATCAATAACAAAACGCCATGCTTTGAAATGAGTAGATGGGAGATTACTTTTCTTTCAAAGGATACTAACTTACAGGGATTTTAATTTTATACTTTAGCATTTCTGCAACATATTATTAGATTATTTCCTCCCTTGACCTTAACATAGCGGTAGGATTTGATTCGGCAGCGATGGGGATTATCAGTTGCTGTTATGTAATTTTCCACTTCATTCAACTCCGAGGGCCTCATCAAGTAAATCTCAAAAATTTTTACCAACCCCCTCAAGTTTTCCTCTTTCGTCCGTGATCAATTCCTTCAACTCCAAGCCCGGCGGCTGGACTTCATTTCCCACGAGCTTATTCATTTCTAACTGTTCATTAGCTTTCTAAAAATTAATTTTCGTCCCCGTATCCCTTAAGAAATCCATTACTCAAAATTACAAGCCTGTAAACTTTTCATTGTAAAGTAAAGTAAACTTCTGGTGCTTATTTTTCTCCTGCACCTTTAAGGTTACTTTGCCTACGCATTCACACACTTTGCCTTGGGTAACGAACATTCTCGTTCCTGCGACACCAAACACTTTCTAATGTTTAAAAGTTTTCCTAAAAACATTATTGGCAAAAAAAAATACTTTGCACTTTTGTATCTAACATTATACCTGCTGGTACGTTATTTAATAGAATATGAACTACTGGGACTGACACATTTTTTACCACTACCGTATTCAATTGAATCTGAGAGAAACGTTTTGCCCTCCCGCGGGACTGTACCCTCTGTATTTTAGCACACTTTATAGTGTTTTCTCTCGCTCCTTTTTCACACTCCTTCGTCGTGTAATGGTAGCGCACTCGGCGTATATTCGAGACGTCCAGATTCGAGTCCCGGCGAGGATATTGCACATTTTCACATCTGTTGCTTCAAAATTAACAAAAGGGGCGCCCGAACTAAAAAGGTGATGGATGATGATTCTTCGCTACCAGAATTTGCCAACTGAGTCTCCTAATCGCCAGTTTCACTTTAAAAGGGGGAAGTACATAAGGTACTTGGGAGCGTTTGAATACTGAGCTTGACAACTTGACTAGTTTAAAGTCTTGATCTCTTCTTCTGGTTTATTCTTTTAGTCTCAAGAAAGAGAATACATAAATATTTACAATAAAAACAGTAACACAGTTAAACATAATGATAAAAATTACTTAATTCTTTACAAAACACTGAAAAAGTAACTTTTTAGCGAAATTTGATCAAATATAGTTAATTAGTAAAACTGCATAAAGTTCGATCCAGTCACATTATGAACCTTAAGAATTGGTATAATTGTAAGATTACAGGCTGATTTTAAAATGTTAGAAAATGTCTGCTAATTTTAATTCCCTTATTTTTTAAAGTTTTATTCAATATTCCGATTAAAACAAGCGTACACTCTTAAATTTTCAAATTAATTTTTTTTATAATTTTAATTCTCATTTTAATAATAAACTAGCCGAGGTAACAGACGCCACTTAAGTTCGATTGAGAGTAATGCATCTAACAACAGAGAGAAAGGTACCGCTGTAATAATTCTCTAATAATGGTGGAATAATACGATTCATGCATTTTTTAGTCTCATGCGATATGGAACCCACATAAAAAATTTCGGTAGAAAAATAAACTAGTTCTATCTCATTATATCAGCAACAATCGCACGCAGTTCTTAATGATTTTCGTCTTTCTAATCAAATGTTCGTAAAAGCTCAAGTTCCATCTAATAGTTCACCTATATTCAATTTTAGGCAATTAAATTTGGCAAAACATTTATCACGTTTGATCAGAAATCAATAACGCGAACAAACACACACACACAAACAGGCATTCTTCTTTATATCTATAGATTTTATAAAACTTACTTAATTTTTGATTAACAAACGTTACGATTTGAAAGCGAGCAGTAGGACCACTTTTCGAAATAAAGTATTTTTATCTCCAATGCGCGAGACTGTTGCCAGTCGAAAAACTGAGTGCGAAAATTAATGTTAAAATTTTTAATTAATATTTCGGCTGATTAATATCGTACGAAGATGGGAATAGTCGTAATGCCTTGCCACAAATTTTTGTAATCGCGAATAATGTTCGGCAATGCTATATTTATTTCATTGTAAAGCTTAAGAGTTTTTATTAACAAACTCTACAATTTGAAAGCGATCAGTGGCAACACTTCTCGAAATAAAGCATCTTTTTATCTCCAGCGGGCGAGACTGTTGCCACTCGAAAAAATGAGAACGAAAATTAGAGTTTTCAGAGTTTTTACATAATTTCTCTGATTTTCGTTATTATTTTTTTTGAATAAATTGGAGGTAGAAATATAAAGGGTGTTGTTTACAAGCGCACTTTTAATCATAAATAAGAGTTAAGAATTAAATTGCTAAATTATTTATAATATTAATTTATTTATAATTTTTAAAATAATAAATTATTTCATTAAATTACGCCAAATAATGTTTAGAAACAATTTCAGGTATTTAATGAAAAGCATAAGCTTATTTTCTGTTTTTGGCTGGAATGAAGGAAGAAGCATGCTTTAATAAATGATAAAACATTTTAAAAACTGAAATTTGCAGTTTCAGTTTGAAGTTTGAAGTGTTATTTATTAACCGCCGATTAAAAATGGCATACTTTGTCAGAAGAGACTTACTATTAATTATGTTTAAAACGTCTATTTTGACAGAATTATTAATGAATATTAATGTTATTTTAATTATTGTAGTTTGCAGTAGGGAAAATGCAAATAAATGGGGAAAATAATCAATAATTCCTAGTCTCTCTCACCAATATCTCCGTAGACTATTCCAATGACAAAAATTTTATCATTCGAAAACGTATTAACATTTTTACTGTTCAAAATCACTAACACATTATAATACAGTACAATGCGGATTTGTTTGGTTTATTTGACTATGGCAAGGGTTATATGCTTAATGGGATGAATGCCTTCGTGGAGGAAATTCGAAGGAAACTGGCTCATTTCGATGTTCACGTGGGAAACCCCACAAAACCGCCCATGCAGCGAGCTCATTCACTTGAAATCGAGCCCAATCACGTAATGCGGATAAATTATAATTTATAACATAAGCAGAGTTTCAAGAATACGACTAGTTTACAACAGTAAATAACAGAACACTTTATGAAAACATCTTTTTTCTGTAATGGAAGAAAAGAATTTAATATTTAAAATTCTCTTTCTCACTTAATTCTTCTTTCATAAATTGTCTTAACGTGATATTTTAGAACCAACTGTATAGTACCTTTCTTCTTGTATTTTAGCCAGTTTCATTGTACTTAAAATTATTGTAATTTTATACCAGAAATAGTGAGAATGTTATCAGATTAATACATATCAAATTAATAGATTCATTCGCGTAGATGCACTACTGATTTCCAGCATTCTATTTTTGCAATGCAGCTCCAAACATTATTTTAGAGTTTGCTTTTTCTGGCAATTATTGTCTGAAATGAAATGAAAGCTGCCATTTAGTTATTAAGAAGTGGAAATTAGCTAGAGATCCTTCGTGATATCGGGTATCAAGCCTATACCAGTTCAGTACTTATTTTACAGTGTTAAATGAATGAAAATCGTCCATGCTTTCATCATGCATCACCTTGTCAAATGTGGATAGTTACGTTTGTAAGGTTTTAGTTAAACTAACAAAGTTTTATTTTAATTTAAATCTTTCTATCTCTTCTCATGTTTCAACTTCCCGTTAGAAGAAGCGCGCGTTTTCAGCTTTATGCTAATGTGAAGTGGAGCCAAGTTCTATTTAAACCAGTGGTAGAAACCTCTCAGTGTGAGAGAGCTTTTAGTCTCAGATCACGGTCACTCTATTCGACGCTCGCCTGACTAGCTAGCAATTAAATTCTAAGCCATAGTGCTTTTACGTGATTGCTTATTGAAATAAATCCAAGGGCGTCAGTATTAGTAAATCTTGCTACGCACCATTTAGTTTAGAGGCCAACCTCGCGTTATAAGCTCTGTGAGTAACGACTATTTAATTTCTATTTAGCTTTAGTTTAAATATTATTTAATTGTTCATTTTAGACCCAAGTGTGGTCTTTTACTTTCTGTATCCCTCCCGAGTTGGGAAGTGGTTTGTAAATAATAGTGATTTAATAGAAGATGATTTTAAATCCCTTTCAAGTGCAGTTCTTCTACCACTGAATCACATCATTCTATCACAGAACATAGCTGCATTCAGCTCCCTGTTCCAGATCAGGACTTTAAGCTGTCACGAAGATGTTTTCGAAGAATATGCACCAAAAACTCAGTCCTGACACGTTGAAAGAAATGTAAATTTCCTGAATGATATCGTTACAAATGACAAAATATTTATTGTAAATTACTGATACTCCAATATCACACTGCAAGGAAAAAACGAAGTGTGTATAAAAACTTATAAATGCTCCGAAAGTAGAAAACATACCTCTATCTATATCAAAATAAATACTCATTATCTTCTACGAAAGAAAGAGAATTGCGCTTAAAGAATTAACGCTCTGTGAAGAAAAATTTTGAGTACTTTGAACAAATTCTACCTGAATTTGTTTAAAAGTCTAAGTAAAAATTAAAATGCTAGTACATCAAAATAAGGCTTAAGTTGCTTTATGTTTTAAAATATTTAGCCCAAATGTCCTGCCCATCTTATTTGTTGAGCTTTACGCTGTATGAGTGTTTCTGAAAATTGCCGAAACTCAAAACTGTTATCAAGAACCATTTAAAGCATGTTCATTTTAAGCATTTAAAGCAAGCAATAATATATTTGGTTTACATATATCATTATAAAGATTTATGCAGCATTATTCTATTGCCTTCCAGCAAATAGTGTGCGAAATTCGTGACTATACAATTTCGTGATTATCATATCTGTAAATAGCTTACAAATATAATCTTCTGAAATTTAAATTTTTGAATTTATAGCGGAACAAATTTATTTGAAGTTCTTAACACAACATATTAATTTATCATAGACAAAATCGGCTTATAAATTAAACTAAAAAACTTTTAATATTATAATGGAAGCAGGCATAGTTAAATCTTTAGCAGTATCGAATTTCTTTAAATACAATACATTAATTTGCCAATATGAAACGACAGACGACTTCATTTTGTTTCTCGGAGTTTCGCCGTTAACGACGCACTTAATTTTAAGGATCCCAATTATACTACAATATGAAACCTACATTATTCTTCTCAGTATAATGGTGACTTGAAATCACTACTTAACGTTTAAAACAGTCTTTCTTTCAAACCTTACATTACGATTTTAAAATAAGTTTTAAATAACTCGCTCATTAATGGAATACTTGGTAGACTAGAGAAAGAGAGATTGCTTGTATCTTTCCTTTTAGGATAATGTTATGTCGTTAATGAACTATCTTTAACGGTTTAATGTTGAAGATAGCAGAAGAGTTAAATATACATAAGGGGGGCGAGCGTTTGCCTTTAAATTAGCAGTTTTTCGGATGGTATATTTCTATGCGCATATCAGCATTATTTTGTCTTCCTGAGTTTAAAATACGGAAATTAAATTTGAAATAATTGCAATACAATGTTATAACAGAGTTTTTAATTTGTGATTAGTTTTTGTTTATCATTCAGATGATAGTACAGCATTGATAGCTATCTTCTGTAAGCAGCTCTGGCTAATTTGACTCAAGTTACGTAATATGTTTTAGTATAGACGATTCAAACAACTTAAATATTAAAACATACATTGTAAAAGAGTTTTTTTGCTTAAAAGCATTTAGTGCAACGTTTCTCATCCTTTTAGAATTCCAGACAAAATTTTCAATAATAATTTTCAAAGCGCCTCTCTCTCTCTCTCATATAATAACAATATATACGATAATAATGCATTTTGAGTATTTTTACTCTAATGCTACGCTACGACCGTAATTACAAATGTTATAAACTACCAAGAATAAATAAATTTATTAATATTTGTCAGCACTGATGGGCTGCACTGACAAACACAGAATCGATGCCACTTTTTTACTCTCTGACTCATGTACACCTCTGCCATCACTCTAGAGGCTTTGCAAGAAGTTCCGATACGTTTCGAGAATTTTGGAATGTCTACGTGATCACGACACAAACATGCCAGTCTCAGATACTGTCAAATCCACGCAGTCTCAGTTGAATCGATCCTTCTATGACTATCGAATGTCTTGACTTTGCATGTTGTAATTTGCATGTTAAATATCAAGGTATTAAATATTCACGGCAGTAGATTTATACAGAATCGTGGATAAATTTATAAACGCAGTGTAGGATAAAGACTGAGTAACAAAAGTTATAAAAGTTTGTGTCAAAATTTATAAAAGATAGTGTCTTTTCCTTTGGTTATGCTCGTATTATTAAAGTTTCATATAGAATTCTACAGAGATATCAGGAAACATTGTGAAAGTTATTCTTACAGTATTGTTAGAGTTGAAAATTAGTTTGAGACTATCGAAGAAATCCAGCGACTGTTTTGAAGGTTTAAAACAGGCATTATACAGCGCCGGTAGTGTGATGGATCCATGAAGACCGTTAGAATTATATCCACGTATTTCAGATCATTCTATAGGAACTTTATTGCATGAGAACATGCAAGTAACATGGGAAGACCATGAGATTCTTCTATAACTGACAAAGATGTTTTGACGGTATTAATAACTATTGGAAACTCAGGATTTATTTGTAGCCGGAATTGTGGTCATTATTCTGAAGAGTCTTTCCACACGTACGCGATTGTATATAATTTGTCTCCCCGTAAAATTCGGTGAATTTAAAATTTCGAGAGTGTTATTTGAAATTTGAGCTCTCTCTGCAGAAAGAAAATAGGGTTGCAGATGCGCAATCAATAATTACATCTGGCGAGGAAGAGAATAAATCATTTGTAATAAATTTTAATTTAATGTAAGGTTCGGGAGAAACCCTTATTCGACAGCTAGAAAGACATCCATATTTTATTTATCAATATTTAAGGAAGTGGGAGAATTTTAAGGAAGTAAATGCAGCGATAGTTAAGTAAAAGTTTGAACACTGTGACGTTATCAGTAATATTTTATTTTATAACGATAACCAAAATGTTAATTCAGAATTAAGGTCAATTACCAAATAATTTTAAGACTGAAAATATTGAGCACATTACGTAATAACTCTATTTTGACATATTCGCATCTATCTAAACAACATAAGAGGGTTCAGAATGCTGTTGTTTTCTCTAAGTTACAAAACATTACATGCGACTATGTCCATACCTGTAACATATGCCAGAAATGTAAATAGGAAATTTTTTGCCAATTGGCAACTTTATTATTGCAGCACTTAGGTTCCCAAATGAAATTATCAGTACAAACCTGTTAGGTTTTACTCTAAAACTTAATTAAATAAATCTCATTTAAATATAGATACTTACAGAAAGTAACGTGAACAAGTATCACTAGTATCGTGAACTAGTAACTAAGTGGTTACTACATTCGGCGATGCGCTACCCTAGACGGGACTTTTTCGAGAAACCAGATTCTGGTAGACTGGTTTAAACGAGAGAATTCATGAAAAACCAGCTGCACTCTAAGCGATGTCCGCCTAGCTAGTTGGATGCGATGTGCTATCAACGCGGGATATTTTGAAATTTTTCCGAAAATATTTTGCAGCTGTGTCCCACGTAGACGTCAACCAATCAGATGAAAGTTCTATTTTTGGAGGATTACAAAAAATTGCAATCTGGCAATGGCTATTGTTTGAGGTCGTGGGCGATAGAAATAGAGGTTAGGTTATTCAATTATGGCAAAGCACATGAGGGCTATCTGCCTAAAGGGAGGGATGCCTTCGTGGAGGACTTTCTAAGGGAAAATGGCTCGTATACACGTTACACATGGGGAAAATCACGAAAACGCCCATGCAGCCAGACCGTTCGCGGGATTCGAACCTCGGACCGAACTACCAGTGTTCAGCGTCTTTACCGCTCGGCCGCTGGTGGGTCGATAGAAATAGAAGTAGATTTCATCGACGAAATAGAAAGAAAAGCATATCTGTGTGTGATATATATATATATAAAACCTTGTAAGTCCTTTTATAACCGTCTAAGTTATTTAAAAAATGTTTGTATACTGGTTAAATTTATAATCGTGGAAATTTCAGAATAGACAAAGTTTTGTGACACTGTTGTACTTTTGATGATTTGTTTACGAATTTTTCGTGGTCAAAAGTTCGCCAAATGTTTTATATTTCATTCTAACCCGTAGCGTACCGTGTAGAAATTATTTGTTACATAATAATTTTTTTATTAAATTTAAGCTGAATAATTTTAAAAAATCCTTTTATATATGCGCGATTTTACTTTTCTACTAGTTATTTATTTTTTAAATTGCTTATTGTACAAGCTGCGACATGTTGTAAACAACATCACAGGTGCATAAAAAAGGAAAGCATTGTTTATGTAGTGATAAGAATACACATTATATTTGTATGCTCTTATTTTATGTTATTAATGAAATACCTTTTAGATTACAAATACATTAGATTACATTTTTATTGTAAATGCTACATACTAATACATTTCAAATTTATGGATTTATTACTATGCATGATGTAAAACATTTGTAATATATAGGTTTATTAATATACATGAATAATAATTCATTACTTTAATACTAATAAATATACATCAGTAACACCGGAACCACCGCATCTCTCTCTCTTTCTCTGTATGTATATATAAATATATATCTTATTAGATGTGTATAATATGTATGTATGAACACAAAAATAAAAACTGTCAGGAAGTTTATTTGAAGTACTTCTAATTAATATAATGATTATGTAACTGACAGCAACTGTATTCATAAATTTTTTGAACATTATCCTGGGTTTGGAATACACAGCTGAAAAACAATTGAGGAGCAAAGACACTAAAGAGTATACCCTTTTTGTTTTAAGAGGACCAGAGTTATATTTATCAATTAAATGGATATTATTCTATAGTAAATAATGCATAAATTATTATGGATTACTGATACTAAAGATTTACACTACTGACACTAATTACATAATTCTGTTTAGTTCTGATTTCCATAATAATTCATGAACAACATTAATAAACGATAAAATTACATGACACTAATCTCTTTGTATGATTTACTCAGGAGATTAGGCTGATAGCCATCGAGTTCTTTGTCATAATTAAATAAATCTCCTTCGACATTTTTTTCTCTTCAGTTTTCTGAATCGCCAGTGTCGTGCTCAAAATGATCAACTTAATGGCTACCACCTTCCTATTATCTGCCATAATAACGAAGAAGTTTAAAATGTTAAGGAGAAAATACTGAAATGCTTCCGTGAGCTAGCAATGTAACACGAAATTTGAAAACAAGCATCTCTTTCATTAATATTAGGAAAGAATGATTTTTCTTTGGAGGTCAAGTCTGTTTAGCAAGTGAAGATTGTAACCTGGATGCGTAGATATCGAGGAAATATGGCTTCTGAGAAATGTCTCTTTCAACACGCTGCTCCACGTGTTATATTATAGTTAGATATTTTAGCTGTTTAAGCTACGCATCTGTAAAGTCGCTCAATCATTTACAAAAGTGTATATACTCTAAAATATGGGACATAGGGCCATAGTTCATTAGTAATGCATTCAAGAAGCTATGCGAAGACTTGGTTGTAAAGCATTTGAAAATGGCAAGTATAAATCTCAATCAAATATTCCTTCTCGGTTAAACAAAAATATAGTGCAAGTAATGGAGTTATGGAGCTCGAAGTATGCACAGGTCGGTCTGTATTTTATTCCGAAATAAGACACTGAAAGTGGCACTGGAAGAAAATATGACGGACAATAATTCGTCACTAGCAGGATTTGGAAACTTTGTCTTCTCCTCCCTTGTCGCGCTTTAGGTGGGAGAGAATGTAATGCTTCTCTTTACCGTATGCTATCATGCAGCAATTGAAACCATGTCAGGCTAGCAGTCAAGAGATTCGGAATTCGAATCAGATGAGGGCATTACATGTTCCTTGTGTCAACAAATCTAGTGACAAGACAAGGGGCAAATTTGAAAATTTGCTTTCTGAACATATGTTTGACAATAAAACAACAGCAAGTAAAGAGTAATGTACAACAGCAAAAGCATCTTTTTTGGCAAAGAGACAGGATGTAATACTGGAGTCAAGACAAGCTGGAAGCTGTAGAAAAACCAAGAAAGAATAAGGAACCTTGACAGCGATGACAGAGCAGTGCAGAATAAAAGATCAGAGCAGACCCGATGGTGTTAGAGGAAGACTTACAGGCAGGAATTTTAACTAGACTAACAACGTCGGATTTACAGTTGGTGTGCACTGTGCTATTGAGGATTTTCCTGAGATATGAGTTGGCAAAAGTGTTGTTTGAGAAATGCGGATGTTTTTAAAAGTGGCTTTGATGACAAGACTGCCAGAGTCTCGTTTCCATTCACGGCAACATACGCTCATACCCAAGAGAATGGTATTTTTGTCTTCGTAGGTATTCCTGCATTTATTTAACTGCAGGGTGGTTCTAGTTATAGCAATTGCAGGTGTAGACGCAAAAGAAAATTAGTGAATTCGCAAGATGTTTTGGAGAAAGTATAAGCAGGATAAAATATATTTCGTGCATAAAGTAAGCCGCAAAAATGAAATTTACTTCTCAAGAAAATTATATGTCATCAAATGGAGAATTATAGCTAAATAAAGATCCTTGCTGTGAGATAAGGAGACATTTGAAGCTATTTCTGGTTTGGTGGCAGTTACTTTGCAAAAATTATGTATCTATGATCGCCATTGTTTTAAGAAATTTGCGCCTAATATCAAATCTGTTTGAAGACGCTTCAACCTTTGAGTCAACACAGAGGTCAAATATCGGATTCTAGTTTATGACTTACTAAGAATGCATGTAGTTACATTCAGTCGCCCCGACAAAATACTTAGTATATTTTATAGGTGGTCAAAATACGTAGATTAAAGCTGCCGAAATTGTATTGAAATATTACATTTTTAACATCTGACGTGATGATTTGAAAATTGGAAATTTAATTTTGGATTTTTCCATAGCTTTGAATTACTTTATTTCTACAGAAATCGGTACATAACTTATATGACAGGTCGAAACGATTTATAAAGAGCAATAAGTAATAAAGATGCTTAATATATCTCTGCTTCAAGTTTCTTTCTCTGAAGATAATGATGCTATTGCCGAAATGAGAGGCGTGGTGATTCAGAATAGACTCTTGACCTATAGGAGAAAATGAATACAGCATAACTTCATTTCACTTAATCTTAAGCAAAATCAGAAAAACATAAATCTTCAAGAAAAAAATGAGCATGCTGATCACAAAGCGCTTGCGCAGAAAGGATATTTCAGCATAATCAAAGACAGCAAAGACTCAAATAGAAGTGAAATAGAGAAGAAACATAAAACAAAGCCAAGAAAAGAGAAAGGAAAACGTATTTAGTTCTAAATAAACAGGCAAAGCGATTAAAGAATGAATCCACAAGCCAGAAGGGCCGACCTAGAAATCTTAAGAATTCTCATAGATTTCTTTTAATATTTTGTATGAAGAATATTGTTTAAAGTTTGTTTATTATCGTTCAAAATGATTTGATATTACAAGATAAAATTTAGATCTATTTCACAATGAATTACGTTATGTTTGAGGGCAGATCGAGTAGCATATTTTTAGTTTTATTTTTTTGGTCTCGAAAAACATATAATCATATTGTCTTCTCTTTAAGTTTTAGAGACCTAATATTTATCAAATTGACTCCTTAATGTGAGATTTATATTTTTTCTTTCTTTATCACACTGTTAGATACTATTAATGATACATCTCCTGTAAGCTGATTGACCACAGGTTATCAAATAACTCGTGGAACACTGTTTTCGTGTATCCAAAATGTTGCAAAAGTTTTAACCATTCTATTATACTAAACCTGTGCCAGTTTTGTATATATCTGCCCTTAGCTCATATTAAATATGCAAATGTAGCTTTACGAGCTACATCGACAGCAACGCTCGTATAGTTCTTAAACCTTTACATTAGGCAAAATTCTCAGATAAATGAATTTGTCCTGCATATTTCATGCAGAGCATAAATTTCTCGTAAATCACACAGATGTCATAAAAACTTAAACATTAATCTGTAAGTTTATTCAATGACTGAATTGGTGGGATCTTTCCTTGGTTTTGATTGCTAGATTTATAACGCTACTCACAATTTTAGGTTCACAAAACAAAAGCGTCTAGCTAATGACATTAGGTTCAAAAAGTTGCGCAATCTGAGGAACTTTGAGTATAGCTGTAGGGAACTCAAATCTGTTTTAGTACGCGATCGCTTGTTTAATAGCAAAATTATTTGCTATTATTTTGTACTGAAACTTAAGATCTAATTTTGTACCCTTTGCGTTGCATCTTATAACGTTTAAATATAACTTTTTGGTTCAAGCACAACATCACTCGTTTTCGAATTATCTGCGCATTCAATCTGCGATAGATTCAGATAGAAATGTATCTGCGCATCTGTACATTATCTTTACATACCCAAAAATGATGATATTCAATGAAATAACGAATTAATGTGATCCGTATTTGCAGGGAATGTGTGAAAACCAAGCCTAATTAGCATTATCCAATCAAAAGTAATCAAACGGTTTGTGATATGCAAATCTAGGCGTTACGTCATCCAAGGGTGAATCAAGCGCTTTGCGCAAACTGAATATTTGAGTGAATTTCTGCAACATAGCGTTTGATTTCGGTGTGTAGGGACTCAAAGCGGTTTGTTATGGCTTCGAAGTATCATTTGGAAGAATCTGTAAAGTGGCGAATTATCGGCCGTTTAGAAGCAGGGCAGTCAATCATGGAAATAGCCACATGTCTGAATATTTCAAGACAGACAGTCTCTAAGCTATGGAAACAGTTTCAAAATGATGGAAGTGTTGTAAGGAGGCCTGGACAAGGTCGGAAACGAATGACAACTGCTTCTGAAGATCGGTATCTGGCATTAACTGCCCGTCGTAACAGAAAGGCTACTGCTCGCCAGTTAAGTTCAGAGCTTGCAGCCGCCACTGGAACTGTTGCATCACGGCAAACAATATACAGAAGGCTTAATGAAAAAGGCCTTTATGCCAGAAAGCCAAGGGTATGTGTTTTACTGTCTTCACAGAAAAAGAGGGATCGCTTTAATTGGTGTAAAGAACATCAAAACTGGACTGAACATCAATGGTCCCATGTTCTCTTTACTGATGAGTCGCGGTTTAGTTTAACTGGTGATTCTAAACGTGTTTACATCTGGAGGGAGTCAGGAACACGAAATGATCCCTCGAACATTGTGGAACGTGACCGTTTCGGTAGTGGAGGTGTGATGGTATGGGGTGGAATAATGATCGATGGACGTACGCCCCTACACGTGTTCAGCAGCGGATCTGTGACAGGCCAGATATATCGGGATGAGGTCTTAGATCCTTATGTAAGACTTTTCAGGGGTGCATATGGACCTGACTTTTTATTTATGGATGATAATGCCCGTCCACATCGAGCAAACCTCGTTGATGAATTCCTTGAAAGTGAAGACATTAAGCGAATACCTTGGCCACCAAACTCTCCTGACCTTAACCCGATAGAGAACTTATGGGACTACCTTGGAAGAGCAATTGCACGTATACATCCTCCTCCTAGAGATGTAAATGCTCTGAAGACGGCATTGCTGGAAGAGTGGAGATTAATTCCCCAAACTGTGGTTAACAACGTTATTTCCAGCCTTAAAACACGTTGTGATATGTGTGTACAAGTCAGGGGAGATCATATTCCATATTAAATTCGTAAGACTTAATTCTTTTTCTGAATCATTCCTTTTTTTCTTAACTCTCTTTGTCACACTTTATTACCATTTTTATTGTTTCATGCTACAATTTTATATCATATGAGGTGATCTTCAATTTTTTTCTTTTGCATTTATGTGTTATCATGTTATGTATGATTCCACGAAAATTCATTAAATTATAAGTCATAGTCTCTGAGAAATCCGTGAATTTATGCATGTAAACATAATTTTGGACATGAGTGTAATAACAATTCTCGGCACGGGAAAGTTTTGACTTTCTTAGAGTAATTGTGCTTATAAAGTTTTCTATTTCCCGAACGAAATTACGACGAAATCGACTTTAGAACGATTTCCTAATTCCTAAATGGCTGATTTCCAGCCGGAAAATTTTGGAATGGGATTATTAACCGCATTTGTTTCCTATTTTGGACGAAATTGTATAATTTCAGTTTATTTCTGGTGTTTTATATTTACTTTCAAAGGAAACCAACTCCAAATTCTGTGGCTCGTTTTCAGAAGGAAAATAACTTGTATCAGTTTAAGCTTCTCTGTAAATCAATGAGCAAACTGTGCAAGTAAACATATTTTGTAAATGCATAATATTTCATGTTTCAATAGAAAATATGTAATTCTTAACATGTCATAAAACTTTATTCTTATTTAAGAAAATCACAATTTGGAGATATAGTTATTTTATTACTCCATAAGTTCGCGAGTTTTCAGCAAAAACTACCCCAGTCAACAATTTAAATGAACAAGTGAACACATTATAAAAATGCTAGATACACTTTTAAATCCATTTTCATAATCCTCCAAATGAAAAACATTTCAAAGCATGTATTTACAACTCAAGTGTTTATGCCTATAATCTACAGAACTGGTTCTAATATCATTGTGGTGTTATTCTTATCTGCCTTGCAAGAAAGCTTTTCATTATTGTTGGATCATTTTTACCTCACACTCAGTATTTATAATGTCAAGTATGATGAATTTTAAAACACTTTTGTATTCAGAAAAACAAATATTTATGCCCATGTACATATATTATTCACTGTAACTGGTGTATTTTGAAATAGTTAATGTAAAAGTCGCAACAAAGAGCAAACCAAACATAATCCCTGATATCTGTAGAAGCTTCTTTTCTTTTGCAATTAAATTAATGCGTGGTTTTCACGATAACCTGAGGTTAACATTTACCCCTCAAGTGCACTAATGTTTCTGAAACACGCGCATCTGATTAATAGTTGAATGTACTACTAGATTTAGGGAATTGGAAAAGAAGAAAAAAATCCAACCTCAGTTTACATCTTTTCTTGCAATGATTTTATAAAGCTCATTATTTATTTGATAACTCCAGGTTAGCCAAAAAAAAATAAAGAAGAAATGAGATATAAATGCCTATTTCATGTTGCAAAATAAAAGTTATTAGTGGAAGCCATAACAAATATATGTTTATGCATTGGCTGTTTGAAGTATGATCGGTGTAAATATGACAGCTTATGAAACATTATTTTAAAACTTGAGTTTATTAAAATTTTGTTACGAATGCTTACTAGCTTTCAGACATTGCAAAATAAGTGAGACTTAAAACTCTGTACCAGGAACACAATGTTAGAAGTGTTAAAGCCAAACAAGTTTAACACACTATTTCTTACTGCAGTAGTTATAAATTATTTTTTACTTCAAGATGACTTATCGCTTTCCTTTCCCGATTATTTTGTCAATTAATTGGGTTAATATGCAACCGTTCTCAGAATGATGATTAAAATTTTATTTGAGTTTGTAAGATATTTTCACCCACCTTCCAGCATACCTTTGTTTTGTAACAGTAGCACACTCGGCGCATATTCGAGGTCCAGGTTCGAGTTCCGGTGAGGATACTGCACATTTTTCACTTCTCCTGCATCAGAATAGTCTAATGACTGTACTGTGGTGCCCGAACTGAAAGATGGTGGGCTGGGTTTGGAACCCGAGTCCCTTAACTTCCATTCGCCATTTAAAAAGGGGAGTATTTAAAGTATTTTCTCCCTCCTTCCAGCAAGCTTCGTGGTGTAACAGTAGCACACTCGGCGAGTACTCAAGATGTCCAGGTTCGAATCCCGGCGAAGGCAGTGCACATTTGCACGTCTTCTGCTTTCAAATAGGCTAATGATTCTACAACCTATGCATTCAATAAACATATCTCTGCTTAAAACTTGTACATTTCTATTACGAAACATTATTTTATTTTGATCTTAGATTTCTTACATTTTGTTAGATATATTTTTCACTTTTGAATTTTCTTTCTAAGTGTTTCCTTTCTTTAAAATTTGGTTCTTTCATTCGTGGTAGCTACAGAACAGGTAAATAAAAGTAATAATTAAACTATCAAGTGAAAAAGAAAATAGTACAAAGTACTACCACCTGTAGTCAAAGAAAAGGCTCAGATTCGTACATAACTGTGTTTAAAATGTTAGAAATTAAAAACAAAGTGAAATTAAAATTAACACGAGAAAGTACCAAGGACTAATTTCTCAGTTTTCTCTTTGATATACCTACTCGCAGTAGATGAGTTCAGCTAATTCTTCATTGCATAGAATCAGCAGATCTCTTAAAGTGTTGGAACGGAAAGCGGCAAAAAAACAGGCAAAGGTAAGCATTTAACACTTTCGCGCCAACTGTCACGTTTACGTACCAACAAGAAAATCACTCATTTCCCTGCCGACCGCTGGCGTGCCAGAGCATTTTCTCATTCACCCCTGGCCATTACACATTTGTGTCATTGTCCTGGAACGTTTTAAAAGCTGTAACTTTTGGCACAAGATGGCATTGTATGTCCATATGGCTTCAGATATATGTAAATTTGACCTTCTACTCAAAATGAGAGTAGCATGACTCACATACACGTGGTTTCTCCTTATATAACTCATTATATAAACATATATAAAACATTGCTCCCTTTGAGCAATATTCCATATTCCCCTTTTGGAAGCGCTATTCAAATTATTGCAAAGTTTTAATTCCTAAAATACGCTAATGAACTTTTAAATTAATAAAAAAAAGCAGGAAAAGGCCTCTTTACAAAACGTAAAACCTTTCACATTTACTGGAAGCTAGACACTCAGTGAGCTCAGTCTCTTCTAAAATGTCCGTATTAGAATTACTAGAAATACCCCTTTCTAACTTTTTAGGAATTGAATTATCACTCTCATTCATATCACTAATTGGCTCATTTATCATTCGTCTGATATAAATGCTTGCTCGCCATAGTAAATTGAAATCGTATAAGTTATACAGGGTGTCCTAAAACGACCGCATAAACTCTGACAGCTAGATTCTTCGTTGGGAGTACATAAAAACTGCCCAAAGAAGCATTCCTGTACGATCCATAGTTTACGAGAAAAATAGGAAAAACAAAGTGTGACGTCACTGCCGGTGCAAGAAATAACACTTCATTAAACATATCAACGGCAGTATATGCACAATTTAAAGCAGATGTCCAAAGTGTCTGCCGCGCATGTCGAGGCAGGCTTGAGCACGCCGTGGAATGGCGTTGCAGCATCGCGGGTCATTATACGTTGCAGCATCGCGGGGTCCACGGAAATACAAGCAGCATGCAGACGAGTAACTAAGTCCATTGGTGTTGTCACTACGTCTCGATACACCAGCTCCAGATATGCGCGGCGAACGTTTTAAACATTATCGTCTGGAAAGATATGCCAACACTGTTGTTGATATGTCCAATAAAGTGTTTTTCTTGCATCCGCAGTGACGTCATACTTTGTTTTTCGTATTTTGCTCGTAAACTATGAATCATACAGGAACGCTTCTTTGGGCAGTTTTTATGTACTCCCAACGAAGAATCTAGCTGTGCAGAGTTTATGCGGTCGTTTTGGGACACCCTGTATAAGTAAACTGAAGGCTTTCCGAAATAAAAGCAAAGTAAAACTTTACAGAATGTCACATAGTAACCCTAAAAGACTCAATAGAAAAAGATACAAAAAGTAATTTTGTAAAAAAAATACAAAAAGGATTCGAAGGGATAGAGAAACGCGAATGTTTATATCACGACAAAACGCTCTGGCACGCCAGCGTGCCGGCTGAGAAATGATGCGTTTCTTGCCTCTTCATGGATTTAGGCTTAATGGCAAAAAAAACCCCTCCGGCACTGGACAGACAATCGGGAAAGAGACTGCTGGCCTCAGCGATAACAGCGCGTTTGCGTTTCCCGTCTCGAAAGAGTTAAACGCCTTATAGCTAAATAAATTTGTCGAATCATAATTGCTCTTTCTGCCTGCTCATGGTCGTCAACAAAATGAAGATGTGTCTAGAACAGGAGTCCATAAATCACACTAAATTCAACAAATTAAGATATTATTGTTAAAATTTAGCCCAGACTCACTTAAATTGCTCAGAAAGCTATTATTTTAAAAGGTAGAATACCTTAAATAATTCAACAAATCAGCATTTTTTGCTTTCATAATAAAATGCGATACGTAGGTGTATTTTAAAAGACATTCCATGTAAAAATTCGTTGCAGAACCAAAATTATGATAAAAAATAGTTCTACGTTTTTGTCAATTAAAAGGCCAGTTGGCTTGTCAACCATTTGAATTTTATCAAATTCCTCGTTTTAAGTTTCCTAAACCAACGTTCCTGAAACGTTTTTCAAGTGAGGCCCATTTTTATGATTTATAGAATGTTCTGCGGATCGTCTTACACTTGTCATATTCGAAAGCCAAATTCTTAGTATAAGCTGTTGCCAGTATACTCATATTAAAAAAATGCAATTAATTAAAAGTCACTTAAATTGATCTTGTATTAAGTAATTAATGTAATATTAAATTGTTATTCTATTAGTAAATTAATCGAATATAGAAAACAATTTATCTAAGCAATTTCACGCCTTTCGGACAGAATGTTATTATCGTCAGCTTTCTTAAAACTTGCATGTTCACTTATCTTTATAACTTTAGTTTTTTTTTCTGTCAGTAAGGCAAAATAATTTAAAGCATTCTATAAAATGTCTTTTCAATTAGCTCTAAATATTTTCAAGTCAAAACTGTAATTTAATTTCAATTACACTCTCTCATTTCAGTTGCATTCTCTTAGCATGGAGCAAATTGAAAATTAATTGGAATAAGATGAAATTCAGTGAAAGCGAAATTAAATCTTGAATGAGAAGTTTTACAGTTCCAAATCGTTTAAATCCCTTCACAAGATGAATAAAGTAATCAAAAGTATCAGCAATCATTTCTGCTTACAGTGTTTCTTTTAATTTTTTATGGAATGAGTAAAAAACTTTGCTTCTTCAACAAATTTAAGACAACAAATCAGCACATCCTGTGCAAGGTATGAAAGAATTATGAACCCCATCATTTAAAGAACATTTTAATCAAGTTTTTATTTATTTTTCAATGAACTGCTTTTTACAAACATTCTTTTTCAGTTAAAATATTTATTCTTCCGATAAGAAAGACAAAAATTGATATTTATTACTTCTTCATCTTTCAAAGCTTTCGTTGCTGATCACGAGCTGTTACGTGGCGTTGTTATTTCATCTATTAGCCAATCAACGCGCTAGTGCGTACACTTCTGTTAATCACCAAATACTGAATCCGTTTGTACTTGGGACGGCAGCACACCTAATACTCAAAGTACTTTTATTTCTCGTAGGAATAACGTATAAGGTTTCTCCTTAAATCTCTTAATCTTCTTACTGAGCATAAGCTGTGAAACCCTATGTGGAGGACAGTGAGCAAATCTAGGCTATGTCCTTTAGTGTTGAAGAACTACAAAGTCAAAAGGAGGGTTTAAAGTGACCCTTTAATTCAAATAATTACAACTCTCCAACTTGAGAATAAGCCACTACTTGGGCTGAACTAAAATAATATGAAATAAAGTGTGTGAACAATTCAAATACCTAAACTTAACTTTAAGTAGGACGGCGAGGGAAGCATAACTTTTAGTGAAATGCAATAAATGCGAGTTTCACTAGCAAGCACTAGGAATTGCAATTGCCTATGAAGGCGAACTTTCAGTAGACAGAGGAAATCCTTGCGCGCACAGCCTTACGGTGATAAATCCAAGACTCTGTTTTTCCCTTCGTTAACTCCTGCCTTTTAAACTGCTAACAGATATATGCGATTTGCTTAAATATCTCGCTCGCCCTAAATTCGGGCAGCAACTGAAACTTTGAGATATCGATAGGAAAGTTCAAACTAAAAATAATTTGGTTAATTAAAATAATGAATGCTACATGTCTTTTCTTTTCATCAGCGTATCACTGTTCTAATATAAACGTATCTCTTTCTCGCAGTACTAGCGACGCTTAATGGATTTTAAAATCTCACATACGTCATTAAAATAAAATTTAAAAAACATTCTAGAGCGTTAGGTAGAATCTGCCAGCACAGCTCAAATTTTGATGTCTTAATACTCTATAAACTCCCCCCCGGGGGGTCAACGTAGAGAACTCTGCGAAGCTACTGCCTAAGATCTGTACCTAGGCAGTCTCGGTCTCCAGGGTATACAAATTATGAACCTAGTGGCTCTGGGGAAAGGTCACTCATTGGCCGGTCTGTAGTCCGGCAAGTCTTAGAGTAGTGTAGTTCTTGTAGCTCGAAGAGTGGCCTCGGGTTTGCTGGGTATAGTTCGACTGCCTCATCCGCGAGAGCGCAAACTCGCATGTGCCATGCGGACCGAATTACTCTAAAATTGGATGGAAGGATGGGGAATTTCTTTCCCCTGAGCATATAAATTCTCTTTTTCCGGAGGTCTTCACGTGACCTTTCACGGAAAAGAAGAAAATGCAGAGCAAAGGTTAACTTTAGCACCATTTAAAAAAATCTGATGTGTACAGCGCATGACCTCCTCTTCCGGAATATTAAATTATACATATTTTTTCCTGACTTTCATTTAAACTTATTTCCTCGAATTTCTTTAGAGATATATGTCTCATTCAATTAAATCAGTTCGTACTTCACAACAAGGCAAAAATACATAAAAACTCAAAGTATTTTCATTAAAAATTGAAAGATATAGAAAAATATAAAACACCAAATAAAGTTAAAACAATTAAAAAGAACAATTTTTACTATTAAAATTGCAGTTTCTGCACAAAAACAAGCAATTTGACCAGCAGGCAAGAAGGCAGATTTTACGGTGCACAAAACTAAAAGTTTCCTTTTGGTCCCACTCGACAAAAAGACACTGAAGGTGCACAAAGACTTAATTCACTATTCTGCTAAGTTTCAAATGCAAACAAATATGGCTGCTATGGTACAAAATTAAGCTTTGCCGTACTTAAACAACTCTTAAATTATTGATAATTCTACAACTACCCCATGCAGATTAACTAAAGGCATAAAAACCTTAACTGGAAGAGAAGAACAACATAATTCAATCATTTTTAAAGCAAAAAATGCGCAATTTACAAACATAGAAAAATTACAAAAAACTGAGCGTAATGAGCCGAGTGACAGAGTTCATATATATGTATATATACACTCACTTCCAAACGTTAAGCACGAAGATGTAAAATGCAAAAAATTCAACAAATACTGCTTTGATTGACACAAAACTCGGCAGGACAGTAGCATATATATTTATGCGTAAAACAAAATCAATAATTATATACAGAAATGAAAACAATATTAAATTTTTGTAAGTTATCAGATGATGACATACTGGAGACTTAAACAGAATTATGTATAAAGTGAAAATAAACAGCATAAAATGAACAAAAGGGCATTAATAGGGTATGTGATCCCCCTCATCTGTATACAAAGTTAACACCTTGTGACCATGCTTTCAGTTAGGTGGTCAACCACCGCAGAATTAAGCATTCGCCATTCTTCTTGTAGAGCAGTTTCCAGCTCAATAAGAGTGGCTGGAGGTGTGAAACGTGAAGACACAGCACGGCCGAGAGCGTCCCAAAGATTTTCGATGAGATTAAGGTCGCCGAATATGCTGGCCACGTCATACGCGCTATCCGTTCACTCACCAGGTAGTCATCGACAATGTCAGCTCTATGGGGACGTGCGTTATCTCCATTAAAACAAAAATACGGCTAACTGCTGCAGCGCACAATCTCACAATGGGTTCTAGGACTTCATCTAGATACCGGACAGCCGTCAAAGAACCCCGTTTAAAGATGCGCAGGGGGGTCCAGTATCCTAATGAAATCCTTGCCCACTCCATAATGCTTCCGCCTCGGAATGCATGATGTCCTGGGATATTTTGGGACTGATTGCGTGTTCGTTGTTCGCGCGATATCCTTATACGCTTGTCATCTGGCTCCAGAGCAAACCTTGACTCATCATTAAACATGACATTGCCCCAGTCAGACACATCCCAATTGACATGTTTCCGGCACCACTGTAATCGTGCCCTCTTGATTGGACGGATAGAGGAAAACAAACTCGAGGTACCCGGGCGTACAGTCCACTTATATGTAATCTTCGGCTTACAGTAGCTGCAGATATCGCTTTACCAATGGACGATACCAAAACCATAGATTTCACACGTGTGGAGGTCGCTCTGCGATTCCGCTAGGCTACAATAGCAATATATCGATCTTCCGCGGGGGTTGTAACCCTTGGGCGACCGGCTGTGGGTCATCGGACAAGTGTATGTGTGGTTTGGAATTGTTTCCATAAACGTGAAATTACAGAATGATGAACGCTGAACAAAAAAGCAACATCTGTGATCGACTATCCTGCTTCAATGCGCCCCACAGCACGTCAGCGCTCAGAATCTTCCATTCGTCCTCTGGAAGTCATAGAAACACGTATGTCTTGAAAACAAATTGTACGAAAGTTTTAAACACCTTCTATCAGGACTTACAATCAGCTTCTGTAAACCTTCATAAAGTTGGCTTCTTATAAGACTGCCTTTTTTGCATATTTCTTGGTATGAAAGCGCGATTGGTTGTTACCTAATATATTTGCATACTTCCATCTACCTCTGCAGCGAATTGCATCCTCTTCAATTCTGGGGGAAAAGAGTCCTTTATTCTGTCCTTACGTACAGATGTCACGCAAAAAAAGTCGTTAAATTTCAATCGATAATTGTCAAAATGGATATGCTCGTTGAAATACGATACCCGGAATATTTCGCGGTTACGATGCTTCCTTTATTTCGTAAAAAGAAATAAAAAAAGATAGAAAAAGAATTCACGAAGTTATTTTAAATTAAATTGCAATTAATAATGTCTTTAAAAATGTTTAACTGCTGTCAAAACTTTCAAGCATACAACTGAAACTGAGCGAAATGGATTCGCCTTTTTAGAAAAATCATGTTTATTTCAAATAAATAATATTAATAATTGAGTCTGCTTTTTAACAAATGCAGCAATGAGACGTACATGTAGTAAAAAAATGTAAAAAATGTAGCAAAACCTTTTTATGATGACCACTTACTGTGAATAATATCCTCTAAACGCGACTACTGCTTCTGAAACCATGAATAAACAAATATTGGTATTCAACAAATTCAATAGTCATACCTTCTAAGGCCATTACAGGTATAAAATACTAACAGCGTTTTCATTCGTGTCCTACTCTCTGTGGGAGGTTTCACCGTAATATGTAGGCTAGAAAAAAAAACCTTGCTAAAAGAATTCTGTTAAATATTTGAAACAATAATATTACGAAAAAATGCTTTTTCTTCCCATAGAAAATGTTTCCGGATTGGCTTCAGAAATATCTGTTTAATTTACCATAGCGATATGTCTAAAATAAATTAAAAACGTATATTTACGTACTAATAAAGCTTAAATTATGTTTCCCATATTTTAATTCTTTCCAATGCAAATAAGATTCACGAATGCATGTAGATATTTCCTATGATTCACACATCTCAATAAAACACAAAAGAAGACGTTTACTTGTGGAAGCTTCAAGAGTTTAGAAATCTCAGATTTAAGCTATTAATCCCAATAATTCACAATGTAGGTCTACCAGTGGCCAAAGTGTTAAGAACTCTGAACTGTTAGAACCGTTTTTGAGTTCTAGCGAAAGTGATGGCTGTATGACATGTTCTCGGTTTTCCCCATAAGTAGCTCCATTACAGGTTAACTTCCAGTTAAAAATTCTCCACAAAAGCTGCCCACCAGCCGCTTAAACGGTAAAATCCCTGAACGCTGGTATTTCAGACCTGGGTTCGATACCTTTTCTGGCCTCATAAGCGATTTCGTGGATTTTTGCATTTGAACGTGTATAGGAGACGGTTTTCCTTAGACAGTCCTCCAGGAAAGCATCCTTCCTCTTAGGAAGGTGGTCCTGGTATGCGTCGCCATAATCTGACCTAACCTAACTGAAAAGGTATTCCCTTTTTTAGGCAGATAGCCGTAGCCTGCTTTGAATTAATCAAATAATCTAACGCAAACTGATTTACAAAATACGACGAACTTATAACATTCAACTAAATTGCATTTTATCTGAAAAGTAAATACGTACTCTGATATTTATTGCAATGTTAAACTTTGGAACTTTTAATGACTGCTAAAATAAATGCTGTGGGCTGATGAACAATTACTCAGTTCTCTTTTGAACTTTTTCTTTAGCTAAACGCCTATTCTCTTTTATGGTTAAACGTATTTCTTGGATATATTGCAAGCGCCTGCTTCTCAGTAGGATAAGCTCTTAAAAATGTATTTTTAAAGTACTTTTCATTTAATTAGCGAGCATATTTCGATTTCAGTTTTAACTACAAAACTCGCTTAATGAGTGGTAGATTTTTATATTTACTTTGCCAATTTTTATGAAGTGCTTCTTTAGTGTAAGGAGCTTAAAACTCCTTCTGAAATAAATATGTGTTGTCATTAAAATAGCGATAGTCAATTATTTCCAGAGCTATGGTGAATTCTAATCCTGAGTTTGCTCATTTCAACAATAATTTTAATGATCGCATGGATCGTATTAAAGGAAACAAAAATCTCGATTTTCTAGCTACAGTTGGGTGGCTGTATTTAATTATATACCTTGAGGTTTATCACTCGAAGTACGTTTCTGTGTTCAGAGCAAATTTCGAGTAAATATTATCACTTAAAAAATGACAAAAGTCGTTTTAGGATAGTTCTAGTTTTCGAAATAAAATATTCAATTATTTAAGTATTCAGTTATTGAAATGAATACATTTTAATGCTTAAATAGGCATGTTTTAAAATGACTCTATACTATTAAATAAAACATCGAAATTTGATACCTTGCAAAATGGTGTGAAAACACATTTCAAATATATTCAGGATACACATTTAAAAGTTAGAAAATATGTGAAATTTAGGAAAACTTTTAGCAAAAGTCATTAAAAAATTTTATAGTTTAATGAAACTTTATACAGTAACCACAATGTATTTCCACCAAATAGTCCTGGAATTTCTTAAACTTAGAAACAAAGATCTAAATTTCGAAATAAAGTATAATAACTAAAAGTGCAAAGAAAAATGTTCGTCCTTAACGTTCGCTAAATTTGGAAACTAATATTAAGAAACAGGAGGAAGTGAAACCGAGTAGTAGAAGCAAATTACTTCTATTATTTTTCTCAGAATGATTGTGTTTTCTGCTTTGAACGAAATAATTCGCGGTATAATAATGTTTTTGAAAGGTTTTTCCCTAAATTTTTATGATGTCGTGGAAGGTAAATAATGTATAAAATAGAAAATTATTACTACATCGTGGGGGTAGCTTCAGGGAATTACTTCGATGCTTAAAAAAACTCTGGCATAAGTGCTCTTTTTTCAGTAATGACAATGGAGATAAGATTCTCTATATACGCAAGAACAAAATTAAAATTAAGTTCCGAATTTTACCAAAGCTTAAACAAATCTCAATGCTTCACATTTCTTTTAAATCTTCACTAACTGAACAGAGACAAGTATGCAAACACCCAATCCTTCTTGAGCATGAAAATGCTAAAATACAAATATGATATATCTAATATCTTAAAGAAAAATACGCCGCTTTGATTCATAGCCTGGTAAACAATTTTTATAGACCAATTCGAAAATTACACGCTGCGAATATTTACACATACCAGCTTGCTAAGCTTACTTAATTCTCAACAAGGAGCCAAAATCGTCTGAAAAGATGACATAACACAAATGATTCATTTGTATGTGTCATCGAACGCACCAATGAAAACGCTAATGATTTCTGTACAGTAGTTTCAAAGGAACCGAAGCAATGGTGGCTTTACTGACAAACCATAACGCACCAATGAAAACGCTAATGATTTCTGTACAGTAGTTTCAAAGGAACCGAAGCAATGGTGGCTTTACTGACAAACCATAACGCACCAATGAAAACGCTAATGATTTCTGTACAGTAGTTTCAAAGGAACCGAAGCAATGGTGGCTTTACTGACAAACCATAACGCACCAATGAAAACGCTAATGATTTCTGTACAGTAGTTTCAAAGGAACCGAAGCAATGGTGGCTTTACTGACAAACCATAATGCACCAATGAAAGCGCTAATGATTTCTGTACAGTAGTTTCAAAGGAACCGAAGCAATGGTGGCTTTACTGACAAACCATAACGCTACAAACATTTTTCTCACTTAATATCCCTCCTTCTGGAAATTTTGTGCTGTGGATCACATCCAGTTTCCAAATTTAGCCCACATGATATACCGACATGGCCCCTAACAGCAAGGCAGGTGATACGTATGCTATCTAGGCCTTTGGAACATCTGGAGTTGTCCATTAATATCCATCCCGTATTCTATAGTCTTCTCGGAAATTCATTTTGCAGATTTTCATAACAGTCACTGGATATCAACCAAGGTGAGCAAAAATTACGTTATACTATAATATGCCGTCTTGATAGGCTACGAGTTTTCCCGCAATCGATTTTTCAGACGTACTGGTACGAGTTTCATTTTCTTATGTGAGGCATAATACGACCTACAACACTTATAACAACAAAAACCGTAATTTATGAACGAAAAAAGGGACGTTCAATCTGGCTTTTTATAATGCTTCGAATTTCCATTGCTCTTGCCTTGGTTCTTGCCAAGCGCATATGCCATAAAGTGGTAATCATTGGCATAATGAAACATGTTATATACTTCTTGCAAATTTCAAGTTGCGAGTTTCCTTGACAATAAGGCAACTTTTAAAGCAGAATATGAATAATTTTTGAAGATTTTTTTTATTTAAATATGTTTTATTTTAGGATTTACTTCATTTCTGAATAAATTTTGAAATTTCCTAACTTTAATTAATTTATTAATTCCAAAGGGGCTCTGTTCCTGAAGAACTATTGTTTTCCTTGCGAATTTGCTTCGAATCACTCTGAATGTCCGTTTCACATTTCAAATTGCTGCCATGTTTCTCTCATTGTGATAAAAGTACCCGTACCTAGAGCCATCAAATTTTGAATGACGTAATTCTTCTGCGAATATGTGCATCTGGGAGCCCAAATTTCAAATTTGGAATTTGTTTTATTATCGACTTCATATTTTGTAAAACTTTAACGAATTTTCGATTAACAAACTCAAGGATTTCAAAGCGAGCAATGGCAACGTACAGAAAAAACATTTTTATCTCCAGCGCGTGAGGCTGCGTATTGGAAATTCTAAAGATATGCTGATTTTTTCTTTTTTATCTATGTTTTTGCTTTATTAAAAATATATTTGGCATATTAAAATCAGAAATGGGCGCTTTTTTGTTAAATTCATCTGAATGAAATCTTTACTTTTGCTCGTTTTATGCAATGCAAAGTATTTAAATGAATATAGATGAAAAATTCCTTAAATGCAACGCAGTTTTCCATAAATGTAGGATATTTTACTCAGTGCATGTTTTCTTTTGCGGAACATAATGATTTGGGGATTCTTCCTTGAATTTTAGGACAATCTAGCATCGATTATAATGTTTTTTTCTGAAATATACATCTATAAATATGTTACATTCATGAAAATTTTAAATTAATATAAAATTTTCTTCTCCTGTTTTGCAACAAAATTTTTAAAGCACGATTTATGGCCATCTCTTGTAGAAATCCTAATCTCACGTCTTGATTTCATAGAATTTACGAATCTATTGATTATCTTTCGTAGAATTGCACACCAAACTTCTAAAAATGCTCTTTTTAGATCTTGGAGAGTCTGCGGAAATATTTGGCATCCTGAACTTCCTTCGACTGCCTAACACACTTCCTACATGTTCAATCAAAAACAAACCTGGTGGTTAATTTGGAAAGTTCATTTAAGTGATGTCTTCTGTTTCTAAATGCTCGGGCGATAAAGATATTAGATGCGTATGCACATTTATCATACAACAGCAAAATATTTGGACTCAAAGTCACAGGATTCCAAGTCCTTGTCAACGTTTATAGAACCTCCATCACAGATATGCAACTCTATGGGGATACTTTTAATGATTCTATTCTAACACCTAAAACCGCTTTCGTAAAAATCTGATCTTTCATAAAAATGAGAAAGCAAGCTGCGCATTTTGCACTCTCTACATCTAAAAACAAGGTTAAAATCCAACCGAAATTACATCTAGACTCATCAGTAAAGAGTACACGATCAAGCTTCTCTGGGTTCATTGAGCATGATGACGAGATCATCATATAAGGGATCCTTTGGAGGACGGAGTACGACACAGACATTGGGTCCCGAAAACTCTTATCATGTGAAACTTTCGTGCAACAGTAGAATGGCTGCTGCGAATTACTGTAATAGCCCAAAGATTCAAACACCAGTTCACTTTTCGTTTCACGATTACTTCGAGCTGACAGTGATAAGTAATTTAGGATTTTTGGATATGACAAAGCCACGAGAGGGTTATAGACGAAAATACCGCGGCAAAAACATCGCGCACGAACACTTTGCGGTGCGAAACATCGTAGGAAAAAAGAAAGCAAAGAGAAAACATCGAGGTACAAAATTACGTTTTCGAAATGAAAGGCGTTCAAAAACTTCGCAGTTTAAAAATATCGTCGTCGAAAATATCGTGCTAAAAATAAATTAACTTGCGTTTTTCAGGTTTTAAAAGTTGTAAATGCTAATTTCCACAATGGTTTGAAAGCGCAAGAAATGTTAACGACACTTAACGGAAGAATAAACGGAAAAAAAAAGATATAATTTTCAGCAAAACGATTTCAGATCAACAAACGTGGAAGAAGGTAATCTGATAATTAACTATGCAGTTTTTATAGAGGTAACTCATGCAGTTATTTATCTTCCTTTTTCTAAACATTTTAGGCTGTATTTTTCATGAAAAATTATGAGTAAAACTTTATAAAAAAGATTAGTTTGTTAATGGCCTTTGTTAATTAACTAGTATATAAATTTAAAATTCTATTCAGTGCTATAGGTTGGTTGCATTAATTTTCTACTCATTTTCAATTTTTAAATGCTTAATTTTCCTTCTTACGTTTTCAGCAAACATGCTTTTTCAGCAAAAATGTATTAGTTCATTCAAAAATATGAAATATAAAAATATCCTTCTTTCCTTTTTGCGCTCCCAAATCCTTATGCGAAAATGCATTTACAGCTTTTAAAATCTGAAAGACGTATGTTTGCGATGTTATCGTCATGTTGTGATTTATAGGTTTTCTATTTTTCATCACAATATTTTCAGCTACGACGTTTTTAAACTGCGAAGTTTTTGAATCGCTTTATTTTCGACGACGATATTTTGTACAACAATGTTTTAGAACTGCGATGTTTTCTCTTGACTTTCTTTTCTCCCATGATGTTTTGTACTATGTCGTTTTCCCCTTGCCTTGGTTTTTCCACGATGTTTTAGTCTGCGATGTTTTCGGCGGACATTCACGAGAGCTATCTGCTTAAGAGGAGGCATGCGTTCGTAGACGATTTTCTGAGGTAGTAAATTCAAAAACTCTTATCGAATTGGAAAAACCATGAATTATAATAGTCCAGCTAGCCAGCTTGCTTGGATCAAACCCAAATCAGGTCCAGCTACCAGCATTCAATGGCCTTTGACCAGTGTTGGAGCCTGACCATGACAGAAAACAGTGATTTGATGCAATTTGTTGCTTTGGGCAGTACTTTAACAGACTATCTATTCACTTCTTAAAGGAAAGGGGGTAAAATGTTTGATACGACACTTTGAGAGATGATTAGTTCTTGAGTGAACTCCATATGCGTTTGACATAACTCGGGTTTACCAATCAACTGCCAGTCTTAACCTTCATTTAATGATGTACTTGAGTCACAAATAATGTATAGTCATCGTTTTGACAAATCGCAATAACTTTAATTAACAATTCATGCTCGAAATTCTATTATGTTTCTAATACAGAACATGTTATCAGTTGCCTAATTTGCATAATTAATGCTCACGGAGAAGTCCAATTTTGCATTTACCTCAACTAATAAATACAGATTGGATACACCATTGGACGCTGCTTGAAAATTTGAATTAGTGGCATATTTTTTCAGATTTTCCTTTAGTTTTGGAAAACTCTATACAGTCATTATTAATGCTTAACGTCTCTAGCTGCGTAATTAACAAAACACACTGCTATATATCTCCTAGATAGCAGTGTTTTTGTTTGTTTTTTAAATCTCAATATTTCGATAATATTTTCTCATTTTCTGTTTCTCTCTGTATATAATACCAACAGACCAAAGTCATTACACCATCTTTATTTTTGAAGCTATGTGTCATAAAAAACATTTAAATTAATGCAAACATTCATAATTTGTTGTGTATCTGTTAGTTAATTTAATTGGAATTTAATTTTTGTAACTGATTAGTTTTTATTTAAGGTGATTGAAAGTTTTTATTTGATTTGTAATTGTTTTACTCAAATTTGGCATTCGGTAATAATTAATCTTTATAAACTTTAAGAAGAAACTTATATTTAATTTCTGCTTGGAAACTTAAATTTGCTTGGTTTTATTCTTTTAACTGATTGTTATTTGGTTGGTAAGACCCTTAAGATTTATTAATTTTAAATTTTGATTTTATGTTACACTTAATGGTATTTAAACTTAATCTTTTTGCTAATTTAAATCGTGTTTTAATTTTTACCCCTCTTTCCCGTAAAATTAATGAATCTTTATTTTCTGGCTCAGCTGGTATTTTTCGACAATTTGCAACTTAGTAAAAATTTTAAGTAATGGAAAGAATTGGGTACTTGGAAATGTTCAAAACTGTGTTTTTATCTAAAGCTGTTTACTGTGTCTGGAATTCCAGAATTTGTCTGGAATGTTTTGTCATTCGTTTGAAGGCGTTTTCGCTTCAAGGTGAACTTCGCTGGGCAAAAAGTATTGGGAAAACATCTTGTCTAGTAGAAATTGGATCTAGATGAGAGCCTAGCAGTTCCCATGCTCTTATCCTGAAATGATTGCACGGATGGGGGCGAAAGCTGGGGTTTCTAGCCTGAGTCCCTGGTAAATGGAGGCTAGTGACGAGGCTAGAGAGTGGAATGTTTGTTTCGGAAAAGCGTGGAAAGTCGGCGTCCTACTTGACTGGTCTTGTCTGGAGACCATGGAGTGCGGAAAAGGAAGAAGAAATGATTTCTACCAGCTTCTGATAGACACTCCTTGTCGACACACTCCATAGAGGCACCATTATTTTTTACTGGTGGTTGATGACCCTCTTGGGTTTGCTTGCTTGAAAAATGGATAGCTCCTTGTTGAAGAAGTGAAATCGCTGCAGAAGTAGAAGAGTAAGTAGCCGCCTATTTACGATATTTGTTTTTAAATTTTGGCGGTAGAATGGAGCTGAAATGAAGCATGCCCGGGATCTGGATGTTAGGAGAAATCCCTCTGGCTTAGAACGAGTAAATTTAATAAGTATCCTTTTTCTTATCTATTCAGAAGTCAGAAACGGAAAGACAGAAATAACTGAGATGTCCTTCTATGTAATTTGGAAAACTGAAGAATGTTGAAATCATTAATCTTGAACTCCTTGTTAGCTGGTATAATTAGGAAAATGTATAATTAGAATATTATATACGTATATTTTTAAATAGTTGAAATGTTTTATCTGCAATTGAAACCCTTAATAATCATCCGGCGTTAACCGTATATTAATAGTTTTATAAAACATTAAAATATGAAGTGTCTTATGAATAGATTTAATTTGCCAACTACAGAATTTAGTAGTATGTATAACCCTTGATAACGGGATTCTGTTAGTTTGGATCTTTTTCTGATGCAACTAGTTCTTTCTGCATCGGTTCCATGCCTGAATCATAAGAAGTAGCTCAAAGACTGTTTGTGAAAATTAGGGGCTGAAAGTAAATGTTCTATTGTAATTCGGGTGGTCACCCGTCTAGTTAATGTCAAGTATGCTACAAATTTGTTTTATTTTCTCCTTGTACTCCAAATGCCACCTTTGCATCATTGTTTAGTTTTAAACAAACCATTTATTTACACAGAGCTATTTGCTGGGTTATACCCTTTGATTTACATAACATAATACTGTTCTTCATAATAAGTGCAATCCCCAGAAGCTTTAAGTTAATCACAAGTTTAAATAAAACCTTAAGTTAACCTTTACATATTGAGTTATAGAGTGCATCCAAAATAAGTATTAAGGAGAGGAGATAAATAGCACAATTGTACGGACAACTTTGGTAACTTAAGTATTAGTAATTAGGTCATATATAGACACCATTTGTTGCTTCATTGGAATAGTATAAGAATGAGCCAAAATACAATGACCTTGATATCTACAATGATCGCTCCGGGATTGGGTAACTTAGGAGGAGCATTTGTTGCCTATTATTATGGCACTGAGAAAGACAATGAACGATTTAAGTTGAAAAGTTATAACTCTGTGTTCCAATCTGAACATCTAGCAATTTTAAAACACTACAATGGGTACAAAAAAAGTAACCTATATTAGGTAAATTACTTTATATTCTGATTGTTTCTCAGTTTTAAGAGCTCGTTTCAACCTGGGCTAGCGGAATATTTTGATTTAAATAGCCATGAAACTGTATACAAGCCTTCGTTAGTAACATGAAATTAGACTTTACCGGATTAGAGCACATGCTGGGGACTTAGGCAATGAGAGAGCATGTCCTTGTTACAGAAGAAAAGTAGAAAGTAGGCCAAATTAGGGTACATAATTTGTACAAGACTTGAGATGGGCTATGGTAAAACTGAAGGGTTCCTCCCTTTTATTCCTGTAAGATTAAACGTCAAGGAACCTAGTGAACTGCTAAGCGAATAATAGCTTAAGTCCAAGAACAGAAACCTAAACTCAAGAAGGGTTAATTTCCCTTTATTCACTCAACATAATATTTAACAGTCGGCCCCTTCCTTTGGGCGTAGAGCAAAGCCTCCACTTGGGCTTAAACTCAAAATGTAAGAAATAAGAACTAACTAAAGACGAAGCTAACACAATTCTAAACTAGTTGGCCCGTAATATTAAATCAGTCAGAGAACTATCAAAAGGCACGTAATACGGCTAAGAGTAACAACAACTTAGAGAGACGTAGCCCAAAGGCATACCCTCGCTACTCAGGAATTCTCACACTCTCTGTCGAAGTCAGTCGAATTTGACTTAAATACTATTCCCTTTCTCATTTGCATTTAACGTGATTCTAAAAACTCATTCTGGTAGGGAATTTTAAGTCAAAGCTGGATCAGGTAGGTAAGATGCATTAAATTAAAATAGCTGCTATAAAATTTAAATGTACCGCACAAGACAATTTAAAAAATGTTTTGTATAATTTTAAAAACAACAGAAATATAAAAACCTATCTCAAACATAAATGTTAAACAAATTATTAGTGGCCATGGAAGATTTTCCCTATAATTTTAATAGGTTTAGGCTTCAAGGTAATAGGAAATGCAAATTATGCAAAGTGACTGGAGATGCTCGTCATTTTGTTGAAGAGTGTGTTATAACTAGAGATATAGAAGGAGCAGACAAGGACTTTAAAACATTAAATTAAAATAGTGTAGCAGCAAGAAAGATTGCAGAGAAAGTTATGGAAAGGCAAACAGTGAGAAAATTGGCATATTACGTTAGTTTAACATGTAGGCGCGAGTTTGCGTTAGTGTTTTGAATGTCTTTCTTTTCTTTTAATTTCGTGTCTAGCACTCACTTTTTGGACAATTTTTTTTCTTTTGATTTCCTGCTGTTATTCTTCGTGAAGCATAAAAAAAACCAGAGTCTATATGGTAGTACCTTCTGGTTTTCTCATTTGATGTAACACAGCCTGTGAAAAGATAACAGGGCTACATAAAGGCTGTCTGAAGGGTTGGGCTGGGCTCCACAGAGCACCATTGATTATTCTTAATTTATTATATAACTTAACGAGTTTGTATCAGTGTATTATAACCTCCTGGCCACACACTATTAAACTGCTTGTCTACTTATCAACTTACTGAAGTTTAAATTTTATCCTTTAAAAAGAAAAAAAGAAGGTAATAATAAGAATAAGAATAATTCGAAACTTGAAGACTTCATCACAATAAACACTTTTATTCAGGCCACTGAACAATGCAATTGATATATATATATAATAACAAAATATTTCTTCAATAAAACATTCGTTCTTTTTCATTAGACCATATAACGTGAGTATTCCTCCGTATCCTGCATTGGGATCTATCATATTTGGTTCCAAACCTTTTACAAAATACTTCTGACAACAATACAAATGTTATCAACCTTTAAGCAGCGATTCCATCTTATTGTTTTCAGTTTTTATGCAGACTATGAATAAATAACAGCATTTTGCTTTTGAGTAAATTCAAAATGCCGCACAACTTACAATTATTTTACATCTTAACTACAAAATATATTAATACTTTATGCTTAAATATATCAGCATTTAATGATTGAATCCAATTTGTTACAAGACTGTAAATTTACAAAGCATAACGTATTCGTCAAATAAGCATTTTTATACTTTTAGCACTGTCACTTATCTGAAACCTATAAATCTGCTTACATTTATAAATCTTTTAATCTTAAAGGGCTATTAAAACCTTGAAATTAAATATGATTACAGTTTATTGCTACCTTAATTGCGCTATAAAAATATATAAAAAGTAATAGTTTAGCTTCTTAGAAGTTTTTCTTGCTGATGGATAAAATATCCCTTAGGACATGTTAATTAATCAATAGGTATTTTGTGCACTTTTAATGAGCAGTCTAAAAAGGCTTTCATTGAGTATTATAATTTACGTTTAATCTTTATTGAGTATATGGTTTCCTTTTACTTAGGTTAAACAATGTGCAGGCGTTTTTCAATTCTTTTTACTCAAAAAATCGAAATAATGTAGCAGATAACACAAGATATTTTAAATCTTTTAATCTGATTTCGTAATAGCTTTATGTTTTAATCATAATTTAAATTCAACGAAATAAAGAAACAAACATATACTTTAGCTAAAGAAATAAAACTATATGTGAATGATAGCACGTTTTATTGTAAATTGAAGCTCATGGTGTACCTTTGGTTAATTACAAAATTTCAATTTTAATTTCGGTGTGTACCGAAGTCTCTTTCAAGTTAAATGTTAAATATTTTCATTTATTTTTTGCCATGTATTTGTAAAAAGTATTGTAATGAAATCAAATATTTGTTCTATTTGTTCTTTCTTTGATAAATCAGTACGACAATGAGCATAATTTTCATTAGTAACGGATTCCGTTAAGAATGTATAACCAATCCGATCTTCAAATTCTTCAAAATCAAATGCAATGTTTTGAGAACAGCTGAACTCAGATTTGTCTTCATAATTAAACGTTAACTGCCTGCGCACCTTTCGTTAAATAATAATCCTTTTCTAAATTTAATTAAAGTAACGATACTTTTCCTCTTCGGATTGAAATCATACTCTCGTCGAATTAATTGCAGATATTGCCCAAGTGATATTAATGGAATACTATGCGGAATATTAACTCTTAACAAAATGCTTTGAAAAATGTCAGGAGCTACCAGTTGTAATAAGCATCTCAGTCAAAGAGCTTATTAAGATATGATAAGTTACATCCATTTATTGTGCTTTAAAATATACAATGTTTTAGAAAGTATATCTTCATTTATGCTTTTTGCAGTTTATTATATTTAAGTTAGGGTTATGAAAATGGCTATATTGAAGCCTGATGCCCTGATGTTGGAATATTGAATTTAATGTATTTGTAGATTCCATTCCAATAATTATCGAGCATAATATTTAGCTATTCATCAAATTCTTAGAATGAATTGTACTATATTACAGTGAAGTACAGCATATCTCTCAGATTTCTGATAATCGCGTTTAACTTGCAAAATATTTAAAAATGTAACAGAAAATATATTTGTCATTTTATTAAGTATTAGCGAAAGTACCCAATGCCAGTTCAGTTAGATTGCGAGTAATACATCTAACAACAGAGATAACGATACCGCTTTAATCCTTCTCTGATAACGATGCAAAAGATATGATTCACAGTCATACAATTTTAAGTCTGATACTATATGGAACTCACATAAAACATTTTGATAGAAAATAAGATAATTCTCTCTCGTTATATCAAGAACAACGACACGCACTTTTTAAGGATTTCATCTTTCTAATCAAATGCTCCTAAAAGCTCAAGTTCCATCCAATATTTCACCTGTATTCAGTTTTTGTTGATTCAAAGTGGCAAAAACTGATGATAATTGATCCGAAATCAATAACGCGAACAAACAAACAAATAGACGTTCTTCTTTATATGTACAGATTTTGTAAAATTTACGAATATTTTTATTAACAAACTCTACGCTTTGAAAGTTTTATTTTTATTACGCTTTTTTAGAGTTTTAAAAAGAAATAATTACTTCAATATAACAAGCTAAGTGTATTAATGCTTATATAATAACAAGAGTACATTATTTTATAATTTTATGTTTTTAAAATGCATCAAATAGAGCGCGGTCTGAGAGACCCCCTCATCTGTGTTTACGTAACAGAAAATGAACGTCTGTATTTAAGGGTTAAACTGAATAAATTATTGAACTGAGCATAGCTTGAATAATTTCGCATGAAATGTAAGGTAGAGGCATACAGCTGAGTATATACAATCCACTGAGAAAGGAGAATATACAGAGCGAGGAAATCATTCAATATCAATATCTTTAAAGTTTCTACAAAATTCATCTGGCGATTATCATATATAATTATCTTACATTACTCTCAGGGCCATATATAATTGATTTGGCATATATCCTTAAATCACTTTACGATTTATCAATATTGTTTTTCAAAGAAATAGGGCCAGAATTAACTTTTAAATAGTTTAAACTTAAGTTATTTGGTGAATTCCTGAAAACTTGATCATTACGTTACATTTAAAATTTAGCAATATCTATATGTAAATATACAGTTTCATAAGACGTGTTTCATTTCTCTTTCTTTCGCTTAACTATCCGAATTTTTAAACATTTATTAATTAGTTTCTGGAATCGAATTCCCAGAAATTTCTACATTCTTATTGGTTAGAAATACTCTGAGTTTTTTTGGTTACCAGTGTCAGATAGTTAAGTTACAGATGCATGAGACATGCAATCGCTTAATATACCGTGGCATTAATTTACGCAATTTTCCCTATGGTGACTTTGTAGTGATACGAATTACGCATCTGATACCTTCTTTTAATCTTATTCAAACCCATTTCAGGAATTAAAATTAATATTTATAATTATTAATGCAGTTACCATACAGAAGCCGCTGTCAAGCGGAAACTGAATTATTTTGGAATAAACAATCTTGGATTATTTTGTATTATTTCGTCTGTTGAAATTTTGAAAACAATTTAGGGAGTATAATTTCTTAATCATAGCTTGAATAGCAATTATAGTTTATTTGTAAAATGATGGAATTTGCTCTCAAAATTATACAAAGTTAAAATGTAATTTAAAAAACGAATACAAGATGAAATCTAAAAATGGAAGTTATTATATCAAGTATCTTTTACTTGTATAGTTATAATAAATTATGAATCTAATTTTATGTTTAAGAAATAAGTATTTTTAATAGACTGCGTATTATGTTTATGGATATAGTTAGAATATTTTGTAAAGACAATGTTTATCAATATAGCTATATGTCATATATTTTCTGTGTTTCATATTTTTTCACCTGGGGTCCAGCAAAAAATAAGTGAATAAAAAAATTAATTAAAAATAAACCTCGCTTTTTAAACTAACTAGTAACTTACTTCTTGAACTTCTTAACTATAATTTTTGTTACGCTAACTAGTTCATTGTGAAGTCTGTGCAGAGTAAGATTTTTTTTAAAAGAGAGGACTATAACTATTTTAGTTTAGTTTCATAAAATAAAATAAAAATAAAAGTATATTTAAAGCATTTTGCCTTAAGTCCGCGGAAGATAATGCTACGTTACTAAACCGAAGTTTATTGCTTCTAGAAAGTTTCCAAATGTTATTAATAATTCATTATAACCTCACAGTGTTGTATTATTGATACATTTTACAATTTGAGAAAGTCATTAAACATGCTGCGTAATTGGCAGCGTTTCTTTTATATTCCCATGAAGTGTGACATGATTATTTTTAAACTAAGTATGTTTTGTAAAGAGAATAGATTTTAATGTCTGCGTCGAGAACTTTAAAAGTCTGAATCACTTCTCAAATTATTGTCACCAAATATTATCGCTCTTTAATATATTTAAAGAAATTAAATAAAGAAGAATCTGCGTAAATGTATGCATGTTTCTTGCAATGTGATAAAACAATGGTACCTAGAGCCATCAAATTTTGAATAACGTACGTCTATACCCTTATATGAGCATCTGGAAACCTAAATTTGGAATCTGGAATTTGTTTCATTATCTATTTCATATTTTCTAAAGCATTTATGAGTTTTTGCTTAAGAAACTCAACGATTTCAAAGCTAGAAGTAGCAACACTGTACGTGGAAAAAATTATCTTCAGCGCGCGAGACAGCGTATCGTAAATTCTACAGATATGCTCTTTTTAAATTATTTTGCGATATTGTTTTTGAATTGAATTTTATAGTTTATTTATTAAGTGCAAAGAACATGATATTTAATAAACAAAGGGAACACATAAAATGTTAAAAAAAAACCTTTGGATGTAATATAAACTCTGAAACCTTTAAAAATATTTTTGTGGGGTTCAAATATTTTATACGTGATGAATGTAAATTAAGTAAAATACATTACGAAATATTAATTTAACACGACATTAGAATGAATTGTGAAAAAAACTCAAGAATCGCTGCTTTAAAGTAATAGAGTGGGAAATTATTATGCATTCAACGACAGTAAAACATAAATATCATATATACTCATGTTAAGCATACAATATAAAACACGAGAAAATTTCAATGTTTTCTTATTTCCTTCACACGTTCAATATTTGAAGTAGCTTTTGCCGTTTCTTTAATCTTCCAGTCTTTCAGTTAAACTAATGCTATGTATATGAGGAGTGTGAAAAGTAGCTTATTATGCAAAAGAAGAAAGTTCTTTGGTCAAGATTCTACAGTGAAAACGTATTTTAGCTACATGTATCACTGCAGCATGTCATGGGCACTGAGAATAAAAAATTTAAAACTTTTCGGATTTTAAGATGCGTAAAAAAAATGTGATTCATTACGCAGAGAAAATTATGCCAATCTTAATTTACATAATTGATTTATGTCTTCAGTTAAATTATTCAACCGATTTTGAGTGTCAAAAAGAAAATTTATGTAAGTTCTCAAAGGCATGCCTAAAAGTAAATTTGCTTTTCTGGATGACATTACATTATGAATTTTTTCATAACCAACAAGAAAAGCTATCAGATATGTGGGCAATAACCACCGCGAAGTTTTTAAGGATAATCTAGCATGTGAAAAAAACAACCGGTCCAAAATGTGACACTTCTCAATTAAAAATTCCAAGGAGCTTGCAAAGACCATAATAATTTCAGCTACAACTGGCAAACAAAATAGCTGTGAGGTATGAGTTCATCAACGAAGGTCATACTAGTACACGCCTTCTAGAATTTCATAGACATGTATTGGCGGATGGGCCGCACTATATTCTACTACACCTCTTCTGTCAACACCCTTGACAAATTTTTATACACTTTTCTAATCTTCCGTACAAACCTATCAGTGTAAGTTAGAAGTACTTACCAGTGCACCTTGGATAGTCTATAGATTACTCCTGTGTCACTAATATTTGTATCACAACATGAGAATTACTAACCATTTGACCAATACTACAGCGAATTTATTACTTCAGAATGCTCTTCGTTAGAGGCTAAAAGGTTTTGTGCTAAACACAATTCTCAAGCAATAGTCATTGCCCTTCATATGCCATCTCTCAGGAATATCCCTTATCACTTTGCAATCCAGTTACAGCAGAAACTGAAACCGCACGAATCCTTTTATGACCTCGTTTGAAAGATTAACGAACATAGTGAAGTCCTTCATATTGCATCTGTAACGTTTTTGTTTACGAGTTTAATAATCTCTGAGAGTTTCGAGGCGATTCTCGCCTGGAAGTCTGATAGCTTTCCAAGAAGCAAAAAATAACATAAAGGGGCCTGGAAAAAGTTTAAGATCACATAATTTTAGAGACGAATTATAACGCATCAAAAGCGAAGAAAATGGATAAACTGCTTATTTATGCAAAATAAATTAAAACTATTGTTATGAAAGTTAAAAATACCAACACGTAATTTTGTACTGTCACCTATTGGATAATGTCGCAAGATTTCTTTTGGAAAACTAATCAGCAGTTTTTCCTTAGTATCAGAAACGGTTTTTTAGAATAAAAACTTGCGGATAAAATGTAGTGATTTATAAAGCTATATGTAAGTCCACTGCAGTAGGTTTTAAAAAAAAGTATCCTTTGGACTATGGAAAACATGGAAGGTAAATGTAGACTAACATTAGTTTTAGGACGTCACAAATTATTTGTGTATCATTTGTCACTTGGTAGGGAAAATTATCTGAAATACCTGAGGATTTAAGTTTACCTAGTTTCAGCCAAGTCATCCATAGTGATTTGAGTTCTTTAGCTAAAATTCAAAACATCATTTGAAAAAATGCATCATCGTTCTTCTCGGAAGAAAAAAATAAACAAATTCATCCTCGTAAAATGAATAAAAGTCATATATCTGGGAAATGGAAAGAAATAGCATTTGTAACGAAACATTTAATTTAATTCGCCGCTGGACTTTAAAAACATTTCCAAGATTTATTCAAGCATTAAAAGTTGCAACTGAGGAAAGTCTACCAATTGTGCAATTCATGACAAATTAAAGAATAAAAATACAAAGATACATTCGGAAAAAATTTGTTGGCTGTAGTTTGTTTTTATATTTAAAGATTGGACTTTTCGACAGGATAAACGCAATATATATGCCTCTCTGCCACAGACGTTGCAGAGGTGATCTTTTCATAATCCGGACCTTTAATCAACCAGAAAACACATTGATAATCACTTAGCAGAGATTGTAAAGAATGAAAAGTGAATTCATCAATTCGATCTACGTCGAAAGCTTGAAGAGTAAATCCCAGATTTTATCTTCTAGCACTGAAGACAAATTGATTTATTATGGACTAAAAAACAGGTGCGTTTAAAAAACATTATAATTCAATAAACATGTTGAAGCTGATATTTATTTTCAGAACGAGAACTTCTAATACGTATTTATGATAGCTTGGTTTTTAATTGTATATAATACAGTTTTTAATTATGCATTTTATGTTAATTTTATTTCAAATTAAGATGAACTTAATTTTCCGGCACTTGCATGCTGTTTAATTAATCATGTGACATTGAACTTTTTCCAGAGCCTTATTACAATATTTATTATTCAATTATAAGAAAAATGTGCACATATATATATATATATATATATATCATTTAGAGAAATATACATCACATTAATTCGATTTTATCCTGACATAATGTCTATAGAAGCTCTTTGTGTGTTGGGAAATATTTGTAACACATGGAAGTTTTATATTAGTTCTTTTTCAATGCATATATGTTCAATAGCCTATGTATATAAATGAAATAAGACGTAAACGGTATTGAAAATTAAGAAAAAATTTGCTTCTTAAGAAATAATGTCCTGCGTCATGCTCCCCCAGAATGCTTTATCTTTCTATCAGACCGATGTCAAGTTGGGATGTCATCTAAATTTAAACTTTTTTTAATACATTTGGCTTGATGCGTGGATTGGCTTTTTTCACAGAATATAATATTTACTTAAAAATGTTAAAATATTTTGCAGTCAGTACGAATGATGTGTCTTCATGTATGAGAAAATACGTAAAATAACGTGTATACTTATTAACATATTTTAGTTGATGTACAATAATTAATTTTCTAGACTACTTTAAAAGTAGTTGTAACGTGCCCTGTTGTGAAAATTAGATGTTTTAATTTTGCATGCACTACAGGATTTTAATTGTAAAAAAAATATTTTTTGATATTAAGTGATTTCTGTCGATTTCCAGTCCATGCAACTTGTGAAATGAAATGTGAAAAACATAAAATAATCTTGGAATTTTATAACTCAAGAGAGAAATAGGATTTGCTAATATTTTATAACTTATTTGTAATGATTTATATAAGTAATATAAATGCAAAACGCTGCTTTGGCCGTAAAAGGAATTCTGAAAAACGTTATCCTGATATATTTTCTAAAATATTTATTTTTTTCTGTTTCATACCTAAATTCAGTTTGTAATGTAAAGGAAAAATTGCGTAATTATTTTAGTTAGAAAGTTTTTATATTTTTTATACTTTTACTAATAAAATTTTGCAATAAGAGCAACGGGATTGAATTTCCTACATTTAGAAACCGAAAACAAAATAAAAAAGGAAGTATCCTGACAAACTACTAGATGTTGTTGAAAACATCGCTGTGCATAGGACAAAGCGAGCTGTTACATAGAATAATACTGAATTGTCTACGACGGAAAGCAAATTTCTGATTATAAACGTCTAAAAGAATGTTGATTGACGTAATTCAATTGAAAACAAATTTCTATGCAACAAAGAGTGGGAAAGAAGCATTACCACCTTATGTACGCAGGCATTGTAATATCCATTGTAAAACGGTGTTTTAAATCCCCTATTCCGTGTGATTTAGTCTAAAATTGGGACGTATGTTTTAGAAACATTTCATAGCCGATTTTCTTTCAAACAACAAATCAATTTTATATAATAATTCTGGCACAGAAAACAAACTATTTACACATAAAAATTAATTTACCACATCCTTTGTATTTCTGAATACTTACTGCAAATTTACTTTGATTGAAGTAAACTGAGCTATATTTGCTAAGTTTGTAGCTGATAAATTATGTTAGGTTGCAAATTATTCTACTGATCCATAGATAAAATCATAGTAAAAAATTCCTTTGAGGCCAGAATTCCTAAATAACAGCCATAAAGAAAAAAAAATTCAAGTATTTCTTAATTCAAAAATCCATTTCCAGTTGTTAACAGCGTTATCGCCCTTAGCGTTTTAGGCCATAGAACAGTTACATAGGTTTATCGGAATCGGATGCACAGAGAAAAGACTGAATGATGTTTTGTGAAAAATCATCTCACAAAGTATTTGCCATATTTTAATTGGATTAATAATTATTTGAGAGGTACACACTCGAAAATTTTGCTGCTGACCAATTTTAATGTAAATAACCTTGAAAATGGCGTGACATATATAGACGTATAATTTCACGAAAACGTCCTGGTTAAAATTATGACGTGAAGTGGGTATGTAGAATTCGAAAGATGCGGTTATGTGAAATTATAATTTGCATACCTACGGTATACTGCAGGTGGGGATTACTAGAGAGAGAGATTGCGAGTAAAACTCTTTCTGTTTTACATTAAATATGCTCGTTATTAAAAGCAAAGTTAGTAAGGTATGCAATGCGCGGGTTTTGGAACTGTGTTGTGATGATGCCTATAAATAAATAATGTATTTGTGTTGCATTATTTCTAATGTGTCTGTTCTTACTGGAAATGAAGTAACAAAGAGTTTGGCTCACATATCTTCGAGATCGTTTTATACCTCCAAAATCAAAACAGAAAACTCTTTCCAATATTCTTTTCCAAGATGAATGGTTCATTATGCTGATTATACAAATGATTCTGATCATTTTGTATAAAAAACACGACAATAATTTCACATTTAGTCATAAGAGATATGGCAGACTTGTTTAGAATTGGCTTCCACTAGTTCTGTTTAATTATTTAGGTAAAAATTAACCTCATTAATAAATAGCGCTGGTATTGATTGATATTTTTTAATGCAATAAGTCAATTGAAATGAAATACATGCCTAAAGCTTAATGTTTTATACTTAAAAACAAAGACATATTTCTCATATATTGATCTACAGACTTTGGATAGATGTCTTATAATATACACGGCACCCAGAAAATTCTTTACCCGGCCCTTTACTCGCAACCGGTGGTAGCACACATGTACTTCCTGTTACAAATTGTTTTGTTTGACGCAAATATTCATGTTTTCGTATTTTTAAATTAAAAAATGATTATTTTTTTCATAAAATACGAAATCTAACTTTTTTACACGTTCCTTTGGTCCTTATATTTCGGGTTATTATATCTTAAATGAGCGATATTTAGGAAACTAAACAACAAACAATAAAAACACTAAACATTAGTTTAGAAACACTAAAAACACTAACAATTAATTCCGTTATTTAGAAACACTAAACAAAAATACTAACAATTTATTCCGTTGTTTATAAACACTAAAAATTATTACCGTACAGCTAAAATTTAACAAAATGTATAGTTTAAAAATTCAGAATATTTGACAGCTTTCTGAATTTGCATTAAGAGATCGGTTAATAAAGAAATTAAGATAATTCTGAGATATCACTTTTTATCCTTAAATATCATTCTATTATATTCTTTATTTAATAGTGTCTTTACTTACAATTTTGTTACACGTGATATGTCAAAAGAATTTTCACACAAGTAATTGATAAGCTTTCAAAGCCCAAAAATACTCTATTAACATTCTGGTGAAGTTTTATTACTTTAGAATCATAATTCTAGTTACCGTGAAAATTTCATTTAAGTATAAATATTTTCGATATTTAAATAATCCAAATTATATTTATGAGTTAGTATGCACTAATAGTAAAGCCTGCCAGTGTATTTTAGAAGACGCAATTTATAAGATTCTGTGGATAATGTTTCCTTTTCGAAAAGCAAAAAGAAAATTATATTGATCAATATTTCTTACAATGAATCACGCCATCTTTAAATAAATGCTAATAAAGTAATTTAACAACAGAAACCTTTTTCTAAACGGTATTTTATTTTCAGTTAAATACTGTAAATATTTTGTTCTTCAGTTTGTATGCGACAGTTGAGTATCAATTGAATATTTACCTGCGTTAGGCGCATGGGTGAAACAATTTAGAAGTTTGTATATTCTGTTTTATCTCCTTAAAACCCTCTGATTGTCCAGGGTTTCGCTAAGAAAGCACACATTTCCCTATTATGAGAAAAAAATAGTTTTGATTTTAATTTAAAAACTCTCCTGTTGTTTTATACTTGAATTTATGTACTTTTGATATTTTACCTTAATTGCTTTAACATATTTTAATATGCACGTATATATACGTTCTTACAGATATCTCAAAAATATTCTTGGCCGTATATATACGGCCTTGCCGGTTAGAGGGTTAATGTAGATGGAACTTCTTGTACCTTTCGCTGAAAGCCCTAGAAATCACGCTCCGCTATCATTCAAGATCAGTTCTTTGTTTGGCGCGAAAGAAGCGGTTGAAGACCACAGTGGTTGACATCTGACTAGCGACTAATTGTGTAACGAAAACTGAAAGGTGCGTGTTATAATTTTTTGTGCTAGTTTTTAACTCCTTTGTAAGATTTTTCAGACTTTACGGAGTTTTATTTTTGTAAATATTAAATTTAATTGAAGTAATGATTAACCGATAAAATACTTTCTTCGTTTTTTTAATATTTTTGTGTTTTAAATCAGATGTTTTACTCAAGTTAATTTTTTTCATGCGAAATATTTCTACATTCTTTTTTTCAGTCTTACAGAATGCCAGACAGTAAGCAAGGCATGAGTTCTGCTGAACGATCGAGAGCAATACTTGAATTGGTTGAAAGAATTGAAAGTGAGGAGGAATCAGAACGTGTCTCAGACATTGAAGAAAGTGATGGAATTGATGAAGATTATATCTGTCAAAGTGATCATAATATAAGTTCAGAGGAAGATGAAAAGGAAGTAGATGAAAAGAAAAATTTACAAGATATTGATTTAAACTCATCTAGGAAATATTATAAAGAAAATACAACTAAATGGTGTAAAGAGAAAGCTAACTGTAATGTGCGCAAGAGAACTTGCAATATTTTAATTCATTTTCCCGGTCATATTGCAGAATCTCGAAATGTCAGGAATGAACTCGAAAAAACCAATTTATTTATAAGTGATTATATTTTAAAACTCGTAACTGAATACACTATTATTTATACTGATTCTGTCAGACACATATTTCGGCAGGAACGTGTTGCATCTGCTACTGATATAATGGAGATTCGAACTTCCATTGGTTTATTTTATTTTATTGGAAATCAAAGGTGTTCCAGAAAAAACCTTCATAAACTGTGAGATAATTCTAAAAGCCAAGGACCTTAAAATATCTGAAAAGAGATTTAGATTATTAATTAGATGATATTCCCAGTAAAGATGTCTGTAAGTTATTGATAAACTGACTGCAAGTGAATATCAGAGTAAATGAACAAATTTTGTCTTTCAAAGGCAGATGTGGCTTTAAACAATACATTCCCAATAAACCCTAAAATATAGGATGAAAGTATTTGATTTAGTTGATAGCAAAACATTTTATACCATAAATATCGAGCCATACGTTAAAAACCAGTCTTATAATATCAGCAATTCACCAACAGATATTAACTGATCCTGTAAAGAAACAAAAAGAAACATTACAGGAGATAACTGGTACACTGGTTTAGATCTTGCGAAGAAGCTCTTAATTGAAAACGAACTTACTTACGTTGGAACCACTAGTTTAAACAAACGGGAAGTTCCAAAAGAGTTTTACCTAATAAAATACGAAAAGTCTTCAATATTTGGCTTCCAGTCAAATGCCACGCTAGTTTCTTACTGTCCCAAGAAAAACAAAAAGTGTCCAACTTCTCTCGATTATGAATTTTTCTGATATACTTGATGGTGATGACCAGAAAAAGATAATAGTTTTTGATAATATGACGAAAGCAGGCGTTGATACCTTAAATCAGCTGTATAAAAATAAGGATGTTTCAAGGAAACTATGACTTTGGACTATGGCTCTTTTTATAACCTTTTAAACATTAGTGTAATCATTGCATTAGTGGATTTTAAATGCAAAAACATGGATAAGAAATTACTTACTTTTACTTTAAAAGAATAGATTTTTTTTAGAATCAGTATCTTGGGATCTCATAAAACCGCAAATTGAGGGTAGATAAGCAAATGCTTGTCGCTATTGAGACTTAAAGAGTCGGGCAAATGTTCTGTTCGAAAAGGGACCGGTAAAACCAGACCCATGGAAACGACCATGAATTATTACTCATGGTCGATGTTATAAATGTGGAACAAAAAGATAAAAAAAGTACCCGAAAATAGTGTTCAAAATTTTATAACTGAGTATGCGGTGACCATTTGAGAGACATACGTGTAAATTGCTACGAAACTTCTGTTTCTTATGTATTTTTTCCTCCTTGCATTAATATGTTGTTTCTATATGTTTAGTTGTTAATATGGTATTCCTATATGTTTAGCTCTAATATGCTTAGTTGTAAGTTTTAAATATCAAATTTAAACCCGTTTCCTTCCATTTAGCGTGCTTATTATTTTTTGATGAACATATAATTAAATGGTATATCGAAAACTGGGTGACATATTTCGCCCACGTGACTAAACGCGTAATGAAAATTCACGCTCCCAATGCAAGGTTAATTTGCATACGGCAGTTGATGTTCTATATGAAATACCTCGTTAAACTTTTGTCGTACGAGAGTCAAACGCTTCGTTCGCTCTCTCCATGACGATTGAAAATTTTTTAATATAATTATAAGGATTAGACGAACGTGTAAAAAATTAGGTTTCGTAATTTTTACAAAACTCACTTCTTTAAATTTAAAAATGCTAAAAAATGATTCTTTGTGTCATTTGAAACATATTTCTAAAGGATAGTTTATGTCGACTACTAACGATTGAGAATTTAAAGACAGGGTAAAGACTTTTCTAGACACAATGTATAATGTATGCTTTTGAATCTGTAAAGGAATTCTGTCTCTGAAGAAGTAATATAAAGTTGTTATTTTAGTTTGTAGATATCACATACGCATGTGCAGTAAAACAGACATAAGTTATATATAACGGGGATAAAACACTTTGCAGTTCCAGTTGAAAATATGAATAAAATATAATATTCTCATTTATAAATGAAATAATTCTCTATATGATAAGTTTACCTAACCAAAGTTTTCATTATATGTTTTACAATTTAATTTTTGCTAAATAGGTTTTCACCTGTCTGAATCTAATATATATTTTGTGCTTAATCTTTAGTCTTTTTTTTCATCTGCATGATAAAAAATCTCTCTGAATCTATTAAATATAAAAATCGAGAATATTCTCATGTAATCTATTCTAATTTCTTTTCCGATATAAACTCTAATCCTTTCCTGCGTAAATATTAAGAAGAAAAGATCAGTCCTCGTACATGGTTCATAAAGACGCCATAATCGCGCTCTTGTGCCATGATGTAGAGGTGTACTCCAGAAGTTAGTTACATAGACAGTCACACACACAGCGATTACAGCTCGAAATGAGCTGTAATTACAGATTACGAACAAATAGTTCGACTTCAACAACAATGAGCAAACAAGATCGAAAGACATTTCCATCGATATGAGCTGAGATTGTAACTGATTAATGGCCAGAGAGGAACATCGAATATCACTCCATAACTGGTGAACAAACGGTCGAAGTAAATACTCAAATACTCTCCTGCTTCCGGCCTTTTGCAAGGGACATCCGAATGTTTCCTACTTCTCATCGCCTCACCAGGAGACCAAAGAGAAGAAGCCACAGCAGGACAATGATGTGTTCACGTATATTTGGTGATGAGTCCACATGAGCAGAAGGACAATCAATAACATGCCGGTGGAAGTCCTGTCTGCGTCTTCTTTCACAATCATTCCTGTGATGACCTATGCAGGCAGCATAAGCCATAGCGTGTGGGACATAAGTTTGTTCCAAAACTCCTCTGAAGAGATGGGCCATTGGTCCATGTGCATACACAGGTACGTCTTCTCCTCCATGTGTGTCCCATCGGCGTGGAACCGCACTCTGCTGCACGTAATTTTTATCTTCTGAAATAAAGAACAATATTGAGAAGAAATGTCAGTAAATATTGAAAAAAGACTATACCTAAAACTTTTAACATTTTCTTTTCCTTCATTTGATGAAATTTGTTTTAAACGTGATATCTATGGAATTCTTTTTTGTTGTTGTCGCATTGTTAAAAAATATTAATCACTACGATAATGACCATTACGCAATCATAGGAATGTATTTTCATTCAAAACGAAAATAAATGCTATTTAATCAGTATTTCCTTTAACTTGGTTTCAATTAAAGAAACTTTTAAACTAGTATTTAGGAACTTCGAAGAGTTAACTGATAGGATTCCTTCTTAGATTGAACCATGGGATTATTTTCTCAAACATTTTACTTCATGGTGATATATACATATATATATATACACTGCTGCAAAAAAATAAATGCACCAGAAGAAATTGAGCCAGAGCTATGAACTCGACAGTGGTTTAGTGTTCGAGTAAATAAAAAATGATCAAAACCTGGGGCAAAAAAGCGTTTTACTTACAAGTAGTAATACAAAGAATCTCAAAATCAGTAGGTGGTAAAGCCACCCCTAGCAACTGTACAAGACGATACGATACTCAGTTGGGCACAGAATCGGTTAAGTTACCACAAAAAAGGTAGATTGCACTACAAATGAGGAAACTAGTCAGCAAGTCGGGACGTATTTGTTATGTGGCTGACGTTTTCTGCCCAACATGTCCCAAACATGCTCGATAGGTGACAGGTTTGAAGACATCGTAGATCTGTCAAGGACATTAAGACGCCGAATTTATTATTGGGAAAGTCGAGCTTATGTGGCAGAGCGTTGTCATGCTGGAAAATGGAATCTGGGAGACTTGCTAGAATAGGCAGTATGATCGGCTGAAAAATGCCGTCAACGTACCAGCGAGCACAGCCATCCGGGATAGTGGTTAGGGACGCTGACTGCCGTACCGAAAGCCCCGGATTTGAATCCCGAAGAAGGCATGGATGTTTGTAAATGTATAGTGTCTGTGTGGCTGTAAATACGCGGCGAGCCGAAAGTCCTATCGAGAGACCCTCGAATCGTGTCCCGGGTGCTCTTTATCAAAATTGGGAAAGGAACTGAGCAAAGTGGCTCTGTCACTTGTATAGTGCTCGAGGCTCTTTCCAAAGGGAGGCTCAATCTTGTACTTCATGCCACGATGAATTTCGTGGGCTTGTTCTGATTTTACTTTCAGACAAGTGAGATAAATCACAACAACAACAAGGTACCAACAACAAGCCAGAGTACCTCGCAGCACGATTAATGGTGAACGGTTGTCCCAGCAGATTGCTCCCCAAACTGTCACACCCTGTATCTTGTCTCTGTGCTACTCAGTAACAAACGGTACATTGGACCGCTCACCTGTCTGTGTTTAGACACGTATGCAGTCAGCATTGATAAAAAAACATGATTTGTCACTGTATATCACATTTGTCCAATCGGACACTGTCCAGCTTGAACGACAGCGGCACCATGCAAGACCTCACAGCTTATGGTGGAGTATCAATAGCAAGCGCCATAATGGGCATCGAGATCTGAGCCCAGCGTCACCTAGTCTTCTGCGAATCGTATCCTTAGATTTCCCAGGAGAGTTCGGAGATGGCGCTGAATCGTTGACAGCAACTGCTGATGCGAACATAGCAGCACTTGTAATTGCGCTATCATCTCAGGCATTGTTAGTCCGGGGACATGTCGAGCCACTACGGCAGCTGATTATGCTTTCGCTGAGCCACTAGTTCCAACAACGGATAACTACCATATCTCTTCGATCAATATGTCAGCCCATCCGCCTGTTCGGCCAACTGTCTTCTTTAATCCAATGATGCGAACCCCCTGAAAGTCTGACAGCTCTTCGTAGTACGTCATGTACGCCGTAAAGGTAACGTTCGCAACGTCGTGTATTTAAACCGTCAACGCATTCGTAAATTCTCTTCACATGCAGCTTCTGCCCTTTTACATTCTACTAACTGTGCATTTCAGACGCGTCTTGTATGTCTCTACATTGCCGATTCGTACTACAAGTTTAACCATTTACTCAACCCGCCAAACCACATTTGCATGCTGCGTTTCGTAGCTGTGGTTCAGTTTTTTCTTGGTGCATATATTTTTTGCTAGAGATTGTATTTAAATGCTGTAACTTTTTAACTTTAATGTTTTCCTAAATTTTATAGTGGGTAACTGTGCTATAAACTGTATACTATTCATTGTTTATTTAACATAATAGTGCGTAAAATATGTTTCAACTTTATATCAATTACCAAAAATTAATCCCTAGATTTTTAGTCAGAAAATCAGATACACATGTTGAATTTTAAACCTGAGTGCGGGAAACTGTGCTTGCTTCTCACGTTTTCCTTTGAGAATAACTATCTCTTAATTATATATACTTTTTTACTTGAATAAAGTTGGCAGAGTAGTGTAGGTGGACATCATGTGACTCCTGATTTACTTATCCGCATACTGTGATAGTTGTAACAAAATTTATTTTTAATCTTATTGACTACAGCCTTCCTGTTGCGTGTATGTTTTCGCGCTTTTATCAAAGACTCTTTCTTCAATGTATCATAAATTTTTAAACATGTGCCGTGTAATCATTCTTAAACGTGTATTCTGCCTGCTGACGTTTAGAAACAGGAGTTAAATTGCAGAATCACTCATGGGCTATTTTAAAAGTAACAATATGGCTCTTCTTTTGACATATAGAACTCATATGAAGCGATATAAACCTAAGGTCATCAACAACAGATTTACATCCGCTCTTTTGCAGGCGAATGATAATCGCTGTTTTAGCTGAAATCTTTGTATATGTGATAATTCAAAGATACTACTATCCCGGTTCGGTGCATCTAAGATTTGTTTCGAAAGAGAGATGTTAATTCCATTAATATAGTTCATCCTGGCTGTGTAGACGTATCTCACATTAAATGAGCAAATAATAATATTTCATTTTACTATACAAGATGGGGTTGTATTATATGTTCATTACAAATAAGATTTGATGCATAGCACAGCTGGACAATTATTTGTGTATTCGAAATTTCTCCGTTGATTCTTACAGTTTTTTTGCCATAATACATGCTCGCCACATTACCTTTCGTTCACTTTCATTCAAAATAATAAAACCGCGTTTTGAAGAAAGGAACCGTTTTGCAATATCTATATTAAAAACCTGAGGTTGATTACGGGTTGATGATTAAATACCTTATACTACGAGAACGTTGTGCAGTTGAAAACAATCATATTATAAATCAAGGCAAAGTAACTTGAGCTATAATACATTTAAGCTTAAAGAACATGTCTACCGAAACTAAAAGTATCGAAGCTGTGTTTCATCATGGGTTGAAAAGATAAACGATAAAAATGTGTTACGTGTTTGCCTCTTCTTCTTTGAGAAATACTCACATAATGAGTCATATGCTGAAACAAATTACATGTTAACTGCTTTGCTTTAAGAATTTATTTATTTGTCGAAAATGATCGAAAATTGACATTATTGTTAAACTCCAAAACTGATTCTAACCTGTATCCGTTCCTGTGAGGTTCTCTCGTCCAGTGGGGAAATTTCTATTGTATCCAGGGCCATTTGCGTACAGCAGAGTCGTATAAGGCATATTGTCTACATCTGAATCTTTGTTATCTAAGCCTGAAAATGAAATTAAATTGCGTTTAAGAAAAGAATTACACTCATTTGCTTAAATTTAGAAGTCCAGACATCAACAGAGTCTACTGTATTACCTAATATTGGATTTCCGCGCTTCGGAGTTCCTCCAAATGCAAAAACGTGAGAGTGGTCAGAAGTGACTACTAGAAGAGTGTCTTCTGGTCGGGTCATTTCCAAAGCAGTGACGACAGCATCCTCTAGAGCAAGGGTATCAGCCAGAGCTCGATGTGCATTATTGAAGTGATGGGAGTGATCGATACGACCTCCTGTTAGGATATATTGTATAATTTAAGATACAATAACGTGCCGAACAAATAGTAATTTAGAAGTCAAACAACATTGTTGTTTGACTTCTAAATTAATGAATAATTTGTTAAGAACTATGTTATTAAAATTTTTACAAAACTTTGCTTTGTTATTCAAACAAAGCTACTTGAATTTGAAAACATTTTCGTGGCAACGTTGAAATATGTGACTGGGATTTTCTAGTAAGAGATTTTATGATATACAGTTGAAATTTTTATCAGAATACGTAAATTTATACGTGCGTCGAGAAAAGAATTCTTATAAAGCGAGAACAAATTCTTATAGTATTCAAATGTTAAATTATTAAATCAATAATTTAATATTTGTATGAAAATACAAATACATGGAAAAATTTCTTAGGTCAAAAAAAAAATTCAGTACGTGAGGCATGAGTTAACTTGCAGAGAAATATCCAGAAAAAATTAAATTGCATTTCTACAGCCTGATGCCTATGTAATGCTGCTCTTACAACTGGTACTGTCTACAATGACAGAAGAAAAGACAAATGCATAAACCAGCGATTCTCAAACTGGCATGATAACCCTGCGTGGGGGAGGGCAAACATACAGAAAAGTCGAAAATAAAAGATTATTTAAAAAATGATTAATTTACTGCAAAACAAAATACATTCTGACATAATAAAAAATAAAATACACATTTACACTGATACGATGTACCTATAAGTGTATCAGTACTGCACAATGTATTTGGTAATTAGTTTATCAATACTAAATTAAAAACGAGTTTAGTAATTACTAATGACACCCATGGGTTTATCTTGCAAAGCAAAGTTATCCAAAAGAAGGTTTAATATTAAAAATTTCCACTCTAATTTCTTTTCTACGTTTAACTGAGATCTATATTTTGTCTTCAGAGCAGCCATTGAAGAAAATCGGGTTTCACGAAGGTAGAATGTTCGAAATGGTATTAATATACGAAATGCTTTCGTTTTCAGTGCAGAAAATTCATCACCTACCCCTGCCCAAAATTCAAATAGTGATTTATTACTAATTTGCCTTTTGATTTCGCCACTTGATGTGAAATATATGAAGATGGGCTTAATCGCATCGAGCAAAGTAGCAGAATTGTGATTTCAGATCGAAGATAAGCAACTTTGGGCATAATTATAGATATTTTCTTTAAGAGCTTAGAATCAGATTTGAGAAACTATCTTATGATGAAAAAATCCTCAGCTTGATGTGTAATGAAGGCACAGAAAGCAGGTTGAGTAATTTGGAGTCATTTTTTACAATATTCCAGTCCAGTTCCAGGAAATGTGGAAACAACTGTGGAAGTATGAATGAAATACTGATGCAAATCTTTGATCCTGAGAATAAACAGCAATGCCTAATCTCCAAAACTTATCTTTTGTCTTGTAAGCACAAAATTTCGGGTGGAGCATCAAGTCTGTTATGACGTCACGCTTATCGATAATCGTATCGCATTGGTCAGCGACAATTTCGTAGTCGACGGTATAACACATCAATAACATTAGAAACACTTTCGTAGGCCCACCAGCGGTCAAGCGGTAACGTTCCTGAACACTGTTAGTTCGGTCCCGCTAAACGGGATGGCTTGTATGGGCGTTTTCGTGTTTTTCCTTATGTGCAACGTATTAATACGAGCCAGTTAGTTTCCCTTAGAAAGACCCCCACGAAAGCATCCTTCACTTCCGTATAGTGCCTTAGGGCGGAACAAGTAAATAATAATATTATAATAAACCCTTTCGTATATTATGGTCATTGAAGTTCAGCTCATCCATACAATGTGGAATTTATATATTTTAGCAAGTGGTTATATTTTTTCTAAACGCCACTCTCTTAATTTTATGAAAAGATACAACACAAAGGCAGCACATGACTGAAAACATGTTTATAAAAAAAATCAAGCTGACAGTAGCTGTCGAAAGTTTAACATATATGTAGCTAACAACTAAATATAAAATTAAAAAATTTTAGATTTATTACCACAAGATTAATATATGAGCTTAAAGTTGTACAAATTACCGAAACAGTTATGAAATACTTGAACGCAGTAACTTTTACACAAAACATCGTAAGATCTAATTAAATTGAAAAACCAGAGTTCAGTTTAAAAATAATTCATATCAATGGTTTTGGAGAAGATTGCTTTAGAAAGACATAAATTGCTGAACGCAATGTATGAATAATGCATAATAAACAGAAATTTAAGAATTTGAGATAAGCTTCATTGCAGCAAATTTACACATAAAATCACGATGCTTGTGGTTAAAAATTAATTCATGGTATTGTACTTTAAGTAGAATTTTTAATTATTTTAATACCTTGCTCTGCATCAAATTTGATACGTATAATATTTATAACTATATGAAATGATGGCTAAAACAACATGAGGTACTTAAAAGTTCATTAGGAGATTTACTGCATTTCTGTATTTGTATAAGCATGTATAGTTTGCTAATTATAAAACTTAACCATCATGTATCCATCTCTGCTGGATATTTTCGTCGTGTGTTGATCTGCTCTTAAAAACTTGTCAAGTATTTTTATAGATTATTTATTGAGTCTAAAGAATATATTATTTATATGCGGGATTGTTTCTGCTTTTCTTTACATATTGGTAATTGTGCGCATACTTGGGGTTAACGTGATCAGGTTAAGGATTGTAGTATATAAATACGACTTTGCTTAAAATTCTTTTCCTTCAGGTAAAAATGAATTCTTAACAATATTACAAACACGAATAGTTTTTCGCAATATTTCCTGTGCATGGTAATTCAGAAGTCACTGAAAAATTTAAAATTTGTTTACTCCAATAACGAAATAAATGTAAAAGCTCGTAATAGTACGCGATATTTATTATATTGTTGCGTTATACGGGTTCGTGGATTTGAGAGTATCCGATGAAAACACGATGCAGAACAATAATAAGCACAATTTATTTACAAGAATCACTATTTACAGCACAGTTCCAAAATTACCTTTAAAGCGTCGAAAATCTACAATAAACACGCTGAAACAATCAGCAACACAGCTTCAGGCTGTAACTGTAAAGGTAGCTTCACGGCAACACTAAACTTATAATAAACACCGTGGAACAATCACCAATACACTGTCAAGCTATACTGTAAAGGTAGCTTTACGGCGAAGCACTATCCCGATCGCTTTCCGTTCACAAAACTCTCGCGTAGCTTAGCACTCACAGTAAGCAGCTATTCTCACAATGCCGGCTCTCAGAAACGCAATGGTTTATATAGCTTTTCCTTAGGTTCCACAGGTTTCGAGAAATATCTCAACAGGAAGTTATTCTAGAAGCTTCCTGATTGGACCATGGGATATCGCCTATTTGGTCGCCAAATGGGCGATAAAGTCCCCAATCTGGCAACCCTAGTGCTATGTTGGAAAGCTTACATACAGGCGCAACCGCCGAATTTTTCGCAACAATATGCATTTGTGCTACAATTCGTTCACCGTTTAGCGCTTAATCTACAACAAAGATAAGAAGGTTTTCAAGACGCTGATTATTTAACAGCACTTTTGAAGGAAAAATCTACAGTATCCTGATAATCCTACGAAGGACATTCACTATAGCTTATTTCTGCATTTGCTTGTAATGCCAGCAAAGATTCATTTCTCTGACATGTGTAGACTCTTGTCTCCTATTTCTAGGAAGACCTTGCAGAGACATTGGGTTATTTAGAAAGCAGTAGACATGAAAAATGCGCAGTGACTTTGCCGGTACTCGAACCACGGACTTCTCGAATACACGCCAAGCGTGCTGATCACTACACCATGAAGGTATGCCAAGAAGACGGGAGATATACCCTACATACTCCCCCCTTTTAAAGGGCGACTGGGGATTAAAGGACCCAGTCGCCAAATCCTGGTGATGGAGTATCATCATACACCCCCCTTTTAGTTCAGGCGCCACTGTAGAGGCATCAGGTTATTTAGAAAGCAAGAGACTTAAAAAATGCGCAATGCCGTCGCCGAGACTGGAACCACTGACCTCTCGAATACGCGTCGAGCGTGCTGACCACTACACCACGAAGGCATGCCAAAATACCTTATAACCTCTTTAAGAATTGTTTCAAAGTTCTTATCACCTTCATCGATCTTCATGTAAGCAGTGGTCTTCAACTATGTTTCATATCCTTAAACTAAAGAAAATTTTATAAAACTGCTATTGTGCCCTTTTAATAATGCGACACCAAAAGGATTATAAGCTTATGGCAAAAACTCGATTGGTCATTAGTCATTATTATCGTTGTTCACTGTATTCACATCTCTGTAATTTTATGAATTTTCTTGATAACTATATTACCGTCGTCTACTGTAAAAACACCGCAGTATAATTTTGCTATCTCGATACCCATTTAGGTGGTTGTAATTAATTTCCGAATATAATTAGATATAAATTTAATAATTATGTATATTTCCGAATATAATTATATAATTTATTATTTATTATTTATATAAATTTAATAAATTTTCGTGATTTCCCAAATCAAGTTATAAAGGTGTAAAATCAAGAATAAGAAGAAATAAAAAAAACACGAGCCAAGAAAAATAAACTATAAAATTAATTAACCTTTTAATAAATATTAAAATGTATCTACCTTCGACCATAAGGAAGTAACCAAGAGGATTCTTTTTCAGTATCGAAATAGCTTTTCGTGTCATCTCTGCGAGAGAAGGTTCGCCTTCTGGACCAGAATCTCTATCTACCTCATAGGCCATGTGCCCATAATTGAATAGACCTGTAGTTGTAAAAGATGTAGAATGATAAATAATGAATTTGAAGTACATAAAGATGCAGCTATCACATAGACTTCAATGAGTACGCATTACATCGCAACATAAATATTGTATAATTAATTGCAGAAAATATTTTTCAGAAATGCTTGCATAACGGTTTTAGAAAAAGTACACCTAAAAGAAAAAATACATATTTAAAAAGAATCGATAAATAATTCAAGGCATGTAGAAGTATAAAAACACGTAGCTTCATTAGGTCTTTTTGATGCTGGGAGGCTTGAAAAATGTACAATGCCCTCGCCGGGACCTGAACCTGAACTTCTCGAATACGCGACAGGTGTGCTACTGTTACACCACGAACGCCTGCAGAAAGGAGAGAGAAAAAACCTTATAAGCTTTTATAGTATAGCGATTATGTAGCACTTAATATAATGCCCTTTTCCCTTGCAGGTGTATTTTATTCCGTGTCATTAAAGCATCAGCTATTAGAAAAACAATTAATCATGGCTCACGCATTTGTGGTTTCCTTTGACATAGAATTGAAATAAAATACGATTCCAACTCACTTTTAATCGGAAACTCCCTGGACGAAATTCTCTAGTTTAAGATATCATTGAATTATTTCGGCACAAATTTAAATAGATGGAGCTTTGAAAAATAAATTATTGGAATATCGCAAAGCATATCTTTAAAGTGGTAATACGTAAGAAATAAAGGTATTTCAATCCCCCCCATGAGATAGATTGTCAGAGGTTTTTGTGGTTGATTAGAACATCTAGACTGCAAATAAGAATATCTCAGTTTTCAGACCAAAGGAGGACTCAATTGAATTTTCTGAGCTTCAGCCTCCAAAAAAACTAAGAACCTTTACAATAGCACCAGATAGCAACTTGAAGATTAAATCTGCTAAATCATTCCTCTTAAATTTTTACAGTATTAAAGCGTATAGAGCTCCCCTTTTTTCAAAATCTGGAAATTTTTCAGACACAAAGCTGAATTACGAGTAATGTAGAAAGGCCTGATGTGCATCTCTTGAAGACAGATTTGTAGGCTAGTTACGTAACAATACAGTGATTCCTTTTAGCTAAACGTAGGTGAGATTATGAATTTCACAATGTGAAAAATACTTCTGAACCATCATCCTACCGAAAGTTTAGCCTTTGGAAGTGATTGCTACGCGTCAAAGTTCTCTCAAACATGATTACAACAGTAATTTTCTTTAGTCATGATAAACAATGATTACAACAGTAGTTTCACTCATTCGTAAAGCAGTTATTCTTTCCCTTCATTTAAAAAATTATTTAGAAATCTTAAGACTACGTCATCGAAAATTTATTTACATTACATTAATAGTATAAGTTTCATTATTTTTAAAATATTTTTAAGCGTTACAGTCCAAAGAGAGAAGGAGTGCTAGTTGTTGAGGTGATGAAAACAAACATACTTTGCTTCTTCAAACTTATCTTTCTAACTCTTCGCTTTTAAGAAAGACTTACTATACTGCTTTAGAGGATTTTTCTGTTTTACAGAAAGTTAGATAATTAATGGTTTAGGTTTCAAAAAAATGTTCCAAAGGCTTAGCTTAAGGAAGAAATTCCGAAAAGGATTTTCCCTTTTACTAAAATTTGGAAACTATCGCTCAACACTTGTTTCATCCAGCATATAAAGAGAAGTATAACTTTAGTTGTAAAATACTGCGTATAATTGCGATGCATGTTCTAATATTTTGATTGACAGGAAAAAATTACACTGGAAAAAAGAAACTAACAATGATACATACTGTCAGGTTTCAAGTCCTTACATCAGCCATAACGTATCCCAACTCTCGACTTTCTACGTTGGCTTATGGGTAGACATAGAAAATGTAGACTTAGCAAACTGACGAAAATAAGAGAACTGACTTTTTCGTCATAAACTATCATCTCTTGCGTCTTTGTATCTTCCACTGTTTATTCAGCGATATACCTTCTTCAATGTAAATACTATTTCCAAGATTAATTGTGGGTTTAATAGCTTTCATTTTGAAAGGGTAACTACAGAGTGTTTGTGTGTTTATATCTATTAATACGATCTTTAATTTCTTTTTATTATATGCATACGTTTTTATTATATGAATGATTCTTGTCTTGTTTTGTGCTTGAGCGTGTGATGTAGTGTAAAATAGAGTTTTTATTCTTTTCGATGTCCGGAAAAGCTTCAAAGTTTATTCGACGCATGTTATAGCTTATTTATTCATGTCTTTCGGATCACAAAATGTTTCGTAGAAATGCTCTATTTTTGTAACGTACAGAAAACGTGTACCTACGGTGCATTAAAATGTTTCTATTTTAAAAGTTTTTACTTTCATATTTCTATTAAAGATAATCGTAATGATCTGCTTGGAAAGTTCTTCAGGGAGAAAATTCAGATATATCAATTAATTTTCTAAATGAAAGATGAGATTTCAACCCTCCTCTCAGAGTAATCTTTAAGAGTAATTTACTCTTAAAAATTCACTCGATTAATTTCAACAAATAATTATTATGATTTACTTTGACACAAAAGTAAAACGCTGAATCCGGTTTCTACAAACGCTTCTATATCTCCCGTTATACCGGCCGATTGACGAAATTCAAATTGCGTTTTTCATGTCTCGAAAGCGCGACTTAGGCTATATATTAGATTTATACATAGTATTGTTCTAATATAGGAATTTTGACACAAAACCCGACTTTTTCTGAAATTACATAGCAGTGATTTTTCATATTTCGATTCTGTGACTCAAAATATGCCAAACTGCCAAATTTTGTAAAAATCGCAGGAGTAAGTTTTAAAAAATTGGCTCTCAAAATTTGAGTTTCTGAATGTTACTTGAATTTGCCACATATTTATTAATATCTCTCTTTTATTAAACTAATTTGATACTTCCTTTCATATTTCAAAATTTAGGTTCATTCCAAATAAAATTAGCCAATTTTTTATGATTTATTTCGATTTTTAAATAATTTTTATAAAGTTTTCTTTCACCATCATCTTAAACTAGATGTATTTCTAAGCATACTTGCAAAATAATAGAGTTTTTTATTTAAAATTTCCTAAGATATACGTGAATTTACATTTTTGTGCTTTTTGAAATTTGGCGTATTTATTATAAGCGATAAAACGAAAACGTGGTTTACGCACTCTGCTAAAATTATTTGAAAGTACGAACGATGACTTTTTCTCCGCTCGTGTACAATGAAAAAAGGAAAGAAAATCGGTTTGCTATAAATTAAGAAGTTCGCCAAGCGAATTATTCTTGGCGCGAACAGAAAAAAAGTCGGCCAAGATAAATTTCTAAATTTCCTTATAAGTTTCTAACTGAAAATTACAAAATTCAATATCTAAGCATAATTTGAGCGGTGGAATCGAAATATGAAAAAACATTGGTACATCATTTTAGATAAAATCTGATTTTGTGCCAAAATTCCTATGTGAAAACAATGTTATATATATAGCGCATATATATCCTAAGTCGCTCTTTCGAGACATTTTAATTTTGTGAATCGGCCCAGTAGAACGGGAGATATAGAACTGTCTCATTTTTTTCGCAGTGTACGTACCATTAAACAGTCGGAGTCCAGATTTTGTACATAGCTATTATCACTGTTTGATATATTGAAAATAAGCTAAAAACACTCTCACAGCTAAAACTAGACAATTTACATCTATGCCTTCTCTGGGATTCGAACGCGAGCCTTCCAGTATAGCAGTCTGAGTCACCACTAACCACTTTTCCATCTGGGCAGCACTTGAAATTAAAATTTTATCTAAAAGTGAGCAAATAAGCTAAAAAGCAGTTTTTAATAAAAATATGATATTTTCAAGAAATTTATTATTAAAAAATGTTGAGTATTTTTCCAAGAATTTTTATTGAAAATTAGTTTGCAACATAATGCAAAGTTTGTTTGTTTTAATTGGGTTAAATGATTAAGCAGCTACCAAAAGAAATGCATGTGCTCTCAAGAGATTATTTTTGTTCAGTAATATCTGAAGTATCTAAATTGTATTTGATGAAATTTTTTAGGCGTTCTGTGATGTTTTTATAGAAATTTAGAATTTTAGTTTCACCGTTAATTGTTTCATTTATTTACAATGGTTTTCTTAAATAATGTTTTGACGGAAAAATTTCAATAGTCACATTATAATTTAATATAGATAATATAAAAATTCATAAGAATCTGAAATGCTAGTATAATGGCTCCAGAAATGGGTTATTGCTTATAACATATGAATTGATCTGTTCAAATCGGTGGTTATAATTATTATTCACGCAGTTCGTTTCTTTACTGGAGTTCAGATGCGAGAATTGTTGAATTATTATGCCTAACTGCTGTATCTTTCTGTACAAATGTAGTATTTTATTTAGGGGTAAAAGATATCTGTAAAATATTTCTAGTGTTCCAAAATCTGTGTACAAAAAAAAATCGAGAGTCATAAAGGGAAAAAATGTCCATTAATCCATTAATTAATCCATTAATGTCCATTAATAACATAAACGAATGCTTGTTCTGAAGCCAGAGGAGGTAATAAATGGAGTTTCAAATGCCTTGCAATTTTTATGCCAATGATGTAAACTTTTACCAAAGTTATCAGTTAGAGGTATATTATGCAACGTTATTAAAAACGTTTGTAAATATTTTACGGTTAACATTGATAAAAAGTATTTAAAAACATATACTCATTTTCATAAGGCATTTTTGTCCTGAAAAGTAACGTATTTTAGATATCCTAAAAATGTACGGTTATTATTATTTGAATTATCCAGTGTCTTTATGATTTTGGTCTCCATTCCGTTTTCCTCACCAGAATGTAAATGAATTTGATTAGTATTTAAACTAGGGTTTTGGGATTGTAAGTCAGAAAGCGTTTCTAACTGCGTGTGCAAGTCACGTTTAGTTGTTGCCAGCTTTGATAGTTGGAATTATTCGGCTTCGCTTTAAATCGCTGCCGACACGTTGATTTCGATGCGAGGGGAGAATTATTAAGCCAGCTAACGACAATTCGCTGCATGTCTGATGGAGTTATTGGGGTAATTATGAGTTATAGACGAAGTAAATTGCATAAGTAAATAACTAGATGAAAATGAAACTGTAGCAAACTCGCTGCTGTAAAGTGAGAAATTTGTACTCTTTCGGAAGACTGGCAACAACTGTTCGAACTGGCAAATGACCATTATGCAAGCTTGATTTATGTTGCCATGCAACAATGTAATATCATGTAATCATGAAACAATGAAAATGGAAAAAATAGCCATTCCTTTCATGAAAATAATTAAGGAATACATATTGTTGCAACTTATGGGATCGTTGATGCCTTTTCTAATAATAATATCCAGAGAAGCAGGAAGAAATTAACAATTTATTAGAAAGATAAACACAATAAATAGTAAACACAGCACAATAATGTCTGAAAATAACGCGTATATTCAGCATTTCGTCTTTCAACGCACGAAATAAATCATTGAGTTCTTCAGATCATTCTCAAGGTCATTGGTGGTATTCCTAGTCGATGGGCTCTATGGCGAGCTGTCCTTTCTCTATCTTGTACAGAAGTAATTTTTCCAATTTTGATAGCATGTGAAATTTGACAAAATTTCAGTAAGTGATTTTAATGTTCTGGATAATTCATAAGATGTGCGAAACAATTCAAAAGTCGGGAATAAGATTGTAAATCCTTCAACAAAGTAGTGACGTCATCCCGTAAGATGGGCTAACAGTGGCGTAGCGGAGGAAAGATAAATGACATGCATCACGGTCGGCGTCTGCATCTAATCTGAGTAAGAAAGGAGGGTTGCAGCAGGGAGTGGAAACGCAATTTTTTTTAGCTGAATTGGTTGATTGACTAAGGCTCAGCTGACTGGCTGAGGATAGTATCATAGAGATTTTGCACAGACAATAAAGGAAAAGGGGAGGAAAAGACTCTTTACAGGTCTTTATTAATTTTGAGGCATAGTCCAAATGAATTGTGGAGATAGTAACTAAGTTAAAATAAGATAGGAAATAATGACAATTCTTGAGCAGAAAATAAGTAATTAAGTAAATTAGATAATTAAGTAGTTAATAAGTAAATAAATAAGTAAAATGGAGAATTTTAGGTTTTTCTTCGTTGTTAATGAAAACATTAGCTTCGTCGCATATGAGAAATGAATCCTAATTCTTTTTCCAGGGGGTATTTACTGATTTAAAATTTTCTAAGTTATCATTAACGACGTTTGTGAGTTTGGTGAGCTTATTTCATCCGAAAATAACATAGAGTTCGCTCATCGCTTTAAGGAATTCCATAACCCTTGAATTCGAGTTTTTGTTTCCTCTAACAGCTTGTGAGTAAGTTTTTGAGATAGGCTGTTTCTGGCTTTTAAGGTTTTTTTAGTATTTAGTGCTAGTTGAACTTCTGTTCTGTTGGGGATTAATTTCACAACGCAGGGTGTTTTAGTTAAATAAAGTGTTGGAAATTGGTTTATCGTAGTAAATAAGTGCTGTGTTTTGCTACGAGGGAATCCTATATCTTCACGTTAAAACCATATAGGAGTCTGATCAGAATTATAACGAAGTGGATTTTCTAATTTTCCTTTATGATGAAAAATACCATTTTATGTAATCCTACACACTTGCAGCAGCGGTGATTCAGAAATGGTTAGCTGAAGAGTCATGCCAGCATAGGCAATTCTTACATTATGGGTTTAAATTTGTTAACATTTATCGCAATGTCCACTATGAACAGAGCCATGTTGATAATGGAGTTTTCATGTTTCAGTACTGAGAGTCAATAGAAGATGTACTTGAAAGACTGACATGGATCGTCTACCTCTCTTTTTAATTAATTAACTGTACAGATTTTTTATAACACATTCTTTAGGTGTTAGAATTCCTGCTATTTCTTTGGTATCCATTTCGATAGGCAGATCCTTAACGACAATTTTGACTGGTCGCTGATGCTTGGTTGAAACTGCGTAGTATTTAATGGTTTTTCAAGAGACTGTTTCGTAAGAATTCGATGATCATTTGTGGTTCCTGGGAGAATTTTAAGAAATTCCCCTTAATTCGTGCAAGAAATTTTGCGTCGATAATATTTTTGCAAGACATTTAGGAAATCACTCAATTAGTTGTCAGAGAATGATTTAATTACGATAGAAAGAGCTGCAGTTATATGAATCTGTGTGGGGACAAAGTATTGGGGTTGTTAACGTTATTGTTATCTTGGATTGTCTGCAAGTCAGTATTTAAGTGCAGAGGATTAAATCTATTTTGGGTTGGTATTCAACTATGGGTAGTTTTAATAGGGTCGTTTTTCGGCAATTTGGATATTCTAGATGGCTTAATAAGCCCATTCTTCGAATTATCAGAGTTACCAGTGCGGTTTTCATTTTCTATTGCTATTGCTAGCTGGGATGACATTCGGCAGTTATTGCCCGCACAAGATGTTACAAGTAAATCTTGCTTATCCGTGTAGAATTTCAGTTGACTCTTTATTATGCGAATATCTTTTCATGTAGACTGGGAAGTCATCTGGTTCAGTGACATAGCGTTGTTTTCCCCTTCGAGTCTTTTCATGTTTATGATGCGGATATCCAATCCTAGATGTTTATTTCAGCTCGAATGTTTTTTCAAGGCTATATGCGGGTCTTTCTCGGTTGGTATAAATAATTCTTCTTTCGCATCCACATTATCTTCCGAGTTTTCACTCTCACTCGTTGGCACGCTCCAGTCAAGCTTGTCCGGGGCGCGTAGCACTGACGCCTGCCATAGTAGGATGATGTACTTTACGCATAAGTGCTAGAAAAATTAGCACATTCACCCATAAATGCTTAATACCGGATCTACTCTGGGAATGTAGGTACCGAAAATAACTCTTAATATAAGGGTTAATATTAATATTAATATAAATCCTAACACGTTGTTCAGCTAACCACTAAGTCTCAATGCCGTTTTTCAACTGTTTTACTACTGAGCTTCCCAGGTCTCCGATTCGCGTTTATACCTTGCAGCAGGACTTCTGGGAACTTCTGGAAGAATCGACCATGTGGCTGCAAAAATGCAAATGACAATAAACAGATTTTCCAAATCTTCCAGAAATCGCTAAATGCTGCCAATTGCCCAATAAAAATTATCACCAAAGGCCTTTAAAAACGAGATTGTCTATGACTCGAGTTCTATTTGAGCTATTTTACAATTCCTAAACTGTTGCCCTGAGAGCTAAAAGAATTTAATAACTATAATTCTATGCAACAAATAAACACATAAATACAAGACATGTAGCCACAAATTACATTAAATTCAAAATAAATGATAAAATTACCATTATAAAAACAAAATAATTAAATAAAATTAATCAGCTAAACAATACAAAATATTACAACTATACAAAAAATAAAAAATGCAATAAATAGGATTCAAATACTTAAAAATATTTACAACAATAATATATTGCTTTCAAGCTGCCCAGACAGGAAGGTGGTTGGTGACTCTGATTGCCGTACCGAAGGAACCGGGTTCGAACCCGGAGAAGGCATAGATGTAAATTGTCGTTCCTTTCATAGGAGACAACGGTAACCCACCTATTAGAGGCCTCCATAATAAAGTGACCACCCTTTCTGACCTTAATAGTAGCCAACACCTATAATGACTAATTCCCGCCACTGGAGAAAAATGGCTTTCAATAGCTCACTCTGTTGCTCTGATTAGCGATGCACTGTTATAATTTTAAAATAAATTAAAGACTTTAGGAAGGAGAGAGGCATAAACTCTAACTTCTGGTAGTTTTGTGGATGATTAATGCAGAGACAGGTATCGAAATGTGATACAAAGCGCTGAGAGATTAGGCTGTAAATACTTTTAAATATAAAACATTTAAGAAATGCACTTTAAATGCAGTTTCTTATATAAAATATGCACTTTTCTTATTGATGATGCTTCATTATATCAACTGTTCGACTGGTCATCAGTTTTAAGGAAGAAGTATACATCTTTTGAATGACGATCTGAAATAAAAGACACTAACCCAAGAGATAATCCGTCTTATTTGGATCGACGAGGTCGAAATCTTGTTTTCTGGTAACGTATTTATAAGCCAAGTTCCTGTTCTTTTTATCTTTCATCCAGTCTTCTACGAGATTCTTATTGTCTTGTCTCCGACCCATTTCCATCCTCATTTTGGAATCCGTCTTTTTCCCTGGCAAAAAGTTTCCTCTCCCGCCACCAAGGATCACCTAAAAATATTTGACATTAAATGTTGTTTAGTTAATTAAGAAAATTTACTCCGCTAGGTTTCGTCACTGACAAAATTTACATGCCTACCTCTTGCAGTTAAAAGTTAAAATTATTGATTTGTATACTTAAAAAAATTGAATTGCAAATGTATAAGATTTAAAGAAATTCACTGCTTAAAGTTTAGAAAGGTGATTTCATTAAGGTGGTATCGAGATTAGCTATTTAACTGACTGTTTTCTGCATTCACACTGGGTACCAGGATCGCTTACCAGGTAGAGACCAGTACCAGCGGGTACCAGGTAGAGCCCTCTGGTAAAGCTCCCCTGCATGCGAAAAGCGAACGTTGTGCTCAAAAGCAAGCGAATGTGGTGTTCTAAAGTGGTTCTAACTTTTTCACCTGAAGAAACTTCTGAAAGAAGCCTTTCTATCAAAACGTCAGATGTCTATGAAATCTAGCTGAAAGACCGATCGAAACAAATTCAGCTTGCTAATAAATTATCTAGAATAAGAATTTAATGAGCAATGAAATTATCCATATCTATTATTTGCATAGGCTTGACATGAAGGTTCAGTTGGATTTCTTCCAACTAGTTCCAACTTCAGCTAGTTCGCCCGTCTATTCATTTTGCCATGCTTGTTGTTACACCAGATATTCGAAACACTTATGAATAACGTAATGACATACAATGAAAACAGTATGAAGTATAATAACATAAACCTTCGCATCATCAATTGCCGACAAAATGTTTCCATTGACAATCCATCCCAATGTTCGACAAAATGTAACCATTGACATCAAAAGCCAAAGTGGGGATCTAAACGTGTTTCAGTGTGCTTGGAGGATCCTCGCCAAGATTGTTGTCTATTACATGAAGATATCATGATAGCTAAAATTTATACAGCAGAGTGGCAAGTATTTTAGATTAACAATTTTTGAATTTATATAATTCGTTTGTATAATATATATATATCTTTCGTTTGTATAATATGAGACTGGTTTGGTTTAGTGTATTTATTTATGACAAAGCCCTCAAAGGCTATCTACTTAAGGCGAGAGATGCCTTCATGGAGGATTTTCTAAGGTAAACTGGCTTGTATACACGTTACAAATAGAGATAACCACAAAAACGTCCACATAGTAAGCCCGTTCGCCGGGATTCGAACCCCAGACTAAACTACGTGTGTTCAGCTACTTTATCGCTAGGACGCTGGTGGCTGTATAATACAAGAGCCTGAGCTTTATGCTGATGACCGTTGCATGTGGTAAATACAAACAAATGTGTGTTTAATCCGTTGTCTTTCTACTTTCATGGTTTTTTCTCATAGCTGGAAAGTTTAGTAAGACTGAATCTCACCAGTTGCCGAGTGCATAAAATCTCTGAACACTTGTTTTTCCATCCGGATGTGAATGCTTCTGGAACGGAGTGGCTGTAGTGGGATTTTTACGTTTTACCTCTGTGTAATGTTAGAGCTATCACCTTGGAAACTCTTTGGTAACAAGCATCCTTTACCTTAGGTAACATACAAATAAGCAAAGGATACAATGAAAATAGTATCAAATATTCTGTAAGATACTCAACAAAATGCAATAAACTTTAGAGGTAAAAGAATTTATTGTGAATTATTTGTGTATGAAGTACTTTTATTTGGACTACTGAAAACGGTCTGTAGATTCCACTTCTAGTTTACACTAGTTTAAAACTTGAGGTAACATTAGGTGCTTTCTGATAAAGAAACGCTTTTATAGCTGCGTTATAATTTCCATGCTTACAAAATGCTGCCTGAAAGTAGAGAGTGCCTGGAAGTCACTCGAGGCTTTCCGGGGAAGCGTTGACAACAGTGCTTAAGCGAGGAAAATCGCCTTTTTAAAAATGTTTCCGCTGCAAATCCGTGCCAATTTTATGTGCAGAAATTTAGTGGTCAGAGTATTCCGGAACCTCTGTAGGACACTGTTAATAGACTTTTAAAGAGATTTCTTGAAGCATGAGTATTAGAAGAAATCCAATTGGTGGTTCTCTTAAGATGAGATCCAGCAAAGAATTTTGCTCTTATTCAATGTTGAAGCTGTACAATTTAAATTAAAATCTTAAAACTGATATGATTTATGAATACGGGAATTTTGAGGTCTTTTAAAATTGATACGCTTCAGTTTCTGTCTGTGAGCCTACGGTATCAAATGCGATACGGGAGAAATATCCCTGCGGCCTATGTAACATATTTCACAGGCTGAAATGGAACGTTTCATTTGGCACTTTAAATGCCCATAAAGGATATTCGGATGCCATGAAACTTTGATTGAATGAAATATCTTGACTGTTAGCTAATAATATTTTGAGTATTATTTAGTATTTTATTCCACAAATACCAAAAAAAAAACACACACACACACACTGCGCTTACAATGTGCGTTCAGATTAAAAAAAGTCTTTATACAATGCAAGTTTGCTGCTTAAAACTTTGAACATAAATAATGAAAATATGTTATAACAGGCAAGAATATTTATACTCTCAAGTCTTTTATAACTCCGTTATTGCATGGAAATAATTTAAATATACAAATAAAATCATTATTTCGAGTAATGCTGCATTTTCTTTATTTTTAAATTTTGATTAGAAATATTAGGTTTTTCGCTTTATGTTATAAGAATAATATTAAATATGTGCAAAAATACGAATTTTTCGATAAAAAGCAGATTTTACAGGAATTGTTGTCTCATGTGAGGTGGACTGTAAAACACTTTTGTACACACAGTGACATTCAATGCTACAAGGCTGTTTACGAAGGGACTTTCTAAGGTAAACTAACTTGCACCCCGGAAGCGAAGCGTTTAATAAGTAAGTAGATCAGGGATGGCGAATCTTTTGAGTTCGACTTGCCAAATTTCCGAAAAATCTAAATTAACTCTGTCGCCGAGTCGCAAATACGAAAATCATTTTTCTGCTATTCGTGTCATCTGTCAACCAAGAATGCCCTCGAACAACGCACCCTAGATAAACTCAGTAAATATCGACAAGGCAATTGCAAGAGACACATATTTTTGTATTATAAAATTTTCTGGCTTCGTCAACGGCTCCGTTGACGGGAATGTGTTATGCGTGTCAGTCAAAATAAGACTGCGTGTCACTTAACACTCGGGTCATAGTTTCGTTATCAGTGAAGTAAATGCTTGCTGATGGTACACATGATTTTCAGGTGATATCTAGCCCAATTATCTCACTTTTCGCAATCGATGCTTCATGAATTTTAGTTGCATGTGTTTAGTAGCAAATTTTAGCTGTACTAATGTATTTTAATTAACTGTTATTAAGGTTTTTTATTTAACTGAATTTGTTTGTGACTAGTCTAGTTTGTAGGTAAAAGCTTTCATTGCAATTAATTTCGATTCTTAGTTTTTCACACGAAGAGCAGGGAGCATTTTTCTGAACAACTTGGACGAAGCGAGGTCCGAATTACTTGGTAAGTATTCCTCATACAGATTCGCTAGATTTCGTTTGACTGGAAAGTGAAGAAGCTTCGGCGGCGCATTTACTGATTTGTGAAAAGGAGATAGTTGGCATCTTTGCTTCATTTTAGCTTTTCGGAGGTCGCAAATGACGAATAAAAGTGTTTTTCTAACAGAAGCCATTGAGTGGATTCTTTCGAACCAAGTGAAAATGGCAGGATTGACTTTATCTCCATGTTGTTTTGCGGAAGTTAACTCTGTTTCTCACGAGTTCGGGTGGCACACTTTGCAGGCGTTAAATTAACTGTCTTTGTTGCAGCAGTCCTGTTTCTATTTGTTTTTGGAAAAACTGAAAATAATAAAAAGAAAATGAGAAAATTTATCCCTTTGATCGAGCATAACTTTTTGTTTACCTTTCTGCCTGTAGAATTTTATGGGCAAAGATGCGAGATTTCTTCGAGGCTTGTGCGATAGGTGAAACTAGAATTTGTCTTATCCTGAAAAAAGAACAAAGGAAGCGGAGGGGCTCACCCTCTCGCCAACCAGGGCCTTTTTCTCCATGATTAGCCGAGAGAAGCCTTTATGGATACTGAACTTTGCGCAGTGGAGGCCCGAACCAGTAAGGCAACTTCATGCTTGGAAGCTAGCGCTTCTCGATATCAACGCAATAATGAAGTCCAGCAGTAGTTGTATTGCTCCTGAAAGATCCCCGTCATCTTCTCTGTCGAAGTATTAAAAGCATTATCAATCGTGGATCAATGTACACAAAAATCATGGAATAATCAGGTGCTTCGAAAAATTGCGCTGTAACTCTGAAAGTGGGTCGTGGGTCTTTTATCTAAAGGAAAGAAACCAAAGGAAGAAAAACTCGGTCTAACATGTTACGGACGATAGTTGTATTACCGCACTTTCTCGGTTTTACTAGAGAACATGATAGTTTAATAATAATAATTAAATCTCTCAATAGTTAATAATTAGTTATCCCATCGAATTCGGTGTCATGGACCCTATTTAAATTGATATTTTTAAAAAAAGAAGTACTTATTGGCCAGCAGAGTTTTCCCGGCAAAACCGTCAGTTTCATCTATGCACTATCTTCGGATTTGCACCTGTGAGTGATTTATTTCTCTTTGTATTGGTTTCCTTATTATTAAATTCTTGGGACTTTTTTGCAAGGTTAGTTTCTGAAGAATGATCAGTAGTTTTTAATGTTACATGGAAATCTGAAATTAATAATTTAGAAAATGATTTTTTAAATGATTAATTGTTAAAAGTTATGCTTTAAATAAAGCTAATAGATAAGGAAAAACCTTAATGTTTCGCAAAAGACAATAGCATTGATTTATGGATTATAGAATATAATATTAAGGAATTTAATTTAATGTTACTAAATGTCGGAGAAGGAATTTATTTGCTGTATTACTAGTGTGAGCAATTTTTATGTCTCTCAATTTTAGTTTCAGATGTGAGGTATTAAATTGTGAATAGTTTTAAACCAACAATGTTTCTGTAGGAACCTGGAACCAATTTTAATGTAATTCTTATTTAATAGAAATTTGATAAATATATAAATGTAAAACATTGCATGTATTACTTTTCGTTAGCAATTTGTGGTTTCCCCAGTCATTCCATATGTTTAAGTCGTATGGCTTATAGAAACATGGAGCTTTATTTAACTAGGGGTTTGGTTATTTATAAAGGAAAAAAAAACACAGCTCAGCTATTGATTTAAATACATAGTTACCACTTATTACTGAGATGATTCATTGAAATATTTGATTTTGAGAGTTGTCCAGCCACTAATTATCAGAGATTTTTAGTACCTTCAAACTATTATCTTCCATAACTTATTATTGGTAATTCTTTCTTCCTAACAAGTGTTACCGTGTTATTAAAACACAATGCCTATTATGTGGCAGAAATCATGGAGCAGCGCAATTGGGAGAAATATTTCCTCTGTATAACTGTGGCATCTTTGTAACTGATACACATTCTATAGGTGTAACTCTATAGGTTATCCAAATTTATGTAGTAGTACGTGAAAATGTTCACGGTATGTCACGTGCTCTGTAGCTATGTAAAAGTATTGCGTTATATTGCAGAAAAGTTTACCTTTGAAATTCCAAAACACTTTTGGAAGAGCAGATTATGCATTAGACAGCTAAATTTTGATTTTACTTAATATGCCTATGATATACCATCAAAAAAGGGATATTCGGGAAGAAAAGAGAAGACTGTAATACTCAATTATTTGGAAATTTATTTGTTTAATACGCTTTTTAATAAAATACAATACTTTAACCTTGTTTACAAATATGTACCAATATATCAATCCTATGTTTGTTTTTGTACCTGCCGCAGAAGTTAATTGCAGAAATTATATTAGGCAGAACAGGTCCTGTAAAATAAGGTAATATTTTTAGCTTCAAGATTATTTAATTTAAATTCTGAGTTTTCGACTTGTAAATCCACTGCGTGATTTTAATATTTCTAGCTCACTTTGTCACCAACGTATTCAGACTGACTCTTTAAAGATTCACTCTTTACTGTTCTTAAATATTCAAAACTGTTTTCCAAGGATATTTTTAACAATTTAAATAAGCAATCTGAAGTAAAATACATTTCTTTAAACAAATAAGAAACTGAAAGTCTTTTCCTATTAGTTATGTCATATTTAATGGTGAAACATGAAGTTGAAAACCATCAAAATATCATTTGTTATCTAGTTACTGAAAAAACAAAAATAAATGATAAAAAAGTATAATGAATAATATGTTGTTACTTCAAGCAGTTATAAATGTCTAATGGAAGCAAAAGTAATTTCTTATCAAGAAAGTCTGAATTATTTTTAATACAGCACTCGGCCGGAAAAAGAGATTAACTCTTCAAATTAATTCCACACATTTACATAAATGCTTTCATAGTAAAGGCATATTTTAATTGCTTGGGGACTTTTTTGGAAACTCCAAAGCGACGTTTATTCGAAGCTACCATGTGATTTTTATACGCCGTATTTGCAAAATGCAATATAAAAGCCTTCATAAAATTATTAAATGTTATTTATCGAAAGGACTGCAATAGTACCATACTAACTAAACGGATCGTCATCATGAATGCGGTTTATGATAGTAAAGATATGTTTCACAGCTATTCATGTGTACAAATAAATTAAAGTGAATAAAAAGATAATTTTTTAAATATACCTTAAGGTCTCAGTATTGAAAGAATTCGAAGAACAGAACCCAAATGCAAGCATATCTCATTTTAATTTTGTTCATGATATTACTTTACACAGATATTGTGCATTTTACGATACAAAATTAGAAGCGAACCAACAAAGAGGCATTTGACTGTCGCTTTCCCAACCGCATTTGATTGTCTTCTTGCAAATGTACAATTACAACAATACAATTTTTACAATTTTTAATCTATTTAAAAAATTCATTTACTGTCACGTCGGAAGTAGACCAAACTATAGTCTTAGAATGTCAGCTAAGCGTTAAACATGACAGGTTCTTTTTTTTTTTTTTCAGAAAACAGTATTCAATTTCTCTATAATTAATTTTCTGTTGTGAAAATTATTTAATCTTATCTATCTCTAAGATTTATATAATATGTTTTAAAACTGCCTATCATATTTTAAGAATATTACAGTAGTCTCTAAATTTCTTATACGGTATTAAGAAATGCCCAGCTGAAGAAAGATAGCTTCCCCGCAAAGCTATCTTACCGCGGATTTCCTGGCAAGGATAGACAGGATTACCAGATTTGGCGCGAAATCGCTCACTTGGAGACAAAATTGGCTATCTTCCGGTTTTCTCCAGAATTCTTACCGGTTTGCTCCAGAATGTTCTCGAAGGCAGGTCAAAAGCTATATAAACCCCGCCTGCACTCGGAGTAGTAGTGTATCTTGAGTTTTATCATGAAGAGCATCTTGAGTGTGTTGAGCTCCGAGAGCGATCGACCGAGTAGGGAACTGTATTTAGTGTTTTGCTGTGAAGCTGTCTTCACCGTTACAGCCTGAAGGCTGTATTTCTGATTGTTTCAGCGTGTTTGCTGTAGTTTTTCGACAGCTGTAAACGCGTTTTTCGAAATGTCTTGAGTAGTACTGGCTAATAAATTGTGTTTTGATTCTTCATCAAGTTTGTCATCAGTCACTTCAAATCCACGAACCAGTAAAACGCAACACTATAATACATTTTATCAGTGCTTGAAACTTTTCATTGTCTGAATGAAAAAGAAATTATTAATAATCGCACAGGCGCGTCAAGTCAGAAAAGGAGTCAATAGTATTTCATTTTAAACCGTAAGCTAGAAGTAATTTATGCTAGAAGAAATAACTTGCAAAATTACGCAACAGGACCACACTAGATATTTTTTCAACAACAGTTAACTGAATTTGAAAATCAAAAGAAAAATTCCTGTATCCAATTAGATATCTACTCCAACGAAGACACAGGAAGTAAAAAAGCGAAAAATATAAATGCTGCATAGATTTCAGGCCGTAAAGAGTAAAAACATAAACTTGTATCCGTAATGGGGGATCTAAAAATAAATTTGTTTTGTCTTAATATTCATTTTATTGCTGTGGATTGCAATCAAAACTTCTTTAGCTTCACACAACTATTCAATTAGTTGAAAAATCCTAACAAGGAAAGCTCAAGATGTTGACGGAAATGCTACAGTTATCCTTAATGATAATCCTCATCATGCGTATATATAAGATTACATATACCGGAAATATATTATGTGGGTGTACTTGAATATATTATGTTATCATATTCGATTCATAAGTATTGTAATTATACGTTATATTAATATCATTATATTACAACATTATTATATATTATGCTATTATGAGTGCAGTACTTGTACTTTTATATACGATATTATCGACATCCAAAATTACCAATTTTAGTACATTACAGCTAAATGAATATTTTACTTTACTTACATTAATATTTCGGCCAGGATCATCTTCCACCAGCTGTCTAGCGATATCTTTGCATTGAGTGAGATCGGCATCCGCCATTTTCGCGTCGTTCTCCCAATAGCGACTGGCTGAGTGGCCGTATATTGCAGCAGGAGTGGCATGAGTTACTCTTGTGGTAGTTACCAAACCTGTCGATTTCCCTTGAAGGTGACAAAAAAATTCATTATCTCTGATATTTATAGCTCTTTTTATAGCAAAATATTTTAGTGTCATTTATAAAATAATGGAATAAATCGCAGCTGCTACCGCCGTAATACTGATGAATTTCTCTGAGTTAATAACAATTCAATTTAAAAAGGCATATTTAGATTTCAGTATAACATTAGAAAATATTATGGTTAAATCACAGTTGGCAGTAATATTAACGGAAACTTTAAAATTTGCGGAAGATTCAAAATGTAAATAAAAGAATGTAGTTCCTCTATAATGAAATTAAGCTGCTGGCCATCTCGAAGGCAACACCATGAAGGAAGCATCCAAACACCATGAAATTACATCATGTGTATACCGCAATGGAATATACAAATGATTATCATTTCAGCGCATGACGACATCATGGGTGACTGCAATGATCCTTAAAATCCATATATACAGAGAATGAAAGTTTAGCGTTTTCAATAATGTGAATTGTTCTTTCGTAAGACTTTTTGTGTGTGGAGTTTCAGGTTTCCAAAATAGAAAAACACGAGCATCTTTCGAGCGCATTTCTGGGTTCGATCGAAGCCGAATTACTGCATACATAGATTGCACATTATCCTTTCGGGAAATCGATCATCATGTTAGATGTAGCCAAGCAACAATCATGAGAATTTGGAATTGGAGGATGCAGGAGAGAAGAATGACGTACAGCAGCAATCTCAACCGGCTCATCAGATCACTCAACTGTGCGCATGGCGCTGGTAAGAGCGCACTGCCAAATCTGCAATCATGCATGCAATACTCAACAATAGGTATCTGCAATAAAAATTCGTCATTTACGTTTACAGCACAAAGTAGTGTCCGCTAGGGGTCCATTGCTTTGCTTACCTTTAAACCACAGGCTTTTGCGTTTAAAACGATGCACTGAAAGCGAAGATGCACATCCAAATGGCTTGACATTGAGGTTTTGGACAAATTACACTTCTACAAGCAGTATCTGCGTTCACAATGGTCGGATTATAGTTTGAAAACACCGTGAATGGAGACCGCTGGGTTGTTGTGTCGTCATACTGGTCTGCATGCGATGTTATGGTGTGGGGTGGTATTGGATTCCACTTCCGCACGCCCAGTACGCATTATCCGTACATTTACCAGCTGATGGTATATCTGTGAGGTTTTCCAGACAACTCTCGTTCCTTACCTTCACGGCTTGCCTATTACTGCATTTTAATGGGACAATGCATGGCCATATGCTGCACGCAATGTTCAAGCTTTCTTCTTAGCCCACCGTACTGCTCTGGTATCCTGGCTAACCACTTCTGTTGATCTATAGTTCATCGAACATGTATTGTCAATGATTAGAGAACGCCTTGCCCAGCATGCCCACCCGCGGGTGCACCAAATGAACTTTGACTATATCTGGAGGCAGCTTAAGCTCCTATTCCCCAACAAAACATACAAAGCCTCTTTCGCTCAATGCCGCGGGATTTAGCAGTGGTTAGTGACAAATGTGGAGGCAACATTATTTACTGATTTTCTCGTGTTCCTCATCTCAAAGTAGGCTGTATTTCAAATCAATTAACGTTGACACTATGTGTAATCTCTGAAATAAATCCGGATTTGATATCTCTTGTCCTTCTTCGTGTTGCATTCTGGATGGCCAGCAGTGTATTTAAGTAATAATAATTTATCATCTTCAGACAAAGAACTGCAAAACATAGTAACTGATCTAAGGTTAGTAGAATTTAATGCTAGTAGCAACAAATAGACTATTTCCGCCAAAACCAGAATTCTATACTCTAAAAGTAGGGTACAGAAATCCGTATCAAGTAAAACACATACGGATATATTGGATTGTATATACTTGGGAAAACAGACTTTTATCTGTTTCATCTTTGATGCACAATTATGTTCAAGTATGAGGATTCGTGAAATCTTCTATAGTAGAGATACGTGTTAGAAACTGAAATTGTTGATTATTATAAAATTATAAACTTTAAAAAGACATGCATAATATCATTAAGAAGTACATATTCGTTTCAAATGTTTATAATTTCTATGACAAGCAATGTATTTTCTTCACACGGAATGTAAGCAAAATGAAAAGAGTAACATTAGAAAAATCTTCTTTCATTAATGAAGCAAGCAAAGAACGTTTAATCTGAAGCTTTTGATTAAAATATCGGATGTTCAGCTGCAATCTAGAGCTTCTAACTCATATATTCATTCAGAAAGAATGAGCAACGAACCGTTCAGATACTTTATTTCTCTTTTAAAACGTAAATGATATCGATTGTCTCCCTCTAATAAAACCCCGTCTTCTTAAACTGTAATTAGATATCAAGGACTGCAAGTCTCGGAAACGAACATGCTTATGAAGTTTCTGATACTTCCCTTTACTTTTAAAATTTGTCAAAAAAAGAACCTAGATTAGCGCAGATATTGAATAAAACTCTATCGAACTTTGTCGGCAATCGGAAATAGAACTTCCTTCTTCAGAAGCTAACTTTTATTTCCTTATACGGATAGTAAAGGACGTATTGTAATCACAAGAATTTCGAGTATCATAATTCAAAGAAAATATCCATTTTGACGGCTATCGAATGCAGTTTAATGATGTTTTTGCTTGATAGCTGTACGTAAGGATCGAATAAAGGACTCTTTTTCTGAAAAAGGATTAAAAGCTGGATTTAAAATGTATTCAGAACAAAATTTTTCATTACGTGTGTACGTACGTATGTATATCTCGCATAAAAAGAGTAACCTCAGAACTTTGCAATTTTGTATATAGGACTCCTAATAACATGCAGTTTCGCACCTCCCTTTTTGGTTCAAATCGGCCGCACCAAAAGTATATAAATATATATATATATAGACTTCCCAAAAACATTAACCTCGGGTTTTATACCTTCAATATGACCATAGACGTAAAATATAATTTACAAAATTACATAGAAAGGTACAGAATTTTATGAAATCAATGCTAAAATTTGCAAGTAATTAAACTCAAAGAAATACAAATTTATTTAATTTATGATCAACCTGTCACCAACTTTGTTTAAACAAATCTCTGCGACTTTTTATGATAAAATGCTAAAATTTTGTACGTGACCTTTTGGTGTATAGAGCACATTTTGCTAACTGATAATTGTTCTGTAGGAGCCATATAAAAATATCCATTTTGTGTTTCTTAAAATTTGATTCCCTGAAAATTTTAATCGATTTCATAAAACACTCTACCCATCTTTTTATGTAACTTTGGAATTGATATTATATGTCTAAGAACATGTTTAAGGAATAAAAGTCAAGATCAATGTTTCGGGGACACCCTGTATACCCACTCTGTTACTTGGCTCGGTGAGCTCCGTTGTTTTGTTCTTATATGTTGGTAAATTGTACATTATTTTGGCTTTAAAAGTGATTGAATTATGTTATTCTTATGCTCTAGTTAAGTTTTTGTGCCTTTAGTTAATTTGTTTAGTTAATTTGTTTTTAGTTAAATGAAATGCAGAAAAACATTGTGTGTAATTTAATAGGACCTACAAGCAAGTCATGTGGTGTTCACATCAGATTTTTGCTTTTAAGTTTTGTGTTAAACTAATTTTTAAATTTTACTATGTTCAAATTCTAGCAAATGTAAGGTTGCTTATATTTTGACTATTTTTCAAATTTTACTTTGCTGTGTTTCTCTCTCAAATAAATACCTATAAATGTTTCTTTCTTTTACTCAAAATAAAAAGAAAATGGTTAAAAGATATTATTCTACTAGAATCGAATATTCTTGGACTTTCCTACGGAGTACTTCTTGTTTTTGTCCAGAATCAATTTTGATGCTTACTCTCATTATATCATACCCTGCTGATGCTAGAAACAAGATTCCTAAGAACATTGCCTCGCATTTTGCGTTTTATAACCGGTAATGTTATCAACTTATTCAGTCAAAATCGCTGAAATAACCTTGTATGTTGCGTACATTTACTAAAACATTCAATCGATTTCGAGGGCAGTTGCAGGTCCCTCCTAATCAGTAGAACAAAATATCTAGAAGGGGAAAGCAACCTTAGTAACGGCCTTTTTATACCCTCGGGTAGAACCACGCGCGAGGAGGCAACGCCATCTATCGGCAAAAATAATAACGAAGAATTATCTTAATAGAATGCTTTAAGTAGTTTAAATAGAACAAAATGTATAATATTTCAAAACAGTTATTTTTTTGCCGATAGATGGCGTTGCCTCCTCGCGCGTGGTTCTACCCGAGGGTATAAAAAAGCCATTACTGAGGTTGCTTTCCCTTTCTATATTTGTTCTCCTGATGAGTTGGGACCTGCAGCTGCCCTCGAAATCGATTGAGTGTACGCCAAATACAAGGTTGTTTCAGCAATTTTGATTGTCACATTGGCATGTTTCTCTTCTGTTCTAACTTATTCAGTATTCATAATTTGAATTTATATCATGGATTTAAATTAGAAAAAACAAGATTAATTAGTTATGAATGCCAGTTACTCAGTTGGCAAAAAATGAGGTTTACTGAGAAATCAAGTAAGTGAATGAATATCTGCATAAACTTATAGAATTGCATACTAAAGACAACTAAGCGAGAATACAGTTTCGACTAATTTTCAGTTTGAGAGTATTTAATTTTATCTTAAAGCACGCCCAGTCACCCTTACTTCCCTTGAAGCTGATAATTTCTAGAATGAAGATTTTCTGAAAAACAATATTGAATTTAGTTTCGTCTGAAAAAGACATCACTTATGTTATCCAATACAAAAATGGATTTCTGAATAATACAATAGCGTATTTAAAAGAAGGTTTATAAGCTTCAACTATTTTAAATAAAACAAAATATATAATATCATAAAACAGATAAGAAACAAGCCAACAGGAAACATGAAATTAGTAATAGCAGCAGATTTGGGGATGAAGATTTGTTGAAAAACAATAATGAATTTAGTGCCGTCTGAAAAATACATCACTTTGGAGAGACATTAGTTTTTTTTTCTTTTTTTGGAAGCAGGAGTGATGAACAAATAGCAACGCCTTCGTCTGGAATCGAACCACGGACCTCTCAGTTACGTGTCGAGCATGCTGACCTCTAAACCACGAAGGCATGCAAAAAAGGCGGGAGAAATACTTTATAACTTATGTTATCCAATCTAAAAATGGAATCCTGGATAATGCAATATCTTATTTAAAAGAAAGTTTAAAAGCTTTAACTGTTTTAAATAGAACAAAATGTATAATATTTCAAAACAGATAAGAAACAAGCTAACAAAAAACATGAAATTAGCAAAACAACAGCTTTGTGTCTGGCGTAGATTTAGTCAAGAACTCAATCCATTTCGCAGTTAAACAGGTATACGTCTCACTTCATCAGGAGCAAAAGAATCTGCAGGACAGCTATCCTCTGTGTTTGATAAACAAGCAAAATCGGTAAATTGTATACCTTTTGAACGAAGCACAAAACCTTTGGTCTTTTCTAACGAGACAGCAAACAGAGAAACGAGTACTTATAAATAAACGCATTCATAGGAATTTAATACCATACCCTATTTTTTTTGTCAAAATGTTACAGACCATGCCAAACACAGATAGCTGATTAACTGCAAATGCGCTTCACGAATGTTACAAGGATCCTTAACTGATTGGTGTCTTATATTTGAAGCATTAAAGTAGAGCCTTAATGAAACAAACAGCATGATAAATGAAAATGCTGTCTGATAAGATCTTGTCACATAATGCAAGTCCATGTCCACTTGCCGATAAGGGTAAGAACACTGTTAGTAATTCAACCCGGAGTCAGTTCGCAGTGACTGAATGAGGTGACTGCAAAAGTGTTGAATATTTTCATCCCATCTGCAAAGTGAATACGAGCAAGGTTTTCCGTGAGAAAAATCCTATATAATTACGTTTCCTGAAAATAAAACAGATAAGCCTGGAATGTTTTGCGATAATGAAACAGTTTAGTATAATTGCTTCATATAAAGTTACAAACCTAGGCCTTAACTCTTTTTTTTCAGTTTAAAAATATATACATTAAATGGATTAAAATTTTCCGCCTACAGCGGCGTAAGTTATTTATTTACGGAATTTCGCCTATCATTGTTTATGCAAACAATAAGACATTAAATTATGTCTACACCCTGTTGCCATACCACGTTTCGACATTTTTGTTTATAATACTCAAATTCTTTAGTTACTGTTTCGGAAACGTAAGTTTTAATGGAAGAAGTGTTATAATGTTCATGTCCTTTGAACACTTTTGTAATTTAACACTGTATTCGAACACGAATACAGTGTTAAATTACAATGCTCTTTATATTGCTTATGATTCTTAAACTCCAGTGATTGTTAACTGAGATTAAACCATAGCTTATACTATTTACTTTCTCCTGTTTACTTGGAAACATTACATTTATTTATTGAAACTACCATTATGATATTTTTATTTAACTTTCTTTGGCTCATTTTATTCACTAAAATCGTTCCGTTTTTACATTTGTATGAAGTTAGAAAAACGAAAATATCCGATGTATCTGATGAAAACATAAAAATCTCCAGATTACTTCATTACACGTTGATGAATTATTCATCTTTCATTCGCACATTTTTGGAGTTGAGACGTGTGGCTCGTGGAAAGCAGGGTTTTGCATCTATTTAATTACATTAATCAATCAAGCTGTTTTTTATTCCTGGAGAAAATGAGCATACTGGCTGGATACTTATTAGTTACCAGCGTGTGGGTGAAGACTCTGATATACTGTTCTTTTTTTCGTTTGACATGGTATTTAATAACATAGCTAACGGATATTTTAATTACAATTAATTCACCAGAAATTATTCTTAACTGTAGGCAGATTACCTATGAGGAAGAAAGGTATAAGTAACATACGGCAATGCTATGTGGAATAAATAAAGACATGAAAGGAAGTTTTGATTGCACTTTTAGTGAAATCGAAAAAACTTGCGGGAAGGAAACGGACAGTTTTAAAACTATTTAAAATGTTATCAGGGAGTTATGTTAAACAAGTCGTAGAGAATTAAAGTACATTGTGGAAAAAAATGGTACAATTCAATAATTTCCGTTCTACTGAATCGATTGACGAAATTCAAATTGCGTTTTTCACGTCTCGAAAGCGCGACTTAGCACATATATTAGATTTATATCTAGCATTGTTCTAACAGAGGTATTTTGACAAAAAAATTGGGCTTTTTCTTAAATGGCATACCGATTTTTTCTATATTTCGATTCTACGATTCAAATTATGCCTAAATATTTAATTTTGTAAAATTTGGTGCGAAATTTACGGAGACATTTAAAGAATTTATCTTCCAGAATTTTTTTTTTTTTTTTCAGTTTGCGCCTAGAATAATTCACTTGGCGAACTTCTTAATTTATAGCAACCTATTTTCTTTTCATTTTTTTTCATTGCACACGAGCGGAAAAAGGTCATGTTCATTACTTTCAAATAATTTTAACAAAGTTCATAAACCACATTTGGCGTTATTATCGCTAGTAACGAATATGACGTATCAATATGTAAATTCATGTATTTCGTAGAAAAGTTTGAATTAAAAAACTGTAATGTTTTGCATGTGCGCCTAGAAATACATCTACTTTAAGATAATGTTAAAAATTTTATATAGTTAAATATTTTGAAAAATACAGAAAAAATATTTAAAAATACAAATTTAAAAAATAAATCATAAAACATATGCGAATTATATTTGGATTAAGCCTAAATTTCCAATTCTGGAAGAAGGAGTCAAATATAAAAGTTAAATATAAAAAGAGATATTAACAAATATATTTTAAATTCAATTAACATTGAGGAGCTAAAACCTTGAGAGTTAATTTCTGAAAAACCACTCGTGCGATTTTTACAAAATTTGGGAGTTTGGAATAATTTGAGTCGTAGAATCGAAATATGGAAAAACATAGGCACGTCATTTCAGAAAACGTCCCATTTTGTGTCAAAATATCTGTATTAGAACAATGCTATATATAAATCTAATACCTATCCGTCGCGCTTTCGAGACATGAAAAACGCAAGAGAATTTCATCATTCGGTCTAGTGCAACGGGAATACAGAACTTCGCTTTTTTATTTTCGCAGTGTGCTTCTCTCAAGTGCTTTTCTCGTAGCATTGATCTAATAACTCAAATGTTTCAAGTTCGATTCAGGGCAAAGGTATGATGAATTTTCTAAGCATTTTCCTCTCCACTCTCCAGCTTCTACTCTAGAGCAGGATTTATATTTTAAGCGAAAAAATAAGTAGCTGTGTCAGGAGTACGGTAATGAATGAAAAATGCAATATATTCAAGAATTGTTATTATTATTATTATTCTGAGCATGAAATAACCATTTAATTTTTATTAACAAAAACTTGTTTCATTTTATAATTCTTACATATTCTTAATTAATATCCATTTTTACACATTGTTAACTCCTTCCGGTATTATGACGAGTCTAGCTCGTCATCGGTGTTTCATGCCATACGCACAATGACGAGTGATTCCAGAAGGTTCACCATCATCACTTATTAGTCGCCTAACACTTTTTCGCTTCCTTGGTAATATTTCATTATCATTACTTTCATTATCAGTATCAGGTAAATGTACACTTATTTTTTCTGATTCTTCATAATCGCTCCAATGACCTTGACCTTCGTACTCTGTACTACTCTTATCCATTATGGTATTTATTATACAACACGTTTTTTCTTTTAGCAAAAATATATATCGACCGATTTCACACCAACTGTTTAGAAGAATGAAATCTTACAGACTAACAACAATTTCGCCGCGTCTTGTACCAAGAAATTCTAACGGTAAACAATATGTGATAGTGATATGTGATATGAGATATTTCCACAAGTAACAAAAGTGTTGCCAAATTCAGTACACTAGAAATTTTAAACTAAATTAATTATCACATTCAACAGTAACTTTAGTCGCATGACGATTGTAGCTCGTCATTGTGCATATGGCATGAAACACCGATGACGAGCTAGACTCGTCATAATACCGGAAGGGGTTAATTTCAGCACCAGAGGTTCTATCATTCCAGATCTTCCCTTCCTGTCTGCGTCCCGTTTCAAATAAATAGATGTTGCGAACAAACGTTATCACCTTACATTATTTTTAAAGAAATAATATAGTGAATTTGAAAAAAAAATGCATACCGACAGAAATAAAGCATGTTGCCACCAAATGACATCTCCATGCATTATATTTAAAGGTTTCATATTTTAAATACTAATCCCTTGAAAAGTTCTGTTTGAAACATTAAACAGAGGCTAATTAATAGTTTATTAATATGCCTTTTTATTTTTTATCATTCATTAATGTAAATTGTTTACACCATTTCTTAAATTTTTTCGCTTTCATAACAAAAGTTTGGTTTACATCTTAGGCTTAAAAAGTTCTTCATGTCTAGTTTACGAGAGCAATTATTGGCCATACACATTTTGCCTCAAATAAGATAATCTATAAAAAAATAATTTCCTTTTTAACTAAGACTTTTAATTCAATTCTTTGCAGCTTTGGCACTGGAATTTATCAATTAAATGTTTATTTTTATTCCCTTCTCATATATATATATATGTAATTCAAAACATTTTTTAGAAACAAAGTACAAAAACATGCCTAGTATTTGCGCTCATTAAGGTGCTGAGAAAATATCAGCAAAAACATAAAGTAAGAAATTTAGAACTACTTTTTCACAAAAACGAAAATTGAAATTCATAATTAATAAATATCAAATAGGAATTTCAATTTTCGTTTTTATGAAAAAATGGTTCTAAATTTCTTACTTTATCTCTTTACTGATATATATAATCAAGGATATGTTGTTTTTAAATATTTTATGATTTTGCTTTTAAATAACATGTGTGGTAAGGTAGAAGAAAGTGTTGGTTAGGAAATAACGTTTAAAAAAGACTAAAAAATAGTTGTGTAAGTCACCTTGCTAAGAAAACTGAGCATTGATAAAATGAAATGAGAAAACACTAAAAACAATAATGGCAAATTTTAACACAGTCGTGAATTCTAAACATATTATGATAGTAATAATTTTTTGATTTTGCTGTTGAATTTCATGTGGTATAAATGTAAAAGAAATGATGTTTGATAACAAAGTTAAAAGGCAAGAAACGTTGTGAAGGTTATCGTTTAAGAAACATTAACACTGATGTTACAAACTGAGAAACTTTGAAATTGGAAAAAGTAAAAAGAAATGTATTACTGCACTTAACGCTATCGATAAATCTAAAATGTACTGGTTTTAAAAACTTATGATTTATTACAATTTCGAAAATTATATAATGAATCGTTGATTATACGGCCTCAAGTTGAACTATACTATTTACTTCTCAACGCTTCGTTATTGCTCCAACTTTGCTATATATTATACAGTTCAAAAGCAGATAATTTAGAATTAGTGTTATTTAGACGGTTTAGGGTTTCATGCAGCTACTTATCTTCTTATGTATCAAATGTGTATGTAACATGTTGCAATATAGTTCTGATGTAGATTTTACTGCAAAATGCAGTTTTGAAATTTAAAACAGATACCCATGATGTAACGAAAGAGTTTAATTTTCTTCGTGAAGATTATTCAGCCTCTTTTCTGAAACTCTACTTTCAAAGCTGTAAATAGCATATTACCAAACAATTCAGAAGTGTTAATTCTAAATACATAGAAGTTTAATTATGAGAATGATTTTAGATCATCAGATGTAATTTGTAACTAGCATATTTGAGATAAGAAAAAATTAAGACTTATTTAATAATTTTATTCTCAATTTTTATAAGAATTTGGGGAATTTTAGCATTTATGGGGAGAATACATCCACACTATATATAATCTTGCATTTGTTAACTGTTTTCGCATACTCAGCTTGATGGAAAAAGATGTTTATATTTTCATCTTTGCATATTTTCTAAAATGGAAAATAAATATTTGTGCTTAGCTACTTAAATGTATAATTTCGAGTTTTTGATAAATTTGATTTTGGGATCTTGCTTTAGAAAGAAATTGTGAAATTTCTTTTGTATATTGATATCGGAACATTTTTCTCATATATTCGCACTCAAGTTCTAGATTTACAATTGCACAATTTGCATAACGATATATTAACATGCATTTTAAATTTTGGAAGTAATCCGTCATTTGGTATTCCTAAAAACCGCTTTAGTAATTTCGTCATAAAAGAAACAAAAAAAGTAAATATCTTCTTATTTATTAAGAAGAGTAATTTTTTAGCTCTAAAAATTTTTCTTGAGGTAAACTTGCTATCCGAAATAAATGACAACTATGGCTGTCCTTTCAGCCATCTTGAAAATACATAACAAAATACAGACGGGAGACCACTGAGAATGGTGTATTTAGACCGTAGCTCTTTAATGAAAGCAATTCTTGTTAATAAATTTATATTTCCATTTGCATTTAGTAGGCGAAAATCAACTGTACACAGTAAATAACAAATTTACCATTCTTTTTAAGAGAACACTGTGATAAGGCTAATGTAACTACGATGCTGTTCGTAATCAAATACGATTTTTGACTAGCCGGTACCAAGGTGCACAATTTAGCAATTTAGGAAACTATTTAGATGCCTCATCAGAGAAACCTGTGAGGTAGATAATTTTTGCTGACTAACTTCAAAACCTTTCACATGTTAGGAACTGTAAATATTAATACTTGACATACAATTTTGTTTTTGTTTTTCTCGATTCTCTGTCACTTTAGATAGAATTAAATAAACACGTATGTATGGTTATAAGTTTTTATTAAATCAACATACTTTTGGTAACAGAGTTTAGCATTTTAGAAATTACGAGGGCAATTCGGAAACTAACCTCCGCTTTGCTGTAATTAAAAACCTACAAAAATTCAAAAAAAGTTTTATTTACATCTAAAAGATACAACTCTCTTTTGTTTTTCAACATAGCCACCACGTTTATTCAAGCACTTGTCATAGCGTTTTACCAACTCATCAAGCCTTTCTGCATAAAACTCAGCTGCCTGCAACTTAAACAAACTTGTTACAGCTGCTTTAAGGTTCTCATCGTCAGCAAAATGCTGTGCTCAAGCCACATTTCATTGAAGAGAACAGATAGTAATGAGAAGGAGACAAGTCCGGGCTGTAGAGAGACATTATTTGACGAGATCATCAATCACTACAAACGACGTCCGACCTTCACTCATAATGTTGGGGCCGTATATAATACACAATTTTGCTGCTGACAGATTTTTTTTTGTCCAAAGAAATGGTATTACTCCTATTACCTCGCATTTGGCGGGAATTTCAATAGCAGCGCATATTTTGCGCCGCTTTATACAGCATACATGCGACAGTATGACACTCTTACTAGGTAATAGGAGACATACTGAATCACAGATTGCTTGATGTAACAATGGTTGCCCTGCGCCCACTACTACTAGCTCCATGCCGCAAAGGAGTTTCATTTCCTGCTATTTTGCCATGTGAACCACTTAATTAAAAAAAAATACTCATATTGTTTTCGAAGCAACTGAAAAACGCTGAAAGTATATCAATTCTTTTAATTGGCTGTCACTATCTACCTAGCGGATTTTAAGAAAGCAGTTGTTTTAATCTGTTACCGAAAATTAGGCAATCAACTTTGTAGGGCTTCCCTTATTTTGCATAACAAATTTATTTTAAGTTTGATACCTTTCCTGAACCTTTCAACTTTATCCAGTATTGTCTCGCCAGGATTTAAAGTTAAGTGAAGTGAATATTTAAATGGGTAAATCTCTGAGTTTATTCAGAGCGTGTTTTCGCTAGCCAGCGTATGTTTCGTTGCTATCTCGCTGTTGCTCTAGTAAGCCTTTTGACCATTTCGGATTATCATCACGCCTGTTAGGTTTTTATGACTCAAGGGGTTAGGTGTATATTAATGTGCTAAATCAGCACTGTTCTATTTTAGATCCGACTTGAATTATATTCTACATTTAAGTTCGCACCGCAAGTTGACCGTGTTTTGTAAAGCTCGAAGATCGTGCTTGTCTGTTAAACTTTGAATTAATAAAGGGTTACTTTTTACTCTTTTCTTCTGCGCTGGTACTTTATTCACGCCCGTGCGAGAATTCGCCAGGTTCATTGTATTATCTAGAGCTATTTTATGTGGAGTGGTAGAGATAGATTTTGCAACTTGGTTAATTAAAATTTTCAAAAGTTAATTTTCAGTAGTTTAGAGAAACACTGAAAGTAATCTTAAAATAAAACCTGCAGCAATAAAACTCCTGTTTTGATAGGTTTTAATGCATATTTGAATAAGCAAAAGAAACTCGTCCTAACTAATTATTTTTTAAATTACACTATTTACATTATATAAATCAGTGTTACTTTTTATATCTAAAACTGTAAATGGTAACTATATAATTGCCTTGTATAAATGGTTTTGCCATTTACAAATTACTTGTATGTATGTATAGCATTTGTCAAATAAATATAACACTTAAAATAGAAAAAGTTAAAAGTTTACCAAAATTGCAGAATGCTATAATGGCCTTGAATATGGGTTTCCAAACTACGGCCCGAGGACCGAATCTAGCCCGCAAGTACCAGTGATCCGGCCCGACTGGCGTTTATTTAAAGTAATTTTATAAAATTTAAAGTTATAAACACATTAACTATTTTGTACTGCAGCCAATCTAAAATGCGTTGCCTATCATGCACATTCTTTAAAAAACATATTATAAACATATAGAAATTTTCATGCGGGCACACATGACTTCCTTATACGTCCTATTAAATTGCACACATTTTTTTGCCACAATTCGTTTAAACGTATTTCCTCGAATTTCATTATGGATATACTTCTTATTCGATCAGGTCAGTTCTCACTTTGCGGCAAGAGAAAAATACATAAAAACATAAAACATTATCAAACAAAACAAGAGTTTAAAATGCAAACAAATGGCGGCTTCGTTAGGCTTATTAGCACTTAAACAACTTTTAAACTGTTGATAATTCTATAACTATTGCATGCAGATTAACTAAACTCATAAAAACCTTAACTAGAATATACGAACACCATAATTTGGTGACTTTTAACGCAAAAATGTGCAGTTAACCGACATATAAGAATAAAATCTGAGCAAAACTTGACGTGCGCAACTGCATATTATATCAATCTCATGTGCAAACGTTCAACGTTTTTAAACTACTCATTTTTGAGTTATGTGAGGTATATACATCCGTACGTACAGAAGTCTCGAAAACATTCCAGTCCTTTATTCTTGCGCAACATAAAATTCAACAAGGAAGTAAAATATTCTCATTGTACTTTTTACAAGAATAAAGGTTTCGAGTGTTATCTTTCATAACATTATTCTAGGGTAGTTCATTGAAATTTTCAGTCATGATTTTATTTAAATCTTAACTTTTGTCCTGTATATATTAAATTTATTTTAATTTTGAAGATGTTTTTTCCACTCAAAACTTGCCCAAAATATGAAATACTTCTGTACGAAAATTTCAACCTGATTAAAATGCAAACAAAATGCGCTGATAAATTGTGACAACGGGGAGGTAAATCTATTGAAAAGTATAGTAAATACTAAACCGTAGAAATCTTTAATATTCTGGGACAAAAAGTGCATTTTTGCAAAAGTTTAAAAACAGCTTTAAGAATTTTATGTTAGGTGAAACTGCATGAAAGTCTAAAAAACAAGGCTGTTCGTAAGATCATAGCGCATAGATTCTATCCCAAAAATCTCATTGCTTCGCTTAAAAACGTGTATGCTGTTCATCATAATTGCATCGCCGTGGTATGATGAATTAACTGGATGTCGGTCCTGGAAGCTTCGTGAAAGAGCCAATATGTCCGCGGGCTGAAAAGTTCGGAGACCCCTGGTCTTAAACATAGTTAATTGCTATTAATCAAATTAATTTAAATTTGTACAAAACGTCCTTATGCTCAATTTGAAATATTAATATAAAATTTAATGCTAACGAATATTTATATTTATTCTACAATGCCAGTTTAAATTTAATAATATTATGTTAATGAAAAGTTAATTAGCAATTCGCATTAAATTCAGGGTCGCTTCGATTGAGCTGTCTTAAGACGAGATTTTCCTTCCTCCTACTTTGTAGAAATGAGAAAAATTCTTCCTAGTTAATAACAAATATTTAAAAAAATTAATATGCGGTTCCAGAATAATGTAATTAAATGAGAGTTACAGATACTTTACTGCTGGCTTTATGTTAATCTGTGAAAAGCAATTTCATTGCTTTTAGCCGTGAAAATGAAATATTCAAATAACCCAAGAGAAAAGGACTCCGGTGAATATAAAAATGGGCCGAGTTTATTCTTGTGATATACATTCTTTTCCCTTAGATCGTGACAGGAATGTTTCTCCCATTTCTCATGGATATTTCAAAAATAGCTGTCTAAATATAGATGCAAAGGTGAAACATGTCACTGATGAATGTCTGCAGAGAGGAATTATTACTGTTCAGTAGAATAAATACATTTGGAATGATGTTAAGCTCTCGCGCTCCGAAAATATATTTTCTGATATGTGTACAATAGATCTGATGAAAAATAGTATATGGATGAAGTCTAATTAACTTAAAATTAATAAAATAAAATATTAAAATTAAAGGATTTTTTGTAATTTAAAATTAAAGCAAAAATAAACAGTTAAAAGAATACTTAATAATTTAAAGCCTCTTTTAAATATACTGAAAGTCATATTTCAGTGGTAAATACATATAGGCTTACCTTTAATATACATTGAAATATCGCAATTAGCACAAAGGTACTCATTTTCAGAAAATTTTGTGTGCACACTTAGGAATGAAACGGCAGCAAACGATTTAATTTTAATTCTACAATTTAGCTTTTGCATTATGAAAAAAAGGAAATTTAGCGAAACGTTTCTTTTCTGTAAACAGAGTCTTTATGCTCATGTGGCATGCGGAATGACATAAATGTAAGCAGAATTACGTAAAATCAAAACAAAATAACAAACTTTTGAGATAATGAAATGCAACTTCTAAACCCAAAAGCGCTATTAGTCTCGAACCACAATTTTGCATTTATTCGCTTTAAATGGTCCACCAACGTTGCAGCAGTAAAGTCGCTAAACATTTGAAGTTGGACCTGGGTTCGATTTCAGGCCAACAAGCCGACTGTGTGGGCGTTTTCATGGTTTTCCGTTGCATAACGTGGACACGAGTAAGTTATAAGATCCATCTCTCCTGTTCCACATAAACTAAATCTAGATCCTACAAAATGAACCTAGCGAATTATCGTACAGGCGTGAAATAATATCAGCAGAGAAGAAAGGTGAAAATAACCCTTTATTATTTCTAACTAAGAACAGAAGGACACGTACTTCGTACTTGACAATAACACCGACTACTTGCGGTGGAACGTAAACGCTATTATACAAATCAGTTGAAGTCTAAATAGACTAGTGCTTGCTGCATTAGTACGTTAAGGTACGGCTAACTTAGGTTGACTCAACCAACCTAACAGGCGTGTAAAATTACCCGAAATGGAAAAAGGGGCGTATTAGCATAACGGCAAGATCAGAAACGAAACGTGCGCTGGCTATAGAAAACACGCTCTGAATAAACTCATAGATTCACCCGTTTAAACACTCACTTCACTTAACTTTAAATTTACATCCTGTCAAGGAAATGCGAGGGGAAGTTGAGGAGTTCAGGAAAGCTAACAAAAATTTGAATAAAAAGGTTAGTTGAACTGAAGGAAACCCTACAAAGTTTCCCATAAAATAATTCTCCACTAAGGCAATAATAATCTCAAGCAGATAGCTCTCGCGTGCTTTGCCATAATCAAATACACTAACCTGAAAAATTCTCTTAAATATTTTTCTGACATCTTTATTACTTTAAAACAGTAGTTTGTTCAGTATAAAAATCGAGATAGTGATTAGTGACTCTGACTACCGCACCGAAGGGCCCAAGTTCGAGTCCTAGAATGGCATGGATGTTTGTATAGTGTCTGCGCGGCATGGGGGCACTCTAAATATACAGCGAACGGAACGTCCTCTCGAGAGTTTCATCAGCAAATTTTTTGATGTTGAAGGGGAAGAGGGATGGGAGACCCATCCCGTCCCACAGGTGTGCTCTCCATCAAAATAGGGGACAGAACTGAAAGAAACCGTACTGCCACTTGTATTGCATTCAAAGCTAATGCCAACGATAGGCGCAATCTGGTACTCCTTGCCACGAGAAATTTTCTGGACTTGTTCGGATGTTAATGTCAGACAAGTCACAACAACAACATAAAAAAAATCTGATGCGATCATCACATGACTTCCTTGTACGGAATATTAAATTATAAGCATTTTTTCCTCCGTTTCATTTAAACTTATTTCTTCGAATTTCATTAGAGATATATTTCTCATTCAATTCATTTAATTATGCCTTCGCGGCAAGGCAAAAATATATAAAATTCAAAATATCTTCATTAAAAATTGAAAGACATAGAAAAACATAAAACACAAAATACAATCAAAACAATTAAAAAAAGAACTTTTGAAATTAAAATTACAGTTCCTAAGCAAACACAAGTAGTTCGGCCAGCAGGCAAGAAGGCAGATCTTTTGATGCGCAAAACTAAAAGTTTACTTTTGATCCCATTCGCAAAAAGACACTGAAGGTGCAGAAAAACTTAATTCACCATTCTGCTAAGTTTCAAATATAAACAAATATGGCTGCTATGGCAAAAAATTAGGCTTAGCCACACTTAAAGGAATTTTATGTTGATCATTCTACAACTATTGCATGCAGATTACCTAAAATGATAAAAATCTTAACCGGAAGATACGAACAACACAATTCAATCATTTTGAAAGCAAAAAATGCGCAGTTTACCAACATATAAGAATAAAAAACTGAGCTCACTGAGGGGAGTCATAGAGTGAGTATATATATATATACTTTTGGTGGGGCCGATTGCAGCCAAAACAGGAGGTGCACAACTACATGTTAAAGCAGTTCTATATACAAAATTTCAACATTCTGAGGCGACTCGTTTTGAATTATGCGAGATACATACATACGTACGTAGTACTTACAGAAGCCCCTACAAAATCTCTTCTGAATCCATTTTAAATCAGTTTTATAATTCGTTTGGGGAAAAAGTGTCCTTTATTCTATCCTTACGTACATATGTTCCGCAAAAAACAATGTTAAATTCCATTCGAGGTCAGTCAAAATGGATATTTTCGTTGAAATGTGCTAGCCGGAATTTTTCGCGATTGCAATATTTCCTTTCCTGCGTACAAAGAAGTAATATAAAATGTTTGATAAAACAGAGTATTAATAACCCCAGCTTTAAAACTCTGAGAGATTCTAGCGCGTGATCATTCACTGAAGATCTATGAAAATAGTAATAGTTTTGCCGTAAACCAATAAATCAAACCGTCACTTTAAATTTCGTCCACTGTAAATGCATTGTTTCACTTTCCATTCAAGTTTTTTGACATTCAGCAAAATGTAAGATAATTTATCTTTCAAATTTAGCTTGTACGTTATTGATTAAGAAACCAAGCTATTTGAAATTAATAGATCTGATTATTTTTTTACTATTTAACCCGATAGATGAAAATATAAATGTATTTATTTCATATTATATCTAATTAAATTTATTCAATATTTTTATAGAATTTCGTTATATATTTTTTCAATTTTTAAATTTACAGAAGATACATGGCGTTCCAATGCTTGCGTAAATGTATATTCATCTAGTATCCTATAAAATGCATGTATGTATGTATGTTATCCTGTAAAATGACGTATATATTTCGCCATTCTATCTGCACCATCTCTAGTGTTAATCTCTTCTGATAAACTGTATTAAAATTTAAAAGCGATTTTGGACGATCACTAAAATCTGAGACATTTCAGATTTTTCATTAATTCACTTGTATTTTCTATAAATTAATTTTTTTAACGTATTGCACAGAAGATTAATTTTGTTTCCACTCAACGGAAGAAATATGGCAATTTATCGGCACACGTTCAGAAATTAATATATATATATATTTAATGTTATCAAAGCTGTTTATTTGTACACGTTTAAGCATGTGTTTAACAGGAGGGATGCATAGGTTTCGAGTTTCTAAGAGACACTGATACACATTCACGAAAAAATTCGAAAATTCTGTTTCATATTCCGAAGATAAAATCTGCAATAAAATTTGTTGAAAAATTCTAATATTACAATTTTAAAACTCTGGTGTGTGCACCATATGACTTGATTGCACGGAATATTAAATTATACGCATTTTGCATTTCATTTAAACATATTGGATTGAGTTAAATCTACTTCGTCGATAGTGCGTAAGCCACAATAGAATAAACGCACTCTTTAAAATCCACTATATTTGTTTACCATAGCGACACTCTGGCGCTAGGTTCACTTAATAGCTTTACATCTCATTGATTTTATAACTCAAAATGCAAAAAAATTATGTATATGATCTGAAGAATTATCTAATCTTTGCCACATGTTCTATTGAAATATTATGATAAATCGAAAACAATGTAAAAAAAAATTAAACAAACAAACAAAAAACAAAATAAATAGTTTTTCACAGTGTTTTTCATTCAATTAATTCAGTTCTCAATTCACGACAAGGCAGAAATACATAAAAAATCAAAATATCTATATTAAAAATTACGAAGTAAATCTTAAACACTTATTTCCCCAAATAAATTCCAGAATGGATTAAGCATGATTTAATTCGTAATAAAAAAAGAAGGTGTTAAGTTTGTTGTTGCGAAGCTTAGTTTCTCTAGATTGGCAACAAATCCACTATTCTCGTCAGTTTCAAATATAAACAAAGATGGCGGCCATATGAAACATGATTAGGCTTAGCAGCACTTAAACAAACATTTAAATTGTTGATAATTCTACAAATCTTGCATGCAAATTTATTAAAGTCATAAAAACCTTAACCGGAAGTTAAGAACAACATAATTCTACCATTTTTAAAGCAAAACGTGCGCAATTTACCAACATATAAGAATAAAAAACTGAGCTCACTGAGCCGAATAAAAAGGGGATATATATTTATATATACTTTTGGTGCGGCCGATTGCGACCAAAATATTATCTACGTGCTATAGCAGTCCTATACACAAATTTTCAATATTCTGAGGCTACTCGTTTTTGAGGTATGTGAGATACATACATGCATACGTACGTACGTACTAACACGAAAAAATCTCTTCGGAATCCATTTTAAGTCAATTTTATAATTTTTTGGGGGAAAAGGAGTCCTTTTTCTGTCTTTACGTACAGATATCACGCAAAAACATTGTTAAATTGCATTCGATAGAGGTCAAAATGGATATTTTCGTTGAAATATGATACCCGAAATTTTTCGCGATTACAATACTTCATTTTTACTTCGTACAAGGAAGTAAAATAGTCTCAGAGTCTTAAATAAATCAAGAAGTCCAAAATTTGTAAGAGAAATATTTTATTAAATTGATAACCTATTTTAAGCAAATAATAAAAGCAAAAATTTTAACGTGCAATGAATAATCGGGAAAAATTTCTGTAAAATTTTGTATCCTATCTGCAGCTACCTACCTACAACATTGCTTTAATAAAAGTAATGTTTCTAACACTTATTCAATGCATTACAATTAATTTTGCGATCTCTAAACTATTACGTTTATTTAAAACACCTAAATTTCAGATTTCAGATTTAAATAAATATCAAGAAATTATATAAAAGAATGTTGTTATAGAAATTTCTCGTATTTCTTGCATGTTATGAAATATATTCGCTAGAGTAATTTTTATTGTAACCATTTTCCGATAGTAGATTCACTTAGATATACATTTTTGCCATATGACTTTCATTGTGCTGTGGAAATTTAAGAATCATTCAATCTCTAGGGAGAAAGAAAATAAAAATGCTGTTGAATATGCATAATGGGATCTATCCGAATAAAATGAAAGTGAAGTTTCAATAAAAAGAAAAAGATTATATTCATAAAGTTGCTGCGAAAATGTATTGTAAAGGTTAATCTCTATGAAAAAGAACTTAATGCTGAAAATGCTTTAGTATCAACTCATGTTCTTTCAGATTGCAAAAGACATCTCAGAACTCCTATCTATTTATCTGTTTCACTTTAATGCTCATTTTTATACAAGAATCGATTAAATATATAACATTACCTTTTAACTGGATGCAAGAAATGCATCAGGCCATTAGAATATTATTTTTTAATACATTATTATTTCTTAACCCTAGAGATATATATTTCTCTTTACCATCAACAACTATCAAATTACGTCTTCATTTGCGAAAACATTTAGAATTTTTATTTTGAAAATAAACATATTTACCATTAAATCGTTAAAATGGCTTGCGAATCTTCATATATTTTCATCGTAAAAATTTTTGTAGTCTATAAAAATACAGATTTCAATACACTAGAGTATACACTGTATTTTTCTTAACGCATTAGCTAGTAGTTTAGAGTAAATTTTGCTTATTGTAACAATCATTGAAGGTACTGTTTGAAGTATAGAAACTCTTGGCGTCATATATTTATTTAGAGTTGAAAAGGAAAGCTAGAAATTTATTTTGGTGCTCCTTTTGTTCTTTTCCTGTTTTTTAATTTGTATTTAAAATAAATATTTCAAAATATTTAAATTTAAATTCCAAAATTAAATTCTTTTAGTATAAAATATTTAATACTAAAAGAATTTAATTTTGAACAGTTATCATTACAAGTGAATCATCTTGAAATAGAGTTTATATTTCAGAAATTTTAGAACTCAGAATAATTCCGTCATTTAACATATATGTTCAAAATATGCTCATTATTAGCAAAATTGCAACGAAACGTAATCAACTTGGGAATTGCATTCTGAATTTTTTTAAATTTTAATGTTATGAAATAATTACACTAAATATTTTTCTTTACATAAAAATGTATATCTCTGAGGGTATATGTGTTTAGTTTCATAATATCCATCAGTAACAAGTAAACGCATCATTGTTCCCAACTAAATCTTTTAACAATTAAAAATGTATTTCAGTTCACTTTTACTTATAACGATTACTTATAAGATTATACTTATAAGATTGACAGTAATGTATCTAAGAACAGAGAGAGCAATACCGCTGTAATCCTTCTTTAATAACAGTGCAAAAAATACGATTTATAGTGATTCATTTTTCAGTCTAATGCAATAAAGAACCTACGTAAAAAGTTTCCATATAAAAATAAACTAATTCTCTCTCATTATATCAGCAACAATGACACTCAGATTTTAATAATTTTCGTAAATGGTCGTAAATGCTCTGGTTCCTTTCACTATTTCACCTGTATTCAATTTTAGTCTATTAAATGTGACAAAAAATTGATCATAATTGATCAGAAATCAATAACGCGAACAAACAAGCAAACACACATTCTTCTTTATATATATAGATTTCGTAAAACGTACAATTTTTCGATCAACAGACTCTACGATTTGAAAGCCAGCAATAGCAATACATTTCGAAATAAAGCATTTCTGTCTCCAACGCGACTGTTGCCACTCGAAAAAATGAGTGCAAAAATTAACGTTTTCTGAGTTTTTAATTAATATCTCGGCTGACTAAAGTCGTACGAAGATGAAAACGGCCGAAATGGCTTCCCACAAATTTTTGGAATTGGAAATAATGTATTTAAAGTTTGGCAATGCAATTTTTATTTCATTTTAAAACTTAGAAATTTTTAATAACAAATTCTACAATTTGAAAGCGAGCAGAGGCAACATTTCTCGAAATAAATCAGATTTTTATCTCCAGCGTGCGAGACTGTTGCCAAATGCCGTCTGGAAAATGAGGGCGAAAATTAGAGTTTTCAGAGTTTTTAATTAATATATCTTATTTTAGCCTTTTTTGTTTAGCGCGGACGTCGACCTTTTCCAAGACCCAGAAAAGAGTTATAGAAAGTTTGGTGACTATAGTTAGTGACTGAGTTAATTGCGAACTGTTTCTATATATATATAAAGAAGAACGTCCGTTATATATAAAGGAATATTCAGACATTCTCCTTATTGATATTCTCCTTGTTGATATTAATCCTCCTTCCTCCTATATATATATTATCAATATTTTTTTTTACTTTTGCTTCCTCAAATTTTATTGCCAGTTCTTATGGGTACAGCCAAAATCATCGCGGAAGAAAACGTCGCTGAGAAAACAACACAAGGTGAAAACATCGAGGTACAAAACATCGTGGGATTAAAAAAAGCAAAGAGAAAAAACATCGCAGTTCTAAAACATCGTGGTACCACATATTGCGATGAAAGTAAAGCGGTTCAAAAACTTCGCATTTTAAAACATCGTCGTCCAAAATATCGTGGTAAACAATTAAGTGTCTACAAATAATCGCATGACGATAACGTCCACACGAGTTTTACAAATTCCAAACAGACATAGCTGACTTTCGTTGTAACTAACAAATCAACATCCAAAAAATTAATTGCACGCTATACATGAAAATGTTAATGACACTTAGGAATAAACGGAAACAAAGCAAAATATAATTTTCATTAAAACAATATCAGATTAACAAATGTGATAGAAAATAATTTGATAATTAACTACGCAATTTTTTCAAAGATAACCTCATGCAGTTATTTATCTCCCTTATCTAAGTATTTTTTTAGACTGTACCCTTCATAAAAAATTATCAGTAAAACTTAAAAATAAGTTTAATTTATTTATGACCCTTGTTAATTAACTATACAAATTTAAATTTCTAGTAAGTTCTATAAGTTGCATTAATTTTCTACTCATTTTCAACTTTTACATGCTTAATTCTCCTCATTTTTTCAGCAAAAATTTATTAGTTCATTCAAAAATATAAAATATAGAATTAAAAGATTTCACCTTTCCTTCTTGCGCTCCCAAATCATTATACGAAGAAGCAATTACAACTTTTAAAACCTGAAAACGCACGTGTGCGATGTTATCGTCACGCGACGATTTGTAGATGCTTTATTTTTTTCCACGATATTTTCGACGACGATGTTTTCAAACTGCGAAGTTTTTGAACAGCTTTTTGTACCACGATGTTTCTTCTCTCTTTGCTTTCTTTTCTCCCACGATGTTTTGAACTAAAACATTTTCGCCTTGCGTTATTATCTCCTCGGTGTTTTTATCCGGGATGTTTCGCGAGACACCCTTCTTATCTACATTTGAAAGTGCAAATCCATGAATCATCATAGATGGAAAGAGAATACATCTGCCTTTATTCAAAGACTTTAGTGGCGTGATGAATTTTACTGGCCTCACTCCAGGTTTTGAAAATCTATCCCTCTAGCACCACAAGGAAGGCATGCTGTTATAAATTTTTAACTTTTATTCAACAATTAATGAAAAATATAATTTAGTTGATAGACTGCGGCAGAAGACAAAAGGTGTCAGATTACAGATCAGGTTGTAATAACTGTTAATATTCAAGGCACATTATATGTTATTTGAAATATTTGAAGACACTTTAATTCAACAGACATTAATTGAGTTATAGAGTTAACTAGAGACTGTTGATATTAATTCATTTGATGGAAGGATGCTTGGTTTACAGCAGAATCTTGTAAAACTGATGCAGCATTATATGATTTATAAGTACAGTTCTGAGGACGTATGTACACTGCGAAAAAACACTGCGTCTCGCGTTCTACTAAGCCAATTGACGAAATTGAACTTGCAGGTTTCTCGAAATCTCGATTAAGAATACGTATTAGATTTATATGTAGCTTTGTTCTAATATAGGTATTTTGACACAAAATCGGACTTTTTTGAAATGGCATGCCAATTGTTTTCCATATTTTGATTCTACGATTCAAATTATGCCAAACTGCCAAGTTTTGTAAAAATCGCAGGAGTAGTTTTTAAAACATTAGCTCTCAAAATTTTAGCTCCTCATATTTCATATATATTTGATAAATTGAATTTGATATATATTTATTAGTATCTCTTTCTTTATTAAACTTACTTGATTCCGTGTTCCAGAATTTGAAATTTAGGTTCATGCCAAGTATAATTCCCCCATTTCTTATGATTAGTTTTCAAAATTTGTATTTTTGAATATTTTAAGTTTTCGAATTTTTTTTTGTATCCCTATAATATTTTGAACATCATCTTGAAGTAGATGTATTTCTAAACACACCTTAAATACACAAATTAGAGTTTTTTATTCAAAATTTCATAAGATATGACTGAATTTACATTCTGACGCGTTCTGAAATTTAGCTTATTTGATATAAGCAATAATAACGAAAATGTGGTTTACGCACTTTATTTGAAGTTATTTGAAGGAATGAACGATAGATCTTTTTATCTCTCGTGCATCAATGAAAAAAATCTGATGTGTACACCACATGACTTCCTTGTACGGAATATTAAATTATACGCATTTTGCATTTCATTTAAACTTATTGGATTGAATTAAATATACTTCATCGATAGCGCATAAACCACAATCGAATAAATGCACTCTTTAAAATTCACTATATTTGTTTACCACAGCGACACTTTGACTTCACTTAACAACGTTACATTTCATTTATTTTATAACTCATCAGAATGCACGAAAATTATGTATGTTATCTGGAGAACTACCTAATCATTGCTACATGTTCTGTTCAAATACTATAATAAATCTAAAACGACGTGTAAAAGAAATTAAACAAACAAACACAAAGAAAAGAAACAGTTTTTCGCAGAGGATTCAGTATTTGTCATTCAGTTAGTTCAGTTCTCACTTTGCGACAGAGCAAAACACATAAAAACACAAAATATTTATATTAAAAATTACTAATAAAATCTTATTTCCTCGAATAAATTCCCGAATGGATTAAGTATGATTTAATTCGCAATAACAAAAGAAGGCGTTATCTTTGTTGTTGCGAAGCTTAGTTTCTCTAGACTGGCAAAAAATCCAATATTCTCTTAAGTTTCAATGTAAATAAATATGTCCTCCATGAGAAAATGATTAGGCTTAGCCGCATTTAAACAACTTTTAAATTGTTGATAATTCTACAGATCTTGCATGCAGATTTACTAAAGGCATAAAATCATTAAACGGAAGATAAAAACAACATAATTCAATCATTTTTCAAGCAAAAAATCTGATGTGTACACCACGTGACTTCCTTGTATGGGCCAGTAAATTATATTCAATTTTCCTGCATTTCATATAAACATAGTGAATTAACAGTTAACGAATTTTGAAGTAAATCTACTTCGTCGATAGCGCCTAAACCACAATAGAATAAATGCAATCTTTAAAGTTCACTATATTTATTTACCATAGCCACACTTCGGCGCTAGGTTCACCTCACAGCGTTACATCTCATCCATTTTATAACTCAGAGTGAGCAAAAATTATAGCATCTGAAGAATTACCACAAGTTCTATTCAAATACTATAATAAATCTAAAACGATTTATAAAAATTAATCAAATAAGAAACAGTTTTTCCCAGACGATTCAGCGCCGCTTACCTAATGCGCATGCGCTACTAATTAATTCAGTTCTCACTTCGCGGTAAGGCAAAAATACATATAAAAATTCAAAATATTTTCATTAAAAATTGACAGATATAGAAAAACATAAAACACCAAATACAATTAAAACAATTTTTACAATCGAAATTACAATTTGTACGCTAAAACCAGCTAATAACTTAAATGATAATTCCAAAAAGAATCAAGCATAATTTAGTTCGCATTAATGAAAGACGTTACTTTGTTGTTGCGAAGCTCTTTTTCTCTAGATCAGAAACAAATCCCCTATTTGCTAAGCTTCAAAGTAAACAAATATGGCCGCGATCATAACTGAAAACTAGGCTTAGCCACATTTAAAAAACTTTTAAATTGTTGATAATTCCAAAATTAATGCACGCAGGTTAATTAAGGATATAAAAATCTTAACGGAAATCTTAACGGATAAGAACAACATAATTCAATCATTTTTAGAGCAAAAAAATGCACAATTTACGAACTTATAAGAATAAAGAAACTGAGTTCACTGAGCAGAGTAACAGAATTGATATATATATATATATATATCAATTCTGTTACTATTATTTATTCTGTTACTATTGTTATCAATTCATATACATATATTTATGTACTTTTGGTGTGGTCGATTGCAACCAAAATGCGAGGTGCACATCTACATGTTATAGCAGCCCTATATACAAAATTCTAACGTTCTGAGGCTACTCGTTTTTGAGTTAATGCAAGATATGTACATGCATACGTACGTACTTACGCACAGACGCCACGAAAGAAATCTCTTCAGAATCCATTTTAAATCAGTTTTATAATTATTTGGGGGGGAAAGAATCCTTTATTATGTCCTTACGCACGGATGTCACTCAAAAACATCGCTAAAGTGCATTACATAGCGGTCAAAATAGATATTTTCGTTGAAATATGGTCACCGAAATTTTTCGCGATTACAATACTATACTTCCTTTTTACTTTGTACAAGGAAGTAAATAATGGAGAGTAAGTAGGTTACTATAAATTAAGAAACCCTCCAAGTGAATTATTTTTGGCGCAAACTGAAAAAAAAATTCGTCAAGATAAATTTTTTAATTTCTATATAAATTTCTGACCAAAAATTACAAAATTTTATGTCTAAGCATAATTTGAGTAGTAGAATCGAAATGCGGAAAAAAATGGCATGTGATTCAGAAAACGTCCGATTTTGTGCCAAAACACCTATATTAGAACAATGCTATATATGAGTCTAATACATATCCCATGTCTCCCCTATTTCGTCAATCAGCCCAGTAGAACGGGGGATATAGAACTGCCACTTTTTTTCCTTAGTGTACATATGCATATCGTACAGATATATTGTAGTTAAAATTGGCCTATTCAAAGTGCTGTGTTTTGTAACACAAACGTAGACTGCCGCCAAAAGTTATGCTTTACTTAAAGGATGAATAAAAGCATTCTGAAGGGGTAAAATTGGAAAAATAGCGTTATGATAAAACACAAAAGAAAAATTAATAAATTTAAAAAAAGGTAAACTTTGCGAATCGAATATCCAAGCAAGAGATATCAAGAATTCATGTTCACAAACAACTTTCTACACGGAGCAAAAGATGATGTGCCACTGGAAGGGGATGTGCTATAGTAGTGTAACATTCGTTGGAGTGACGAGGTCCATTTTCATCTGAACAGAACTGTCAATACTCAGAATATTGCTATAAAAATGAACATAGTTTTCAGTAAATGTGTCTGTATTCTCCTGAAGTCCCATTCTTGTATGAATTTGCATATATTTCATTCTGAATAACCAGAAAAGCAAAATAAAGTATTTGAGAATGTCGTTGTTTTACGGAATGGGAGGGCTTAAACTCCTTGACCCTAAAGTATCTCGAGATGGTCTTTCGAATTTTATATCCAAGATACGACTTTTCATTGGCACATGTTTGCACTTTTTCCACAATAAACTCGTTTCGTCAATTTTAAATGCTTATTTATCTTTGTAGCCAACTTTTGATTGATTTCACTTAGTTCTTTCAAAAATCTTGAAGGAGCCTTTTCATCTGCACTAACAGATTCAGCTCCAATGCAAATACTGTGAACATTAGTTTCTTTTGTAAAGGGGTAAAAGAACAATCTGCCGTAAAATGTTCTGTAGTTTTCACGCCTTTATTTTCTGTATGATCAAAAGCGTACAATTCATTGTACAGACTTAAAGCTTTGGCTTGAATTTCAATTTGACGAAGATGAACTCGTTTTTCATTTAAGTCTTTGATCCATAATAACTGCTCTATTTTTATTACTCTGATGTTTTTGGTTAGTCACTGCTTTTGATAAATACGAAACCGTAGACCTTTGTAATGATCTGTCGTTTTGATAAGTTTCAAACTGACGATTCGCCCTTTTTAATTTTTCACGGCCTATTTTAGAACTGAAATGCCTTTTCATGAAACTGGATTACATCGAGCTTCGCATAAAGATGAACCACTTGCATTTCTTAACGACATTATTATTTTCACATTTTCATTTTGCCTTTCTTATTATTATTTTAAGTCCTTATTAAAATGTAATTAATGCAAACTGACTTTACTATAGATTTGCTTATCTAAAACCGATAGACAGACGTTAATTCAACATTATATTTCATAAATATCCACACCTATATTTATTTCAGAATTTACATATTACGATCACAGTTAACTGCAATCAGAGTTGCGTCTTTCATATGCTTCCCGACTGAGTCCTAAAGCTCTGACAGCTGTAGACGCTGTTGTGAAATCACGATGAAAGTCAATGTGGAGGTATAAAGAGAACAAAAAATTTTATTTACACATTAAAAAGTATTTTGTTTATATATTAAAAAGTAATTTTGTGTACTAATTTTGTAGAATTCATTGTTCCTTAGTTCAATTAATATTTAATTTGTTTTAAATGTTCAAACCGGTCTACGGGAGGCAGGTGACAAGCGACAGAGGACGGGGACAGCTACCGTCTACCAGTCGCAAGCACGTGCATTCCCTCGTCCTCCACTATCCAGCGCTTATTGAAGAATTTAAGAATTTAGGTAAGGTACATGACCATACAATCTCTAGGTGGCTGTACAATGGCTACAGAGGATGCAAGATACGTATTGCAATGCCAGAATATGAAACAGAGAACATAAAGCATAAAAACAATATAATAAATAAGCAGTACAATATAAAAGTACATGAGTAGAAAATATGTAGTAAAATAAGTAAGTAGTACAATGTAAAAGTACATTTAGTAGACAGTTGAGGAAAGACTCTGTGTCTACAGAGAATCCTGATTGATCAAAGGTGGATTGATACTGTGAGGTACTGCTTACTACTAGTTGCCTAAAATAAAACACTGAGGTGGATATTGGCCATATTTGTTTACGTAATTTGTAATCACGTATTATATCTCCAAATGATTAACACACACAATAAATAAAGAGTTCATACAGAAAGAGAGATATTATTCTACATATACAAGAGTAATTTACAACCAGACTAAGATTTGGTGCACATATTTATAACATATCTATAATAAACAAATATTAAGAAATCTGTAAATTAGAAAGTGTTATAAATTAAATAAAATAACTTAGTACTCATAAATTCAAATTCAGTTCTTCTATTTTTAATCAAAGTATTTCGTTGTCTAGCTATACACTTTCATCTCTTTCAGACTATATATAATCGTGTGTGTTTGTGTCTGTTGAGCAATATATATCAATGTTAAGTTTTTTTACTAAGTTGGCTTTAGAAAAATTTCTCTTGTCTATTTATTATTAACGTTCAGTGTGTTTACTTTATTTATCAAACATCACATTCTTGTCGTTTACGGCAAATAAAATTCAATTCAACAACAAAATCACAAAATATTTGACAACAGCTTAACTTTAGAATTTCCGACAGACACTGTCACGCGCTAGAGATATAAATGTTCCATTCCGTGCAGTGTTATCACTGCTCGCTTTGAAATTGTTGAGTTTGTTAAGGAAATTTTTCTTAATGTTGTACAATATATGAAATAGATAATATAACAAATTCAAATATTCAAAATTCAGACTTCCAGTTGCCCAAGTTCAGGTGGAGGACTACGTTATTCAAAATTGGATGGCTCTAGGTACAGTTGTTTTTTTACAGTGCTACAAGCATACATATATTCATGCAAATTCTTCACTATTAATTTTTAATTATAATACAAGGCGATAATATTTGGTGGCAACAACTTGAAACGTGATAAAACGCATTTAAATGTTTCAACGTAATGAGCCGCATCGAAACTGATATTTCATTCGAGACTAAAATCTCTTTTGCGCTAAAAATAAAAAAAAAATATTCTAAAACCTACTTTGTTGAAACGTTCAAGAATTTTACTTCTGTAATCAGTTTAGAGTAATTTTAAAATTGTAGGAAAAGAAATGTATAGGTTCTGACGTATTTTAACAAGGTGGCTGTCCATCAAACTGTTCAAAGTAACTTACAAATAAAAATTAATCTTATTATCTAACTACAAGTACCTTTTTTTATTCTATTGGAAGTTTATCTAGACTTCAGAAAATTTCATTCATATTCTTTAAGGAGAATTATGTTGCAAATTATTAAGCAAAAAGAGCGCATTTTCAAACATTTAAATGCTTCTTTCTGTAAATGCTTGAGAAAAAATTAGCTATGAGCTATATTTGAATTATCTTCCATTGGAATCCTTATTATCTAATTCCTGAAAAGAAGTAAGCTTATTGCACTTAACATACCTTAATTTACTTGTTGCATTATTTTGTTTTCATTTTAGTAGATTTTCATTATAACAACGAATTTATCAATAATTAACTAATATTTTTTATATGCGCCGCAATTTATAAATGACTCAAATTGCTATGTTTATAGATGTGGTAGATTTAGGAGTTTAAACAGCAATTACAAATATGCCATCGTCGAAATATAATCCAAAGTCAAACAATTATTCTGTAATTTCTGCGAGTTTTGTGAAATTTATGAAGGGAAGCAAATTAGTTTATTCTGCTAGTTTTTCTTTAAAACATTTTTTTTCCGACACAATGTAATAAACATTTTATAAGAAGCTTTTACAGCCTGATGTGTTTTCATCATTAACCACATTTACTAGCATCGTAAAAAAGAAGTGAAATCTTTGGGCTTGAAATGCTAATTTTGTTTTACATCCTGCTTTAAATATTTAATTAATTTTAACACACACACCGCTCTTAATATGAAATATAATTTTGCCTTTTTTTAGTCCTTTATTACAAAGTTAGACAGTATTGATTTTTATATATTACAAACTTTGTTGCATAAACAATAATTTTACTAAGTATGCCTCTATATTTTCATCCTGTTTCATCTTCTAAGGACAAATAAAACTCATCACAGAAACACTGCACATTTTATAAACCAAATATGAGATACACCACATCTTCTCTTATGAGATGGAATTAATTCTTAGTCTCATGTTTGGCGTGTTATCTTCATCTAATTAACTTCCGGTGTCCGTAAATGTGATAGCTGGCTCGGAATATCAGCTCTTCATCAAAGCAATGTGATTTAAGCACAAAATTAATTGAATTTGGAGCGAACGAGCCTTAAATAAGTTTTCCGTAACGAAGGGTTTTAATCTCGATCAGGAAGAATTTTATCGAGGAAGTGTATTGAAGTTGCCTCTCCAGCACGGGATTAATATTTCTTCATTTATATTCTTCTCTCCCGCCAAATAGCTATTGTCAACGAAATATTACTATCCCACATTTATGATGCAGAACGCCTAGTCTCTAGGTATTTATCAGGAAAACAGGACTAGAGAGACAGAGCTCAGAAAGAAGTTATTAAATTATTGCTTTAAAAGTGTTTAGCTGACTAGAATTTATGCCCAGTAAATTAAGCAAGAATATGCAAATATAAATATACAATATATAAGTGTTTTGTGGCATAGTCATACTTTTGTGGCATAGTCATCAATAATTACTTACATTATGTACCTAATTATAATTAAAATTAATTAATTATTATTTAATGGTTATTTTTATATTTTTTTAATTACTTGCAAACTGTTTGAGACCATCTTTGAGGAACATAAATTTAATTAATGCGATGAATTGCTGAAATAAACTTGAGTTTTTATTTTAAGTTATTTAGATTTCTATTGTAGTGACAATATTTTAATAAGCTGTATGGAAATGGTATTTTAAACAGGAAAAATTCCAAATAGTAAAAGTGTAGCCATTGTTATTGACCACAGTTTATTTGACTTGTCAAGGGGAACACACCAATCTATTATCAATTAAAAGTAACCAAATTAACTGAGAGTCTTTCGTCTTTTTCCAAGTGAGGATCAAGTTGATATTTTGATAGAGTTAAATTATAAGCTACGAACAAAACGCAAAAGGAGAAAGAAAATTAGTCTGCTAGAGCCAAAATACTTGCCATAAACTGTACCGAAATTACAAATAAGTAACATGTCCTTCCTTAATTTAAGGTACTTGTTAAGAACTGAATTAAGTGAGATCTTCACTTTAGAAAAAACATTCCCCGACCCTTTTACAGTACTGGAAAAATATTAAGACCTGTACAAATTAATATAAGATAATTGGCATATATACAAAAGAAAATATTTGAAAACAATAGAAATATGTACGAATTAATATATTCTTTTAGATTTAAACTCCAAATCGAAAGATAGTCATTTAAATACTGAGTAATGTTTTTTTTAGATCTAGACTTAAAATCAAAAGTTTGGTTCTTAAATATAAATTTATGATCTTTTCTATTAATACGCATATTAGAAGGTACTTATGTTATAAACCTTTAGATTTATACGCAAAATCAATAGTAGGTATTTAAATACAAATTTAGGTTCAATTCCATGGCAGAAAGGAAACTAAAATTAGTACACAGAGTTCACGGCCAGTGTCAAGGGATTTTAGGGATTTGAATATTGTTAAACACCAAATCCTCTCGATTTCAGGGAGACTGAGAGACAAATGATCATATTTCCCCTTTGATATCGTTTTAACTAAATGAATCACAGGACGTAAAATACTACCGAAAATTTAAGAAGACATGACAAAGGTGTCTACAAACTCTTTTAGACAAGGCAAGAAATTCGAATGCTCTTAAACTCTCGACTAGAAGAAACTCGCTGTTAGCATGATCCTCATGTAATGAGGACAATAACTTACAATAATTGCTTCTATGCTTTCAATGTTATTATCTGATATAAATAGAACATTTCATGTATTTATATTAAATATGTTTAAGTTCTCTATGTGATACGTAATACGCAACCTTAACAAACGCAAACATTGCCAGTTACCACATGGAGACTCGCCATCAGTGCGGCATACCGTCATCACCTTAGAGATGACAAGGACTGGCATCTACATTAAGGAATTAAACTATTAGCAACTATTTCGACAGCTAAATGACAATTCGATAACTTCCTACGCTCCTGACGTTCCACAGACTTTTGACTTTAGTCACCCGCACCTTCAACTGTGTTATGTAGTGATTTTTGGTTAGTTTAGAATTATGGATTAATGTGTAGTTAATTGCAGTTATTTGTTAATTAATTATTGAGTGAGTAAATTATATGCATTAATTTATGCTTATTCTAAATTTTTCTTCACGAATTGTATTGCTTATGTTATTGAATCAATTATTTGTATGCGAGTTAAACAGAGTTCTCGTTCTTACGTTACGCGTTCGTTGGTAATAAGCCTTCGGGAGAAGGAGACAATGGGAAATCGGTTGTTTCTGCGTAATATTTTAAATTTAAAAATACTTCCTTTTTATTCACATGGATGAAATTTATACCTCTTAAAGAGAAAAAATTTACCCTTCTTATGAATCTACTTTCATGACTGTACGTCGCCCCGTTGGAGAATTATGCCCATTTAATTGCTAAAATTGTTGAATTTCGTGTTTAAAAATTTACTCTGCTATAAGCGTCGTTTTTGAGCACTTTCTCGTCAAGGTCATGTACTGCGTCCGGTTGCGTGGTAGGTTTGTCGCATTCTTTCCCTCACCCCTCCTTGTTGGCGAAGGGGGTGGCGAGGGTGGAATTTTTTTTGGTGTGAAGAAGGAAAAACTAAGTTTTCGCAGCACTGTTTTGTGTTTGGCGAGATTTGCATACTAATTCACCAAATTTGGTGATTTTCGAAAATTCTGGATTCTGGACGATTAAAATCGTCATGCAAGGCCATGCTCACCCTTTTTTGCCTTGGATTCGCAGCTGTAGAAGCACGTTATTTTTTCTTCCTCTGGAAGAGCCGGAGATGGGAAATAAGATAAAGATGAACATCAAAAAAATCACTTGAAGTTTACTCCTCCGCACTTTACCATCCCCGTGTTGGAGTCGAGAATGTTGTTTTTTCCTCATCGAATTAATACGTTGACACCATAGTGGATGCAACTTGAATCCCGCTATCCGGATCCTGCCTGATCGGTCACTTAGATCCGAGTACTACCATCAACTCGCCTGGATGAGAATAGACGGAAAAGGGAGGAACCTTTAGGAGCTCTTGTTTTGCTGCACGAATGCACTTTACCATCTTCATAGTGTCTGATCCAAGTGTCCAGATTTCTCGCCGGACTCCCTCGTTCAACATCTGCGAAGGACTGGTCGTCGGCAGAGCCTTGTTCAACACCTGTTATGAATGGGACATCCGGAAAAAAAAATCTATAAGATGAGTTAATGCTTAATTAAATTTTCAATTCTTCCCTTCAAGTGAGTTCAACCTTTTGATTGTTAATTTCACCTGAAATTTAGTACAGCTTGCGACTTAAATTCCGTGAACATGTTTCCTAAGTAATATGGTAATTTAAAATTTTTTTTAAGAGATTTGATTATTTGAAGTAAATTTTCCAGTGATGAATTATTAATGTAAGGAGTAATTATATGTGTATTTAATTTCCAATTAAATTCTATTTAACTTTTAGTCAAAGGTTTTTCTGCTGGATCTTAAATCCAGGCTGTGTATTTAAGCAATTGTTGCACTATTAATCTATTTAGGATTTTTAACCTTAACTTGGAATGTAATTAAAATTTATATATAATGGATTAAGACAGAATATTAAATTTGTTAACTTATCTAAATTTTACCTTTTTACTTTAAGTTGTTACTATTTTTGGTTGAGAATTAACTTTAACTTTTGCTAATTAAGGAACGATTAAAAATTTAAATTCCACTTTACCTTTAGTTGTGTAATTGAATGTAGGAATAAATGTAATCATTTTTCTCCAACGGGTCTACATGAGTATGTAATATTTTTCTAACTGCCTAAGGGATTTGCTAAATTTATGTATGTAATTTTTACCTGAGTAAATTAAGAAATTTCTTGAACTAAGTAATCTCTATCAATATTGGTAAAGACACCATGCTCGGTGATTCATTAAATTCCTGTGTATTTGTATGCTGGCCAGCAGAGTTTTGATAACTGCATATGAAATTTTAATATTAATGTTTACGGTGTAAATTTTTGATAAATTCATCTCGGTGCATATTTGAAACTAACAATATATATATTATAATTCTAAATGCATTATTTTAATTAGTTGTCAATTGAACACTCCATAGATCTAGAAATTTAAGTTGAAAGATCGAGTGTCTTCCTTTAATGCTGCAAATAAATATCCTTGGTTATATATATATATTTGATTCAGAGTTTTTCTTATGATGACTTGTGTGAATGTTCTTAACACCAGTACTCCTGCTTGGTCTTAGGGGTTGTTCGGGTTAGTTATACACAACGCAATGAATTATGGTTTTGATATTATTGTAGGCTAATTATTGTAACAGTTAGTATTTAACATTTAGCACCTAACATTTGGTGACGCGACAAATTAGCATAGAACAACTGTATAGCGATTAAAAATTTTGTTATTCAGACACGCCTTTTATATAATCTAACGTAACGCAACGAATACTAAGGAAAATCCAAAGCAAGTGGCAAATCCATCTTCTCCAACGAACTCCTGGACACACTGCTAAGATATCCTTCACCCAGAACCAACGCCACTTATGTCTTTGCTAGATAATCTGAAAAAAGACATCTATCTTCGCTAAATATGTTCACCAATACAAAAGCATCTAATTCTTACTTCTGTAGAGTTGTGATTCTGTGATAATAGTGTGATTGTGTGGACAGCAGTGTATGTTCAGTGATTTTTGTGTGCTTAACCTTGTGCTATTCAGTTGTGCGTCTTGAAAAATTTTCTACAAATGCTCGTTATTTTAACGTACCAAATCTGTTTGGTAAAGGAGAGTTTGTTTGGAAAAGAAAAACAAGGAGGAACGTTTATTTCTTTACTTCCCCGAATTTAGTCTTGACTATAAATTAACGCGGTTGAACAGCTGATCGATTGAGGTTCACTCTGCATTTACCCTGGAGGATGAAATGATACCCTCTCGCAAATTTTGCGCCATTTTTTACCCCATTCTACGAAGTAAAGGACGTATTGTAATCGCGAAAAATTTCGGGTATCATATTTCAAAGAAAATATCCATTTCCACCGCTCTCGAATCCAATTTAACGATGTTTTTGCTTCACATCTGTACGCAAGGACAAATTAAAGGCCTCTGTTTTCCATACCGGATTGTAAAATGAATTTAAAATGGATTCAGAAGAGATTTTAAATGAGGTATGAAAGTATATCGCATAACTCAAAAACAAGTAGCCTCAGAACGTTGAAATTTTGTTTGTGGGTCTGCTATAACATGCAGTTGTTAAGTCCGTTTTAAATTGCAATTGGACCGCACTAAATATATATATATATTTGTATACTTATTATGTTACCTGGCTCGGTGAGCTCAGTTTTCTTGCTGTAATATGTTAGTAAATTGTGTAACGTTTCTTTAAAGTGATTGAATTATGTTGTTCTTATGTTTCGGTTAAGGTTTTTATGCCTTTAGTTAATCTGTAGAATTATCAGCAATTTAAAAGTTGTTTAAGTGGTACTAAGCCTAAAGAAGCCACCATTTGTTTACATTTGAAACTTTTAGTAGAATAGTGAATCAAGTCAGCTTTTGCACCAACTTCAGTGTCCTTTAGCCGAGTGGGACCACGTGTAAACTTTCAATTTTGTGCACCAAAAAACCTGTCTTCCTACCGTATGGCCGAATTGCTTATTTTTGAGTAGAAACTGCACTTTTAATTCTGTTTTTAACTATATTTAGTGTTTTATTTTATTTATTTATTTTTTTGGTAATTTGCAATTTTTAAAGAAGATGTTTTGAGTTTTTATGTATTTTTGCCTTGCCTGTAAGTGAGATTTGAATTAAATAAATTAAAAACATATCTTTAATAAAATTCGAGGAAATAAGTTTAAATGAAATGCAGCAAAATTGCGTATAATTTAAGAGGCCGTACAAGGAACTCATGTGGTGTCCACATCAGATTTTCTCTTTCAGAAGCAACGTTGCTTTGCAAAATTACTGAACCGCAGCAGCAAGAAATGTTGGTAGATCAATCATTCATACAGTAGCCTCAAAAAATACTTTCCATTTGGAAATAAATTTATTATTGGCTCAGACAATGTGAATACAGTTTGGCTGAGACAATGGGAAATTCAATTTGATCTACTTGGCATTACCAAGCATAACAAGAAACTTTCGTGTAATTTAGTAAACTTTGACACATCAGCTTTAACACATCTCAAATATTATCTTAACACGTCTTGAAAATGTCAAATATCTAACTTTAAAAAACTGACTATTTGCAGACTTTCAAGATTCCAAAGGAAAGCTAATTCGTAAACTTTTATCTAATTGTAATAGGTGACAAAAAATCCAGCTTCCTTTTGAAACAAATGAAAGAATTAACGTTAAGCAAGATATATGATAGTTTCATAAAAAACTTGCAGATTCAAAGACGTCCTTCCAATATACAAGCAATATTTATCGGTTTCTGACGCAAATTAAATTCATCTAGTTCAAATAGCAGATAAAGTTTTGGAACACACATATGATACGCAACCAAGTAATTTGCGAAGCGTCAAATACTGAGCAAATTACACAGTTATCTTCAACACTAAGCTTAATGAAGAAGCAAACAGAGAATCTCACTAAGCAAGTTGAATGCTTGTTCCGAAACCAATACATTCAAAATCCAATATACCGCAATAACAGCAACCGTTCAAAAGGTAGGGGACATAATTCGCACACAAATCATCCCAGCAGTGATTACTGCTTTTACCATCGAAGGTGTAAAACTGATGCTCGTAAGTATTTCTCCTTACTCTTTTCAGTCGGAAAACTAAATTCGGCTGCTACTCCAAAACAAGTCATGGGTACTGAAACAGTAGCAAAAACTTCCAACAGATTAGACGACAAACATCCAAACAAGAAAACAGGAAGTGGCATTTTCTGCATTCGTATGTCAAGTAGAAAACATATCAGTGCTACTGATCTAGAGCTATTTGCTGCAAATAAATGGCGGCCCGTGGAGCCAGGCAACGTTCCAAAATTCTAAAGAGCTGAACTACTTGAATCGCCGCCGAAGATCTCTTTTGCGACCAGGTAGAGTATTTCACTCCCATGAAACGTACTCAAGTTTCGTCTCCAAACACCACGTAGTCTCTAACATCCTAATTCTGATTCGATCCATAGATGTCGCTGCATAGCCTCCCTTAAAACACTACAGTGTTGAGCAACTGCGAGCTATAAATTATCACAGACCCGTAGCTAATCTAGTATTTAAATTGAGACTTTTATATCTGTATTCCCCAAATACAGAAATATTTTCTGTAGTGTGATTTACAACCCACCGGACAACAGACTTGATGAAGATATACTTCTCGACCTGATTCGTGGCAACCTCAGCATGATCCTTCCTAGCGATTTGATTGCCAAGTACATAGACTGAAGTAATCTCAGCTCTAACAACGGAAACGTTCTCCATCAATTCACTCAGAATCATCCTGTAGCACTTTATGGAACGTAAGAAGCTGCTTTAATGCTAAACTGCACGGTCGGATATTCTGGACCTCTTTTTAGCTAAATCTCCACTCCCCCGGCTATTGAAATGAAAATAGAACTTTCCTCAAATCACATCCCGGTTCCCATTACACTGAGATTGCCACAAACAGCTACTAACAACATTCGTTACATTATTCATTGTACATTATTTTACAACCTCCTTATCACCAGTCCTCCAAAAATTACGCAACATTGCACTCCACAGCAAATCGACTCTGCTGTTCATGGCTTTACCGCCATCATTACGCAAACTCACAGCGATGCTAGAAGCACCACTATTATTAAACAGAAACTCATAAAACTGTCAGTGTAAGTCAGAGAGAATATTAAACTGAGAAAACATCTCAGAAAGTCATGGCACAGAACCTGGGATCCGACGACTAAGAAGGAATGGAATAAATTCATTAGAGTCATAAAGAAACTTGTTATCAAACATAAAATTGAAAACTGGGAGACTAAAATCAAAACGGATGCATTCTTCTGGAAATTCATTCGGAGACTGAAACAGAAGTCTTTTTCCAACAACAGACCTTTGCAAAAGGAAAACCGCATCGCATTTTTGGATAAAAAAGCGTATGTCTTCGCAGATTATCTAAAAGAGCAATTTTCTTCAAATGTGTTTCCCGGCGATCCTCTCTTCATCGACGAAGTTACGTATGGTATAGAACCCTGGTTTAGCACTGCAACTGGAAACAAATGCATACAACTCACTACCCTAGGTGTTCCTGAAGACGTGAAAGACCTTACGTTCTAAATAGCCCCTCGTGTTCACAACATTTCAGTCATATCTGATATTTAAGAATCTAACCAAAAACTGTATTATTACTTACTACTTACTACACTAGAATTGCGTTACTACACACTTAAGCTACTTACTACACTATAATTGCGTTACTAGTGTTTTTAACTCTTGTTTAGTGAGTTTGAATTTTTCCCCACCGTGCAAAACAGCAATGACTATCTTCCTGCAAAAACCTAAATAAGATGTAACTAAGCCTGAAGAATGTAGCCCAATTAGTCTTCTCGCAATACTCAGTAAAAGTTACGAGATAATTTACTACGTATTACAAAATTATCTAGAACTACTCCCAAATGAACAGCTTGGTTTTCAATGAAATATATGTATCATAAATCAACTAGTCAGAATAATTGAATTCGCAGAAGCAGCGATTCGTAATAAAAGATATGTAGCACTACTGCTACTCGACTTGTCTAAATCCGTCATTACGGTATGATATCATGGCCCAATTTACAAGCTCATCCAACTAAAAATTGATAGAGAAAATATTAAAATAATTTTCTTCTTCCTCAATGAAAGAAATTTTGTGGCTCATCAAGGTAAAGATTTCTCCTCCCTGAGATTAGTCAAAGTGGGCTTACCGCAAAACTCCTTCTTGGACCTATACTTTACTTGTTCTTCGTGCACGACTTCCCGAAGACAGGAGCAAATCCACAATCCTTCCTGACATACACCGCAGTAGAGGTTAAATCCGCAAATTTCAAACATGCACTTCTCAGATTGCAAGAAAAACCGAGTAATATCGAATATTGTTGCCAGCAATGGCACATTTCCATAAATGCCTCAAAATCGCCACTTCTATTCATACAAAGACATAACCTGGAGGCATATCAACTGTGAAATTAAACTTTGTAGAAAGGAAGGACGGTGAAATGCTTAGCAGTTTTACTTACACATTCCCTCAATTGGACCGATCATATTGCACATGTTCGAAACAAAGTGATTTTCATCATTCACAGCCTCTGTCCGCTGCTAAGAAAATTTTATACCTCAAGCATTAAATGCAGGACACATATCTATGTAATACGACCAATCATTAGATATATCTCCACGGCATGGGCAGTTCTTATTCCTACTAACATGGAAGGTGCTTCAGATGTTCAAAATAGATGCTCCGAATTATAACTAACTCACAATACGTGGTAAGCACTGACATTTTGCATGCTGACCGAAAAAATACCACGAAATTATTAAAGTTCTCAATGATGACTTTTCTCATAAAACAGTAAACTGTCATACTGCTAGCTACTCAACTACTCGTATCTTCCAATATGGAATACTAAAAAGAGGATAGAAAGTTAAGACCCTCCGTTGCTCATCTCTTTGGAAACTGGAAACTCTTTGAAAACACTTTAATTTTGTGTCTTCACCGCACCGCTGAAATGCGAATGGACTTTGCAAAACCAAATGCAGTATGTAACTAAAACGTAAATGTAAATAGTATATGTATCCCTTTTCTACTTCTTTTCATTTCGCATTTCATCTTTAAACTATATTACCTGAGTTTGCCCAAGCAAGTATCTCATCGTATGGCACTATAGGACCAATGAATAAGCTTTTGCAATAAGGATTTCGGAGTGACTCTCACAGTGGCATGACTGCAATTCAAGCTGAACTATTCCGACTACTCCAGAACCAACGAAACCTAATGACTATGCTTTCTCAGCATATCTCTGGATTGAATCATGAAGTCTCGTGACTGCCTATATTTCGATAGACAAGATTTCAATATTTAAGTGGACACAGTCTACACTTTGCTTGCCTGCCCATCATCTCCTCAGAATATTTGTTCACGGCAACAGAAAGGTTATTCCCCCTTTTTTCTCCTTCCTTCATCACACCTTAGACCCGGCAGAATTTAACTATGTTCCAAAGTCATGAGCTGATCAGCGACAGGTATATCAGCAGAGTTGGTAATATGGCGCTTTGTGCTAAAACTCAGCTTTAATTCAATATTGGTATTCTTAGAGAAAGAACGTTTCTGGCATTCGTGCTGCGTTGTTAGATTTCTGCCAGCTCTAGATAAATGCAGTTGTCTCGGCTTTGCATGTTCTAGCAGCCGATATTTTAAATCTACACGCCGTTAGATTTTTTGAGCCAGCTTGTAGCTTAGTATTTAACTGTGTAGTCTTAGATTATTGATCAACGTTTAAACTGGTTTGACTGTTCTTATTTGAATTGTATTGCCCCAAGCAGTGGTGATCTGTAGTGCAAGCTGCGTGCTGTTTTATTTAAACGTTTAGTTTAATAAAAGGTTGTTTTAAACCTTTGTATACCTTGTCATGCTATTTAAGACAACTCGTTACCTCTCTAGCAAGGTTATAGATATCAGGCTAAGTGGAACCTTGTAAAATTATTTGTTGAAAAATTTAAAGTTAATATTTGAAATGAAATATTTTGTTACAAAGGTGCCGTGGGTGAAAAATGTGAGGAAAAAAATAATACTGAAAACATTTCCAATATTATTTTGGCATACCTGTTTTCGAAGAGGAGGAGAAGGGTTTTGTTTTAGGTTTGGTAAAGCATTCAAGAGCCACCTGTGTGAGGGAAGAAATACCTTTTAGTGGACTTTCTAAGATAAACTGGAACATAGACACGCTACACATGCGGAAAAACACGAAAACACTCATGAAGCCAGCCCGTTCGCCGGAACGCAAACCTCGAACCGAACCACTAGTGTCCCCTCAGGGGGAGATGATTACTTCTTAAATACTAAAAGCTATTTAGCATTTGAAAATAGAGAATAGGAAAAAAAAGAAGTGAATTTAGAGATAATGATGCAGCAATGTTAAAAGTAATATTGATACAATATACAAGGGACGATAAACATAAGATAGAATATTAATAATATAAGCACAACATATTATAACCATATTTTCCATTTCATGATAGAAAATGCATGAAATTTTTCCTTTTTAGTCGCCTAAGGAAATTTAAACTCTCATATACAAATTTATTAATGAGGAAACTGAATTCAATTTATACTGTGAAGTAAATTCAGCTTATATTCGCTTCGGTAATGCATTCATTAAAGATAATGTCCCAGTAACTTTTATCGTACTATTGATCAACTGACAAAGTCTGCTATAATTAAATATAAGCAAATAGGAAAACCTTGTTTACAAGAGTTTCCTGCTGCAAGGCAATCAAAAATTTCAATATAATTTTAGATTAGCACGTTTCCTTAACATTATAATTTTCAATTAATCACGAAAAGGAACTCCGACAAAGAATGTTAATCTTTTAGCAAATATGAAAGACATTTAGAATTACCAGAACTTTCATTGTAACTATCAACATTTTAATGACGAATAAATGAGAAACTGCTGTATACAAGAATAACTTAAAATCTTTAACCGCATTTCTTTCATTTTGCCAGTCACATCAAGTCAATTTTTTCCATTTTTCTGTAATTTGAGGAAATATATCAACAAGTTCATATTTATTAAATACAATCAAATTTTTACTACAGTCGTTGCATTTTTGCCGAAATGCATATATGTCGAAGTTTTATTGTATGCTGTATTTATATATTGTCTTTTATTTTGAGTGGCAAGTTTAAACTTCGCGAAAATTTTACTTTTACTCAGCAGTATTTTAATGTTTTTTTTTAATTTTATTTTCTGACATTGCTAATATTTTCCCTCACCCCTGACTAATAACCACCGTTAGCCCCAGGGATAGGCATACCCACAGGTTGGGAATGGATGAATAAGTTCATATTAATTTATCTAATCAGTTTTTTCGATAACGAACCCAATTTATATGAGTAGCTCTATACGCGTTAGGCATTGCCGATTTCGCGATGTTAAATGTAACAATTTTCTAGTCACAAAGGAAACATCAAATAGTTGCTTGAAAATAATTAAGATAAATTTGCATACAAAAGCAAGACGCTGTTATTGTTGACGACGTGCATACACAAGTACGTTGCTTTTGTATCGCTAAAAATGTATACATAGTAATTAATTATATTATATTATTTTTATTATTATTATAATTAAATATATCTCTACTTATGTAATATATAAAATATATTAACTTTTTTTTCATTGTTTAAAAATTGTACGTTTTTTAAAATAATTATATAAAAATGTAAAATAAATTATATCTTTTTAACTAATTACAAATGATAGTGTAGAGACTTTAGGTTATTTCAAAGTAGGAAAGATGAACAATTAGAAATGCCCTCGCCGAGATTCGAACCACGGACCTCTCAAATACGCGTCGAGCGTGCTGACCACTACACCATGAAGGCATACCAAGAAGGTGGCAGAAATACCTTAGATACTGCGCCTTTTAAAGAGCGACTGGGGATTAGGGGACCCAGTCGCCAAATACCGGTGGTGGCCACCACCTTTTTCAGTTCGGGCGCCACTTGTAGAGACATTTAGGCATTTTAAAGTATGAAACGTGCAAAATGAGCAATGTCTTCGCCGGGATTCAAACCACGGACCTCCCGAATACGCGTCAAACGTGCTGATCACCATACCACGAAGGCATGCGAAGGAGGAGGGAGAAATACTTTATGGTGTAAGGTTAATCCACCAAGGCATCTCTCCTTTAGGCAGATTCATTTTGTCATGTGCTTTGCCTTAATCGATTAGCCTTAAGTATAACTTAAGTATGTTTAACTATTTTCTTCATGATTAAGATGATCATTTGTGCTTGTACATCGACATTATTTTACCAATAATTCGTCAAATAACATTTATCAATATCATCAGTTCACATATTTCGCTGCTAATGTGTTAGAACAATTCTCCTAAATTTAAAATGTGGAATAAATTTTTTAGGCAATGATTTTACATCTTTTTCTGATATAGTGTTAGCATTACAGCCATAAAACTTGATACTGAAACATTTAGATGGTAAAATGCTGGTTTATATATATCAGCATTAAATTACACTAAAATTCTAACCTGACGAAATACCAAATCAAAATGAAATTTTTAGGAAGGAAGTTAAAAATGCTTTGACGTATGATATAAAAGAAAGACGAACTAATATATTTATCACGATTTTGCGATAGCGCTTTGGATCTTAACCTTCGAAACTGGAATAATAAATCCTGTAAAGCTAAAACTACGAAGAAAGCAGCGTAATTAACTGAACGATATCTAAGAGTAAAGCATATGCAACCGAATTACGAGAAATAATATGTTTCGAATTATAGATTCCGAATACCTTTTAGGCTTAACTTAATCGAAATCTCCTACTATGGAATCGATGAAAAAGAAGTTTCAGTTCCTTGTTAGGAAACGTGATTAATTTGTGATGCTATTTTCATCTTTATTAAGATGAAAATCGTACCACAAATTAATTCCGATTGATAAATAAATAAATATATTACAAGTATTTTCACCTGGAAAAAATAAGAATAAAATGTATTAAAACAGTATATGTCTCCGTAATGATTACTGCTAACACCTACAAATTGATAAGTAGAACAATACTTGTGAAACCTTTCGTAGTAGATGCCTTATTGTGCACAATAATTAGATTTTCTGTTCGAACACTACAGTTTGGAAAAAATAGCTTTTTTGTGTACCTGCTGTTTAAAAGATATTTACAAATAATAAATACATGTAAGTGAAGAACTTTTTTATACATTTCCAATGAAAGAATTTATGCACATATAAATGCGAATTATTTATTAACATGTCTCAAATTATTCTGAATTATTTTTATACATGTGTTACATCATCTTTATTTTACGTTTAGAATGTAATTTATTTTTATACATTTTCATGGTGCCTGAATAAGATGAGAATAAAATTTTTATTTTGTTATTATTTATTGTTATATATTCATAAAGAGTTTTGGAAAGGATAAATCCTAAAAAATTATGTATGGACTGATTTTAATTGACTATTTGATTGAACTGCAGTAAATGAAAAATAGGTAATTTTATAATTCTTATTCACGATATGTCATCAGTTCCAAAAATTGAAGATCGCTTTGCGTTCAGGTTTCTTCTTGGGAAGCTATTATCACCTCAGAAAATATCATTGCTTTCGCTTAGTGACTTTTGTCCACTGCAAATACAGTTCAAAAGTTATTGCAATCTACGAAACCTAACATTTTTTATTTATCTTCCATATTATAAAAGAACATTGTTTATGAGTGAAACAAAATGAATAATTAAAAAATTAGTTTCACATGTATTTCTTAGTAATACAAAGAGCCAAACGCCAACAGAAACTGATTCACATGTCAAATATATAGCAAGTCCTTTGTATACGTAGTACCATACTGTTATATGAATACCGGCAGTAAGACAAAGTGTTACAAAAATGCAATCATAAAGGAGGATGTTATATAAATTGTGTGTTCCTTATAAACGAACTTTCTTTAAATAGAAATCAGTGCATTGCGTGTATTACGGCTTGATCCCAAAATTTAAGAAATGAGGCAAGTTATTTTTTTAATCTATAGCCAGAACATAAAATAATACCTGTATTTACTCAAAACTGCAGTGCCAAATAGAAAACAAGTGACTGTTTGTTTCCTAGCATCTACTTTAGTCTATCAATCTCGCCATATAAAGATTACAAATAAGTACAAATATTCAACACCTTGATAACAGTGCTTGAGAATTGGAACAGAAAGAAGCCCTACACTGAAGACTATGACATCGTGTAGATATCTATTTTCATTCTTTTAGGAACTGTATTTACGAAAAACGTAAACAAGAAAATTCAACTGAAGAAATCATTCCGCTGATAGAATGCCGGTCATTTTTCACACGTGAAGAGAGTTCTTGGTACCTTAGGAACAAGATGGGAGTAAGTCAAAAAATGGCAAAATGTGGTCGTCTACGAAACATATTTACTCTAGTAGTGAAAAAAGTTCCTTTACGCAGGAATAAAGGCACTCGAACATTTTTCTCGATATATTGTGACTATTTGTTAACTAATTTTCTTCACGACAAATTGCAAGCATGAAAAAAAAAATTCGACTCTTGCTTTAACACAAAGAGAGGAAGGCGGATGAAGTTTCACCCTTCTGTATTATTCACCGTTCAAGAGAGAAAACCCGGTTCAAATTGTTAGCTGGTCAACGAACTAGTTTAAGAACTCTCTTTCGACTTTGATGATGGTTGAATAATCGAAATTTCAAATGTGAAACTTGCGCTCACAAAAATGCATAGCAATTTAAATGCCTAGTAAGTTCCTTTTTCACAAAACTGCAGAAACGTGAACTCCGTAAATCCGCAGGAATATTTCTGTAACTATATTACACCATATTTCCTTCAAAAATAGTCCATAAGTTTGTTGTGTACTGAGACGTACTGAGATGTGAGTTTTGCGAACACAATGAATTTAATGGGCATCCCAGATACGTTTAAGAATTTAAAGATGTAATGAATTAGACGGTCATTGCAAGACTCCAAACTTAGATTAGTGTTTATATAACTATAATAGGTACCTCTAGCTGCATATAGGTCTGTCAGAAGAGGCCAAAACCAGTATACTGCATGCTACCCCTGATTAGGTTAACTCATTATAAAGAATACGCAGTACAGTTCACCTTTCAGAAACATTTGTAGGTAGCCAGGACAGTCTTCTGTTGACATGCAGGATCCATGGAATCAGGAGAGTATCAACCACATTCTAATCTTGTCATCTACCCAAAACAATTGGAAATACGTTTGGTCACACCGGAGTACTCATCTCTGTTCATCAAGAGTCTAGCGTCCAGTTTCTGACTCCAGAAGAGTTGTATAGCTTTGTGTCGTCCATTGCTCTGGAATGCCTGCGTTAGGTGTCGGTTCCTAAACCCCATAACATGGACGGAACATTACACGTTCTTCACGCTGATGTTTGCTAGATTCCTCGCATTGAATTATGTTGTTACCTGAGATACTTACTACTTATATCTTTATTGTGTAAGATGATTTTCGACAGTTAGTGTTAGTTATATTCATCCAGGAAATTTTTAATGCTATACCTCTGCACAAATTCAGAGTTTTGCCAGAAATCTTGTATTCGCGGAACAGTCTTAAAATAGTCAAATGGAAAAAATCCACATTTCGCCTCTGCTTTTGAAATGCTATGACTTATGAGTTCCAAATATTAGATCCCATTAAAATAGCCCAAATGTCTATCGTGTTCCGGGGACCGCTCGCAGAGGGATGCCAAATGGTCCTCAAGAAAAATAAGATTTTTTCGGAAAATTTCAATTTTTATTTTGGGCTTTTTCTGGGAAATATATTTTAAATTTATAATTATCGTAAAATAATTAATTCCTTCCTTTCTTGATTTGTTTGATAAAATATGTTATAAATATTCACGTTTGCCGTAACTCAGTCAAATATCTCCATAGATATCTCCATAATATCATATCTCCATCAGCTTATGTATCCACTCAAAAATAAGTATTCAGAAAGAAAGATTATACAAAACGTTGTATAATCTTTCTGTCTGAATACTTTATTTTTTTAAAATAGAGATATATTTGTATTTTCTTAAACGGAATGCATGTACAGTCCATGCTTGTTATTTTAATACGATGAGCAATATATATATATATATATATATATTCTTGGTCTTGGTAGCAGTAAGTGTTGCTAGGCGACTGCAGACGATTGTAATCGAAAGTCTGATATTTTTAGCCATAATGTCTTCAGAACGTTTTGCCATTTTAGCGTGATTTCTGTTGTTTACAGTGACTTGAAAATCTCATCTCGGGATAAGGTGGAAATAACTCCTGAACATTTTCGTGCGATTATTTTTCATAATTGTCGACGTAGATTTTCGAGACTAGGGAACTTCGATTAACTTAATTCTTTACATAGCGATAAAGCACCATTCTACACCACTGTAAAAAACTGGTATAACTTATTCAATCGTGGTCGACGTTCGCTCCAGGACGAATTCCGTGATTGTCGTCCAAAATCGGTTGTTATGCCAGAAAACATCGATGCTGTGCGTGAACTGATAAAGCAAGGTCGTCATGTGACATACCGTGAGATTGAGGCAGCTTTCGGCATTAGTATGACAAGCATCAATAAGATATTACATGAACATTTGACCGCAAGAAAAATGTTGTTCACGTTGGATCCCACATAATCTGACAAACTCTCAAAAGAAGTCGATTGATGCAAAGAAACGTTGGAAAATATGTTCAAGATGCATCAAGGGGTGTGTATAACATTTACGTGGGTGACAAATAGTGGATCATTGTGTATGAATTCGAAACAAAACAGCAGTCGGCTGCATGGGTCCTCCAGGAACGAGCCAAATCCAACAAAGGATGTTCGCGGAAGAAGCACATCGAAGCAAATGGTTTCCTGTTTCTTCGGCATTACCGGTCACGTGGCAATAGTGATGTTAAAGCAATGCAGAACGGTACGAATGGTACACAGCCATTTGTTTGCCAGAAGTCATCGGAGAACTTCGAACAAAGCAGAAAAATAGGCGAATGATTCTTCATCATTACAGTGCGAGCTCTCACACATCGGCTGAAACAAAGGAACTTTTGACTGGCCAAAACACCGAGTTGATGGTCATCCGCTGTACAGCCCCGATTTGGCACCCAGTGACTTCTTTTATTCCCTTGCATCAAAAATAAATCACTTGATCAGCGATTCGCAACACCTGAAGAAGCGGTTGATATATTCAAAACGCGTGTTGTGCAGTTACCTTAATCGGAGTGGAAAAAGTGTTTCAAAAATTGGTTGAACTCATGCAAAATTGTATTGATATTCATCGACAGTATTTAAAAAACAATAAAACCAATTTTGATCATAAACATTTGATGTTTTCATTACTAGGCGAAATATATATATAGCAATGCTGGTATTATAAGCCCTTCGACCTTCAGTTAATATTAATTCGGTGGCCGAATTATTATTATAGTTATCTTTGATTACATTTTACTTTTTACCTTCTACTCGAATATTATTCAGGGAGCAGTGCATGAGTGAAATTGTTAACAATTTAAAAAAAAATAATTGAAGAAATCGGTACGTAGAGTTATTAAGTTATTTTGATGCTGGAGACGTGAAAATGAACAATGCCCTCGCCGGGACTCCAATCGCGGACTTCTCGAATATGCGCCGAGTGTGCTGACCATTACACCACGAAGGCATGTTAAGAGGGCGGAAGAAATACCTTATAGACAATATTCCAATTTTCTATTATATTGTTTGCAATTAACTTGTTTGTTATAATTAAGTAAGTTCTCCTATTTATATTTTATTTACTGTTATTGTATTGTTCAAAAGTAATACCTTAATTAATATAATAAAAATTATTGTTTTATTTAGACCACGTGAATGGCAAAAAAGAAACTTAGTGGTTCTCTGAATAGGAAAAGAAGAATAAAGCAGGAAAAAAATAAGCTCAGAACTCCAGAATAAGAATGAAATCATATTTCGTAAAAAATCGCAAAGCGAAAGACCAGATGATTAAGAAGGATGAAATAAAATCAGAGTCAGAAATCAGGTTCACATTCTACTCCTACTGCTGCTAAAATTCTATGCGATAAGGTGTCACAACAAATAGAAGACTCTGGAGATGATGAAGATGGAGGCCCACGTAACATCAGAAATTCCAAATTCATGTCTATATGTAATAAAAAGTATAGAAAATACAAGATACCAAAAAAAAATTTTTCTATTCTTTGACAGAGAAATCTGTTTCTGGGCTCTAATTGAGGGTGTTCTGTAGTTCAAAGATATAACTTCTTTGATATATATTTCAATTTGATATATATTTTGATATATACTTCACATATTCAGATATATATTTCACTAATAATATTCCAATAGTACCGAACCAGCTTCGTGGAGCAATGGTTATTTGCGATTTCCACATTTCAAAACGAATAATCCAGTCTAAAGACAGAAAAAATCTCAGCTAATCATTTAAATCTTGGGGTTTTTTCGATGGGTCGGTAACGAAGAAGAAAGAACTGAAATTAACCGATTTTGCTTATTATATTCGTATTCCTCAAAAAACAATGCAGGCTACTGCTTTTGTTGCTTACTCTTTATTAAATAAAATTCCGTAACGCAATCGTCTTTTGTAACAGCATCTTGTATCAGATTTTAATAAATTGAAGAAAAAAGATAAATTGATTAAACGAGTCCAAATCATCCAAAACCGTTTACAGCTTGTAAAGAAACAGAAAGAAGATCAATTAATAAAACGGGAATCGGTGAATCATTTAAAGCAAACATGCAATCTGTAAAGGAACTGTGTCGAAATATATTGCAAAGAATATTAGCTTGTATTATAAGGTATTTCTCCCGCCTTCTTAGCATGCCTTAGTGGTGTAATGTTCAGCACACTCGGGGAGTATTCAAGAGGTTCGAAGTTCGAGTCCTGTCGAGGGCATTGCTCTTTTTTCATGTCTCCTGCTTTGAAAAAATAACTTAATGTCCCTACAGTGGCGCGCAAACTGAAAAAGCTGGAGGATGATGATTCTTCACCACCAGAATTTGGTGATTGAGTCCCGTAATCCCTAGTCGCTCTTTAAAAGGGGGAGCATATAAAGTATTTCTCCTGCCTTCTTAGTATGCCTTCGTGGCATAGTGGTCAGCACACTCGGCTCGTATTTGAGAGGTCCGAGTCGCGGCGAGAGCACTGTTCATTTTTCATGTCTCCTGCTTCGAAATAGCCTAGTGACTCTACAACAGCGTCGTGCTTTTGTATCCAAATTTATCTTAATTATTTTCAGGCAACCCTTTGATTTGTCTTTTCTGACTCCATTATGACTCCTTTGTGATTCTCCATCACCAGGATTTGGCGCTTGGCTTCCCTAATCCTCAGTACTATTTTGAAGACGTGATTCTGTAAAGCTTATAAGGTATTTCTCCCGCCTTCTTGGCATGCCTTCGTGGTGAAGTGATCAGCGCGATCGGAGCGTATTCGAGAGGTCCGTAGTTCAAGTCCCGGCGAGGGCATTACTAATTTTTCACCTCTCCTGCTTCAAAACAATCGAATGCCTCTACAATGGCGCCCGAACTAAAAAAGGTGATGGATGATGATTTTCCACCACCGGCATTTTGCGACTGGGTCCCCTAATCCCCAGTCGCCCTTTAAAAGGGGAGAATGTATAAGGTATTTCTCCCGCTTTCATCGCATGCCTTCGTGGTGTAGTGGTCAGCACACTCGGCGCGTATTCGAGAGGTCCGAGGTTCGCATACCGGCGAGGGCGTTTCTCAGTTTTCATGTCTCTCAGTATCAAGTAAACTAATATTTCTATAGTATGAAGTATCTCATTATACAAATTCATCCTCAACACGGTCATTTTGAAAACCTAGCGCTTCAGGTCAAAATAATGTCAGAAACCTATTATTTTTACTTACACTTGTAGCTCAGTTAGATCCATTACTATAAATAACTATTATAAAAATGCCATGGAAACGCTAAGAACTCTCTCATGCCTATCACTACAAATTCAAAATGAATTTATTCATCTTCGGCCGTCCACAGTTCGAAATCAAATAATAAGTGATATCAAAAGAAATAAATCTTCCGGACTTTTATTTGATCCCACTTCTGATATCACTGATTGAGAATAAATGTTTTGCGAGTCTTTAAATATAGGCATATTGATTTTACCAACAGAAAAATTTCTGTCAAAGAGTCTTGCTTGGGATTTATTGAAGTACATGCTGAACATGCAGCCTCAATTGAAAGTACTAATTTAGAAAATTAAATTCCCATCTTATTTCGTTTACAAACTATAAATCACAATGCTATGATAAAGCTGCCATGATGTCAAGTCAAATATTTGGCATTCGGCAATGAATTATAAGAAAAAATAATAAAGCTTTATTTGTAAATCGTGATAACAGTTATTAAATTTAGTAGAAGTTACTACAGCTAAGCAAGATCCAATCGTTGTAACATGCTCTGGAATAACTGAAAACATATATCTCTTTGTCTCAAGTTAGACATTACGATGGCAATTATTGAAAAAGTTATTAAAGAACTGTTCAACGTGCATCTAAAACGCGGTGGAAATCCAGAACACAAGCGGTTAGTGTTATTGTAGATGGGCTAGAAAAGTGAATAGAACTATTAATTAGTATTAGCAAAGGATTACTATTAATTAAATTAAGAAGAGGATAGTACTGTCACAAGTGACACTAGATGTGAAGCTACAGTTTTACTGCAAAATGCACTGAATTTTAAGTTCATAACTTTAGTCCATTTCTGGGATAAGATCTTGAGTAGAACTGACAGCATGTAGTTCAGAACACAAGAACCTAAAATGAATTTTAGAGAAGCATTACATGATCTTGAACCATTAGTGACGGAACTCGCAGATATTCGAGACGAGATCTGTGAGATGCAAAAGAAAATGCTAAATCTATATGTGAAAAATGGAATACTGATACAATAAATCCGTGTTAGAAGCTCTCCCCTCTAAAAAATCAAAGAACAGTTCGAAAACACTTTGATGTAAGTCTTGCATCTAAATGTAATTTCTAAAGTAGTATCTGCATAATTTCTGTGCATTAAATAGAGAATGAATTTATTTTAATAATATTTATGAAAGATAAAGTAGCTGAAGCAAATCATATGGTACCTATGTAAGGTATATTTATAAAAGAGGGACTCACCTTCGGCTTGTGCCCAATCCGCCAAACATGGAATTCTGGACTTGAAACTACTTTGACATTCATCATAACGGGCGCTATCATCCAGTCCTACTGTTTCGAATCGACCTTTAACGCCACAAAGAAGAGCAGTCGCACAAGCTCCAGAATCGCCCACTTGGCTGTCGGTATTGTACGTCTGAAAAATATGTTAAGATACGCTATTATAATAATTAAAATGCAATTTTCAGGCATTTTCACAGCCTTTGAGCTCTGTTGATGAGAGCTTAAGAATTAAAAAAGTAATGCTTTTTTTTCAGTAAACGTAAGAACTACTGAAATTTGATAAAATCAGAAATAGGCAGATTTGGTAATGCTAGTTTAGGTTAATTGACAAAGGCAAAGCAACTGGAGGACTCCGTGACCTATGGGTCTCGAGAGCCTACCGGAAGGCATGCTTTGGAAGACGTTTTTAAGGAAACTGGGTCGTATCCAAGTTTCACATGGACGACAGCTATGCAGCCAGCCTATTCGCCAGGATTCGATCAAATGTCAAACTGCCGGTGTTCAGTGACTTTACCTCTTAGCCACTAGTGGATGATCTCATAATGTATCTACACTAAAGTTTGTAAAAATTGCAACACCATTAAGGAATTATGCAAATTGAACCAAACTTGCAAGAAATGTAAAGTGAGAGACATGCAAATGATTAGAATTACAAAGTAATTGCGCATGCGCGGAATGAGAACTGTCCGTTTATTCCACGTACATAAAGGACTGTAAAGTTGCGTTGAAATTTGTTTACTGTCCTCTGTTTGCGGTGAAAGTTCAATTAGTGGTCAATATGCCTCGCCAACGGCGGAAGATGCCGTACCAACAAATAATGGAATTCTAACGAGACCGCATCATCGGTATGCATGAAGATGGACTTTCGTATCGAGCAATCTCAGACCGCAAGCAGCTTAATATCACAACAGGTGACAGGTGAAAGCGGGTCTGGACACTCGTCCGGATCCCGCAACTGTTTAGTACGACACCCTCGGCGCCCCACAAGGAAAGCATGGGGAGTTTATTGCGATGCTACATAGATAATAACTAAAATATAGACACTAATCAAATTAAATTTCACAGATAGTTATGAATGCTCAAAGAGATATTAAATACTAACGCAGATATTATACAGATATATCGATGCTAAATACACTTTTACATACTACACAGATATTACACAGATATACAGATGCTAAGTACATTATTACAGATATATTAAATACGAATACACTAATGCAAGTCTTACACACAAATTCACAAATACTAAATACGCAACTCCATGCTACACTGGTACTAAATATTGAAACAGATACATAGATGTTATATTATACTGATAAACAACTACTATATACACTACTACTTGCTTCACAGATATTAAATGCGAATGCAGACTCAGATTCTAATTATTAATGCAAGATATTACGCGGATACACTGATATACAGTTACTAACCCAGATATACAGATACGATAAATGACGAAAGAACGCAGGTATAAAGATGATAATTACACTATTATATAGATATAAAATAGGAATCACAAATATTAAACTGCACTATATAACCTATACAGATATTAAACATATTACCTAGATTTTTAATACGAATGAAGACACAGATACTACATACCAATACAAAACAGCACACAGATACATAGAGCCAAAATACATTCCTACATACTACACAGATACAGAGTACTGATACGGACATTATACTTTGCATTATGCCGACGTTACGGAGATATACAAACACTACATAATATACAGGTGTATAAATATATTACAGATGTATAGATACTTCAGAGACAGCATACAATAAATAATCAATAATAAACTGGTGCACACTAATCTGCATGACACAGACCCCACCCTAATGCCTCTAGTTTTTCCATTACACTCCTTAATTTCTTAAGGGAGGCTGGGTGATGAACAACCGCTTCAGTGAGTCATCAGTGTCGGGAAACCGCATGTGCCACGACTCTGTGAGTGGGCGCTACAGAAGGACACAAATGTTTGGAAGAAATGGACAGAGGAGTACCAAAAAAGCGAAATGCTGGTAGTGGGGCCAGCAACAGCGCAACGGCACGTGACGATAGACTCCTCATCCGCATGACTGGAGGGAATCGTATATTGACACAACGTTGGAGCACAACTACAGGTGTTGTGTTGTCTAGCTCTACGGTTCGTTGTTGTCTGCTGCAGCATGAACTGCGTGCAAAGGTTCCTCTACGTAGGATTCCCCAGTCGCTGAATCACAGATGCCTTCGACTTCAATGGGCACGGCAACACAGTACGTGACGTGCCTTGTAGCAAAAGGTTGTTTTCTCCAATGAATTTCACTATATACTGGCGTACAATGATGGAAGAGTATGCGTCAGACTTTACAGTGGGGGACATCAGCTCCCACATCAGTTATCCAGCGTCATACCGCACGAAAGCCTGGCATGTTGGTATAGTGGGGTATTGCGTAAAATTGTCGATCTCATCTAGTGCAGATTGCGTGCAACCTCAACATTGATGGCTACATAACGGAGTTGTGCAGCCAGATGCCCTCCCTGTTCTTCGACGTATTCTGGGTGCTGTATTTCAACAGAGTAATGTCCGTGCACATGCTTCTCAGACTGCACAAGCCTTCTTTAGGGCACAACAGGTTTCACTTCTTCCATGGCCTGCTTATTCCTCGGATATATCGTCCATTGAGCACATCTAGGATTTCCTTGGTCGGCAGCTCGCTCGTACTGCTGGTGGGGCACACATTAAGACTGAACATTTGTGTCAAATCGAAGCCATATGAAATGTCATTCTCCGAGAATACATCCAGAGTCTGTATGATTTAATGCCATGACGTGTGCAGGTTCTCATCTCTCAGCGTGGCGGACACACATAGCACTGATTTTCGACGTTCGTTTCGTAGTGTTTGTCTTGTAAATTTGATCGTTTATTTGTAGCACTATCAGTAATATGTGGAATAAATTGCATTCATTTCCGACAATTGCTTAATGTTGCTGCATTTTTCACAAACATTAGTATAGAGTTATAAACATATAAAGCTGTATGAGACAAGCCAAGGGGCACAATCTAATGTACGGCTGTATTGTTTGTTATTAATATCAATAGTTCCAAATCAATAATATCACTGTTGTTAATAAAACAAGCACTGAATTTAAAAATAGGAAAATAAAGGATATAATAAAGAAACTAAGAAAAAGTTATTAAAAATTATTCTAATTTACTTCATCTTATAAATGTTTCGAATCTATGTTTTAGGAATTTAGTCTGAAGGTAAAATTAATTAGGAACATATATACAATATTTGATTAAATAACCGTAAAGTTCCATCCAAATAAAATGCGAAAGATTTCAAAAAGTAAAGTAAAATTTGCTTGCTAATTGAAACTCAATTAAATTTATTCAGATACTTTTCCAAATTTAATAATTGGTTTTCATTATAGTTAAAAATGGATAGCAAATATTAATAAATTGAATTCTCTAGACGAGTTTGAGCTCTGTAAACTCAGTTCTTTTAAGAAGAAGATTCAAGGCTTTTTAAGACAGTTAAATAAAATTACTGAATCGGAACCGATTGTCAAACAAAATTAAACTTTATTTACTGTCCATCGTATTTCTAAGGAATTTTTGTAATAACGTGCAAGGAAGTTACATTCTGTTTGGGTATTTTAATATCACTTACTTGTTTCTTTTATTATTTGCTACTTACTGCTTAAGACCATTTACAGACTTTTTGACTCCTTAGTTCTGGGAATCCACTTGAATTATTAATTCCTGTACTAATTAGACATATAATTTTTAATTACTTCATTTTAATTTCTAACAAACACACATTTTCATTTTTTTAATTTAACTATGCATCGATCCATAAGAACAATTTATTTTTGAATTTTCAGTCCGTCAGTTGTTTTTGGTACAATCAACAGATTTTAGCCCGGCTATGATACAGTTTTTCGCCTTTTATTTTACATCATGGTCTCTTAATACCGCTTTACAGAAATAAGAACTTAATACCAATGATAAGTATAGGGTAATATAGATAAAAATTAATTCTATCTGTGTTTGGGAATTTGCATTCCCCTTTGCTTCTGCGAAGTACTGAAAAGGAAAAGACACGAAACCGTGTCTAATCTCATATGGAAGCGAGATTACGGTTTAAGAGTGTCGTCGTCGTGATGCTGTTTTTACTGGCAGGAAATCCAAACAGCAGAAGCTGTCGTTTAGAGTATGGGATTCCAAAACCAGCTGATATCCACTATGAAGCAAAGCATCGAGTCCTAGTCAAGCTCCTACCGGCGGACATAACGCGAAGTAGACTTGATGGATATCACCCTGGAAAGTCATCAATGGTCAAAGTTACAACTGTTTCTCTGCAGTTCCAGAAATATCTACACTCTTTATTTTTTATGTTCATTTATTGGCATACTCGTGTTCATCATCCATATTGTTAAGTCTTGGATGAAGAGGAATTAAACTTGTTTGCGGTTCACCTACACTTAGTATTCTCCAAGGACACAATTCTGCCACGCATGTATCACTCTCAGAACAATAATATATTCATCTTATACTTAATTGTTTTAAATACATTAAGGGCATAATATTTTGAAATGCAATAAATAGCTTTAGATGTAAAAAAATCTCTGAAAAATGAAACACTATGAATTTTGTTACATAATTTTAAAAGTTCTAATGCCTTATTAAAATATATATCCGAATGAAGTCTATCTACTCGATTTTTTTTTATTTGTTAAACGCTTCTCTTTATAAAATAGTTTGAACTCCATAAAATAAGTGAAGCACCTTATATACTGTACTTTTCTGCCACTTCCTTTATGACAGCCAGCAATATCTTCAGTACCTTTTCACTGTGCTTTTAAATTTCGTGCTTTTACTTTACGTTTTGTAGATACGCAATATTAATCCCTTAAGAATCACGAAATGTATAATACAAAACCATCGGCATACATACTTGAGTTGTCAAATTCAGAATTAATGTTTCTTATTTCAGTAACCTTAAAAGATGAAATGAGTAGCTTTGGCACTACAGTAACATGGATTTATTTTATTTTACCAACTATACAGACAGGAAATTAAAATTTTAGTATAAAAGTTTTAGAAGTGTAGTGGCTCCTTTAAAGTGTAATGAAAGCAGACAGGTTTTTAATATAAGTTACATTACACTGAGATTAGTATAAATTTCAGGCTTCAGAGGGGACTGAAGGTTTTCAATTTGAAGTCTCATGGCAATTTTTTTTTAAATTTGTAGACATAGTTTAGGTTGGATGGAACTTAAAACGTTTTCATGTTCGACAATAAATTTATTTGATGAGTAAATCGCCACGTAAGGGCTCACTGTAGATTGGTATCTTGGAGAAAACTAAATATATTTTTTCGATGTGATTGAGATATACTACACATATAAGAAAACGTTTTTAAGGTATATAAAATTAGAAAAGCAACAACCTTGAGTTTGAAATATATTTAGTCAAGATCTCGAAATTCTCTAATTTTATGTTTCACATGGCGTGATTCGCTTCTGTTTTCTTTTTTAAGGCACAAGGTTTTAGCTACATATACAAAAGATAATAAAATAAATTTTTTAGGCATCACGATAAAAACCATATTTAGAGGCAATTAATAAAATTAGTATAATAATAACATTTTGAAGTTATGTAGGATATCTAACTAATATGATAGGATATATAAGAATATATAAGAAAAACGTAATTCTAAATAAAAAAACAATAAATGCGTATCAAATTTTGAAAACGTATTATCTGCGTTGCCGGTTTCAACATTCGGTAGATTCCTTTTGCTATATTTTTTTACACACATGTGGCAATAGCAACCTACCGAAGCGCGTGCCATACGCGTATTTGGGTACATGTAGATTGACATGCTTCACATTTAATTACTATTTCTGTCATGAGTGTTTTCTCCCTAGAATATTTTTGTGGGTATAACTAAATATAATAAGGTAGTGAAGTTTATAAACGCTTCTCTTTAGTATTATTTATGAACAAAGTACAAAAGTTACCTATGAGCAGCAAAAATATCCAAACAACCAATTTTCACCAATTTACAAAGCGATCAAATCATTGGCGATTTTTTTTTGGAGATGCAGTTTATCCTAATGCACCAAAATAACTTTTGAAACAGTGTATTCATATTGTAGAAGTACATTTAAGTGCAAACATTCAAGAACAATAGAAGATATCCGAAAGCGACTTTACGTCTTGACCCAAAGAAAGAGATAAACAAGCTAAATTTATCCAAGTAAAACATAAGTAAATTAGAAACCCAAACTGTAGAAAAATTATTATTCAACTAACTTCATTATAGTTTGAAGTTACTAGTAAATTGTCTAACATTCTAACATTCGTGCACTTAAGTGTAATTGTTTTCTCTTATCAGTAGCTGTATAACATGTCTTATTATTACATAACTACATCTGATTATTACATAACTTTCATCTGTATACAACTTCCATCGATTTATGCAATTTGAGTTCGTAACTTTCATTTTAACTCTTGTTCAAAAATGGGACATTATAAAAAAAGTTAAACTAAAATCAGTATTTCATTTACGTTGGAAGGGAAATAGGAAGATTTAAAAATTCGAGACATATGGAACTCAGGAACACAGTATAGTTAGGTTTTCTTTACAGCAATTAGTTATCAGGCTTAAGTCGTAAAAAAGATATATTAACAGATTAAGTCAACATTGTTCGAGATGCTATGAAATGAAACTAAGAAAGCCCATTTTCATCGTAACCCAAAATATCGACCTGGCAGAAAAAATACTTTTATTACTCAGTTCATCATCAGATTAAAAGAGCATATGATACGAGCTTAAATTTACTTTTTTAATATTATTGATTATTAATATTGTTAATGTTTTCATTTTAAAGTTTCTTTTCCCTTTAAAATAATATTTTAAAATTTTGTTTCATTGCATTTACGTAAATTAAGAAAATTTCCAAACTTACATACATTTTGAATTTGGAAAGACATCAAAAATAACAGACAGCCTATTCTCTGTATAGCCTTTTAAATGATACACATTTTTCGCTGAATTTCATTTAAACTTAACTTCCTCAGATTTCATTAGAGATGTATTTCTCCTTCAATTAATTCAGTTTTCACTTTGCGGCAAGGCTAAAATACACAAAACTCAAAAGTTCTTAAAAATTGTTAACTACGGAAAAATATACACCACCAAATAGAGATAAAAACAGTTAATTTTTTTTTATAATTCAAATTAGAGTTTCTACACAAAAACAAGCAGTCGGCCAGCGGACAGAAAAACAGATATTTCGGTACACAAAATTGAAAGTTTATTCTTGGTCCCACTCAGCAGAAAGACACTGAAGCTGCTGCACAAACGGACTTAATTCACTGTTCTACTAAGACTTTAATATGTAAACAAGTCGTGGCATCGTTAGGCTTAACAGCTTCATTTAAACATTTAAATTGTTGATGATTCTACAACTATTGCATGCAGATTAACTAAAGGCAGGAAGACTTTGACCGGAACATAAGAAAAACATAATTGAATTCCTTTTAAAGCAAAAAATATATAATTTAACAATATATAAAGAATAAAAATCTTAATGCACAACTACATGTTATACACCTTTCTACGGCTACTCATTTTTGAGTTAAGCGAGATACATAGGAAAAGTCACTTCTGAATCCATTTTAAATCCTTCTTACAACCTGGTTTGGAAAAATAATTCTTTTGTTCTCTTTGTAGGTACAGAAATCAAGCAAAAACATCCATTCAAATGGATTCAAGAACGGCCCAAATGGATATTTTCGTTGAAATACAATATTCGAAATTTTTCGCGATTACAACACTTCTTTTACTTCGTAAAAGGAATTAAAAAAATTCAATTTTTTTATTTCCAAAAAATTCAACAGCCAAATGAAATTAGACATATTTAATTCATTTAGATGAAACATTTTAAGCTTAAGATAGGCTTATTTATTCATAATTTACTGAAGTCTTTTCTAATCCTCATAAATATTTATTAATTACACAATATAAACAAATGACACAATGTTTATTTTAGACATAATTAGCACTGTATCGCTGTATGTTTGTTACATGCATTCCAGAAAATAAAAACTCATTATTTAAAATCTAGTCCAGACAACGTTCCCATATTAATCCTAAAATTTTTTCTACCTAAAGAATACGTAACTTTTAAAAAATAAGTTTTTTAAAAAACATTTCCAAGTAGCTTTACTATGTTTACCTTCAAAAGCTGTTTTATTCTCACAGAAACATGTAAACAACACATATTTTGAAAACCAACCTAACCGCAATGTATCCTTCTATGTAATTCCAAGTTTTCAAGCTTTCGACATTGTAAAATAATCATAAGGTGCAATAAAAATAAATTCAGATAAACAGAACCTACTACTAATTTAACAGATTCTTCTGCTTTTAAGTTTTAGCTTCTAAAGTATTCTTGAAATTATCTAGTAGCAAATTCCTTAGTTCTTGTTTTTGTTTTTGCGAAGCGTCTGCAAATATTTTTCCAATCATATTCCTGAAGTAAATGCCGATAGTCATTAGTTCGTTGAAGTTAATTTTCCACCATTTCTAAGTCAGGAATTCCAATTAAATGGCTGGAATATACTCTGCAATGTAGATTACAAAGCTAGCGTTTCAGCGTTAATAAGATATAGCATTCATTTCCATGTATGCATATATTACGAAGTGATTAATTACGTCTGTAAATAAGCCTTGAGGTGTGACTGCCTAGTCAAAGTTTGCAACAAAAATTTAGCAGAAATTCTAGATTAAACCAGTAAATGAAAGGAAACGAAATCGTAAATGTCAGTACATAAAGTTAGGCTATCCAGAAGCAAATAATTCAACTCTCTTTCGCATAAAACAAAAGTTATGAATGTTCTTCAGCTTTTGGTTCATGCTAAAACAGAAATTAGATAGAACACTAGAACTTTACGATTAAGAATGTATCTGCATTTATGTCTCACTGTTGTTCCAGATAAAACATTTTATAAGCAAGAAATATATATTACATAACATTGCGTAAGAAAATTGTTCATTTGCATAAACACACTGAATAAGCATATTCTTACACATATGTATACAGGTAGTGCCGCCGATTATTATAACTTTTAGCTATTGCTAACTATACTTTCTGCATTAAATTAGGAATATCTGATGGGAAAACCAAATTAAAGTTTTAAATTTTCACTTTATAAATATCAAATGACATGAGCACAGCGCAATCAATACGCTTCTAAAGGTCGTATTATAGACAAAAGAGCTTATGGTATGTATGGTAATAATCCAATATATATATATTTTTGATATGTATCACGAAAAACGTGCAAGTTTAACTTTCTTACACCTGATATTATACAGTTACCACAGGTAAAATATTTATATGATTAGAATACTCTGACAAGCCAAAACATTCCCACGTTTTTCAATAAACTCGTCTGAATAACATGAAGGGCATGTGATTAAGTGGGAATGGTATTTAACTGCTGCTGGAGAAGGCAAGAAATCATTCTTGCACTTACTTTTGCGTGTGATGGGAAAGACTGCCTATCTAAGCGAATTTGAAAGAGGGTAGATTGTAATGTCTCGACTCGGAACGAATATCTCCGAAACTACGTGATAGGTAGGTGTTCACGATCTGACATTGTTAGTATTTATGCAAAGTGGATAAATGACTGTTAAACCATCAGTAGACGCCAAGGCGTTGACTGCCCAAGCGTCATTGAAGAAAAAGGACTTCGGAGACTGTTCTGCTTGGTACAAAATCAGCTCCAGACAGTGGCTCAGCCGACAGCCCATTACAATTCAGGTCCAGGTGCAAGTGTTTCGGAACACGCTGTTAAGCGGACACTACTGGATTTGACACTGCGCAGCAGACGTCTCACTGGTGTGCTTCTGTTGACCAAGCGCCAGTGCCAGCTATGCCTAGAATGGACCAGAGAACATTGATATGGGCCTTGGATAAGTGGAAGACAGTTGCCTCGTCGGCTGAATCATGATTTTGCATTCATTATGTTGATGGTCATGTCAGAGTACGTCGTCTTCCAGGCGAACAGTTATCCTCCCCTTGAACAGCAGGTTATACACAGGCTGGTGATGGAGGTATTATGTTTTGGAAGACGATCTTATGGCCAGCTCTGGGTCTCTTAGTTTTGATAGAATAAACCATTAAAACTGAAGACTATCTGAACATAACTACGGATCAGTTGCACCCTTACCTGGCGTCTGTCTTCCGAACTGTAAATGGAATCTTCCAGCAGGACAATGGCCTATGTCGCAAGGCTCTAACTGTGCTCGAGAGGCTCCAGGAGCATAAGGATGAATTCCAACTAATATCCTGGCCACCTAACTGGCCGGATTTAAAACTGATAGAGTAGTATGTATATTCGTCAGCCTCATTCATACAATAAATTATAAATGGATTTCAAAATCACAAATCTTCATCCTTAGAAATACAATGATAAAAATAATATGAATGGCAATGAAGAAGAAATGTAAAACAACATTCACAATGTCCATGCTCAACCACTTAGATGGCGCGTGATTCCTTGCCCAGCATATCCAGCGGTCAAATAAAAAAACGGTACGGAAGTTTGGATCAAATAATCGTTCTTTGGTTTGGATATTATCCATTAAGGCAATGATTGGATCGTACAGCCTTAATGCCCTCCTATGCCCCGGAAGTCTCAAAACAGAAAGCATGCTTTCTGATAGTCTTTCTAATTAAATAACCTGGCCACACACCTGTGAAACTCATCGATGTAATATATGTCTATTTGTTATTATCTTTAATCAGCCTACTATTTTATCTTTTAAACTGTACGAGTTTAGTTTTTATGGTATCTAACTTTATTTAGGTTAACTGTAGCATAGTATAGGATTGCACTTGGTAGTTTTCACTGACCATGTGCTTCGAACACATACGTCTAGAGAGAGCTCAACATCGTTTTTCATTAAAAATACCTCTTACTGAAAGTCACATAGCAAATCTTTTGATGGATTTATCATTGAGATGTAATTTTAAGCCAAACACTTAAATTACTTTTCTATAGACAAGGTATGATAGCAAAGTTAATGCACTCAACTTTGGGGACAAGCTTTAATTAAATAAATAAGCAAAACAAAAAATGTACACAGTGAACCTGCTTGACTGACTATATTCAATATAACATTTGAAACTTTTCAAACAGTTCTTCCATCATTGCACCAGTTTGAATAAGTTTAATCGATCCTCCACGAGGAGTAGAAACAAACGCAAATGAATCAGATGTAATACAGTTGTTGCCATAACGGAAGAAATGTTCCAAGAATATCAAACAGTTCTTTCCATAAGCTTTTGGAAGTAACTATCACGTAGTATTTCATAGGAAGCATTTTATTTTCATTTTTAATTACACTTTCTTTTTCAAAAATATCCTAATTTAATGTTTCTTTTTTATTCTTTCTTCCAGCTTTCCACGAGAAATCGTCCAGCTCAAGAACTTCTAATCAATCTATGTTTTTAAATAAGCAGTTATTTGTGCTACAAGTTGACTAGCTTATTCTCAGTAATGTTTGCAATTTGCACAAAAATTTGGTTGAATATAATGAGAATCAAACACTTGTTTACGTTACTCAAACAAATAACTTGGGCAAAGCATTTGATCTAGTTTCCTATATTTAGAAAACTTTCATCAGCCTACAGTTTCATAGCAAGAAAACACTTTTTTTCTGCTCAGAAAAAAATCCCATTTATTCTTTCCAATAGCGATAATTTTATTCACAGTATTCATATGATATATGTAAAATTTCATTTTAAGGTTATTATATTATGTGGGAAAAAATAGCGGAAGGAAAGGAAAGCAAACTTTGGGAATAAAATGATTTCCCGCCAGATACTCCAGACGGGGTTGCGTAAGAAACCCCATCTCCACTATCAAATAAATGCTGTGTTATTTCATGGACGGCAAAACACCGAATCAAATAACGTTACCTTTGCAAGCGCTACGTATTCGAATTTGTCGAAGGCCAGTTCGTTCTCTTCTCCACTCTGCCCTCTCCTTTGTCCCCTTAGGATACGAGCAGTAGTCACAGTGGTCATTCCCATACCGTCACCGATGAAGAGAATCAAATTCTTGGCCACATTATAGTTTCGGTCGTCGTCCAGATTTTTGAGTAGCTGACTCTTTGCCTGCTGATACCAGTAATATCGATCTGAAAAGAAAAATATTCTGACTTTTATTGCTGTCTTCTTGTTATCTGTGAGATATACAAGTGATAAGTATGACATATATAAAAGAAAAAACCCAATGTAATGTTAAAAACATTGAAGGTTTTATGAAATGAGAGGCTCAAATCAACTGAAACTTTAGGAGGTTCCTCATTTTAGTATATATATTAGTATATATATAAATCTTAGTATATGTCATCTTAGTATATACATAAATGACAGTTTATTACACTTGCATACGTAAACAGCTTATTAAAATATTAAATCCAAACAAAGGCATTATATCTCAGAATTCGCAATGTTTGAATAAATTATAAATGGGTGAATAAATTATGCTTTCGCAACGTAAAATAAAAGATACTGGAAGAAAATATTATAGACGTTTCTAACATGCAAAACTACTGTAGAATATAAGTATTGTTTCTGAATAGCTCATACGTGTTGCAATTTACGATTGAAACTAACTGAAAGGAGAGTTGCTAATATTTTTTTGCAAAATTAGGAAATTTTTTTTTAAATTCCTAATTTTGATTTTGCCAGATTACTTGAATAGTAAATGCAGTAGTAACGGAATGCAATGTAAAGAGATGTAAAAGAGTAAATTATAGACGTTTCAGACGTCAAAATTAGTATGAAACTTTTTATCATTCTGTTGTACGAAATTCTGTTAAGTTAGCAATTTTTTTAATTAGTATCTTTAATTCGTCGTTCTTGTTCCATGAGTGTGTAGCTGGAGGCAATTTTATTGAAATGTAAACTCATGAAGCTAATTACTGCACTAGTTTGTGCTGTAAACTGAATTGGTAATTAATGGTACATGTAGCTATTGGATTAAGTATCCTGCAAAAAGTAATCTAAAACTGGCAAGGCAAGGTAACCTGAAATTTTTGCAGCAAATAAGCTGTGCATGATCTATGCTGATGCAAAAATATATTTATTAACAAAAGTTTCGCCGCATACTAGTACTTTAGCAAGAATTTGAAATAGAAAATTTTGATGTGTCAAGATGCAGAATTTGAAATTTTGCTAGTGGCTCATGCACATGAGTACTTGAACTTAATGATATTTTAATGTTTATTATACTATCACTCGAGCAAAAGCAAATTTCACAGAACACCACTTTGCAATAACAACACGTATTACACAAACTGATTAGTAAGAAATAGCAATAGTTTTTGAATGAAGTACAAGTTCCAGTAATTCGTACTTATGACTATAATTTTAATGACAGTAATTGTAAAAGGCCCATGGCCATCTTAAATGTTAACGACTAGTGTACTTGTCAATTTTATCGTACTGTATGTTTTGTATGTTTTGTATTTAGTATTTATCATGTTTCAGTCTTGCATATGTGTCTCTCGTATCGTTCTATAAGTCTGCACTTCCTTTTCTCTTTATTATTTTTGTTTTGCTTGTATATGTCTTTTCAGGACTTGCTCTCCGGTTCTTCGGCAGCTTTTCGAGATTGCATTGTCTACGTAACTTGCTTGAATTTGCATACCCCATAATTCCTTAAGAAACGGTGCATAGGCTATTAATAACCACAATAATATTAATAGGGTGAGAAAAAAAATCTACATATATGATATTAATGCTTAAACTGACTTGGTCCTCAGGTTTATGAGTATCTTATAATTCGAAGCAACCTATCAATTCTACAAGGGGTAGGGCTGTTTTGCCCAGGCACCCTGGTGCTACACCACTCGTAAGATTGTTATTTGAATTACAAGTAACGGGTATACCGATGCGTTAGTTTGTTTAAAACAATAATTGTTACTGTTGTTGTTGTTTTTGCTAATGCTCACTTGTATGACCTTTAGCCAGCCCGATCCCACGAAATTCTTCGAGGCAAGAACGGCAAGTTAACGGCTGTCGCTGGCAACAGCTTTGAGCACCTTAGAGGTGATATTGCGATTTAGCTCAATTGCGCCCCCAGTTTTGTTGGAGAGCACCCGGGGGACCGTTTCGAGGGTCTTTGACCTCTCTTCCTCTACTACCAACCTCTCGAGAGGACTTTTGGCTCGCCTCATATTTAAAGTGCCACCATGCCGCACGGACACTATACATTTACAAACATCCACGCCTTCTTCGGGATTTGAACAGCACGGGAGTCAGCGATGCTAACCACTATACCGGTTGGGCGGCAAAACAATAATTATCAGGCATATAATTAGATTTCAAGACGCATACGTAAATTATAATCGTTCAGTTTGTGTATAGAATAGATTTCAGAGTAGAAGTTGTAATGATATTTTATCACATGTACATTTCTAATTTACAAATTAACGGTGTTTTTCGGTACATTTTTATTGCTCACCCATACACAAATAAAAGTGTATCACTCAGTACAAACTACCTTTTTTAACTCATCTGTCAAGTTTACGCAATTTATGTAATACCGCCAGTGTACAATCACATGTATTCAAAACTGGTTATAAGTACCTGCTTGAGAGAAATACAACCTATAAGTAAATTATATAAAGACCTCCTATTTCGAATACACTTGTAAACTACTTAATTATTTATATAGCTGAAAATTGGGTTTGTTTCCTTTATGTACTTACAAATGGTACTAATGAACTAAACACCAATATATTACTTGCATGAATGACCCCATCGTTTTGGTTTCTAGTTAATAGCAATTATAATTATGATAGTATCTTTTATTTTTTGGTATTTCTAAGAGCTAATCTGCGTATAATGAAGATTTAATTTCTAAGAGAAGTGCTGCTTAATAATGATAACAATGAAAACAATTTGATCATGTTTACGAAAATTACCTTTAAGGCTTAATGATTTTTTACATCAAGTTTTGAAAGAAAGAAATTTCTTCATGATTTAAAAAAAACTACTAAATAAATATGATAGTTTATGTACTCTATTAAAGTCATCTCACACGTCTTAAAAGAATACTCATCTAAATTATGAGAAATTTTCTAACATAACCGTTCCAGAGTTACGAGATTCGCTCTAAAACCACCAGCAATTTGTTATGAATAAGTAGTGATTGCTTAACTGCAATTCCAAACTGGCGCTTTCAGTCTGTATCGTTTCTTCCCATATACATCCGAACGGAAACAACTACATAGGTTAGAAACTGGAAGAGATTTTCGTGTGCAACGAATTGGAAAGCCATCGTTTTATATAAAGTTTTACATCCGTTACTCTTGGAGAGTTGATCATTAACTAATAGACTGGTGTACCTAGTGCCCTAATGACAGTAAAATTGTTCAGTCTATCTTAGCAATAAGCACAGTGTGTCTGAAATTTTGTACTGAGTCTAAGAATAAGAACAGTTCGGTATCTCATGTTCCAACTATCCAATCAAACAATTTTAAATTCCATTTTTTACGTGTCAAAAGGACGACTTACGATAATTTTATATATCATTGATATAACATAGGTATTTTGATATTACAAAGGCTAATATTTCTGAAATTACATGCCAGTGTCTTTCAATAGTTTGATTCTACAACTCAAATGATGCACAAATACCAAACTTTTAATGATTATTACAAATCATTTCAGAGACCACGTTCAAAACTTAACGTTAATTCTCATATTGCCATAAGAGATATTTTACTTTGAAAATACCTTAATCGAAATCGGTAAGTTACAAATTATTAAATTATTAGGCACTGTTTTCCGGATAATGTTGAAAGTTTTACGTCTCCAACATCAGTTAGAAGGAAATTAATTTTTTACCCACCATTTTGGGTTTTAATTTTCGCTTGCTGTAGATAACTCTCTGATCATATATCTCGCCAGAAGCCTTCTCTACATATTTTTATTACTTGGTTCTAATAAATGATATAATAAAGAAATATTATCACTATCAGGTTTTTTTTAGATTCATAATGATATTTGCACTGGAATTATCTTCTCACTTGCTTTCGTATAATCCCAACTGCTGAATTATTTTGAATTTTTCGCCATGTCTTCATTACTATAATATATATTTTCCTCAGTTTCAAACACATTATCGTAATTTGTATCCACTCTGTATTTTATTAAAGTGCTTTTTTCCGTTTTCTTGAAAACAATTTAAATATTCATATTTTATACTGCAGTGTTTTACTGAACAATATTTATTGTGATAAGGGCATGGTGACAAAATATCGAAAGAAAAAGGAATTAAACATTTTAATCTTAACTAAAAGTTATCTATTTAGAATTCATGTTGCGCATTTTAATTCAAGTTGTCATAATTCATAATTTTATACACTTATCCTTATATTTATGCTAGGTTAATAGAACTGCTTCAATTTTGTATGTGTAAGGGGAACAAGAGCAAGTTTCTTCCTGAAAACGCTCCACGAAAGCGTCCTTCCCCTTAAGCAGTTCTATGCCATAATCAACTGAACCAAACTAAACCAAACCGAGGCTTCAATTTACTTCCTTATGGAGCGATTTCTGTGGTATTAAATCGAATATAGTCTTCAAAAGAACTGCCTAGAGCTTTGGTTTTTCTTGCATCATTCAAATTTAGATTAGGAACAGCTTTTAGAAAAAAAAATGCTTTAAAATATCATTGAAAACTTCGAGGTCCATTTTGCAGCGTTACTGTTCATCACACAGCTCATATTCCGAAAGAGAATATATTGTTTTTTACAGAAGTTTAATTAGGCTTTCAAATATGTAATAAAAAGAAACTGTAGACCATCAGCTTGCAAATAAGGCCCGATTAAGAAAGTCTGAGGCTCTGAGTACAGCATTCCTTTAACTGCTCCCCTACCCATTTTCTTGTTTTTATGAGGAGAAAACAGGATTACGAAGATTTTAAGTTCATTTTGGGGCCCATAAAATTTGGAGTCAGTCAAATTACAATTCTTATAAACAACTTAAAAGTATTAATTTATAAGTCAAACAACAAAAATCAGCATTATATTTTCAAATTTTCACAGGACTAGTTTGGATGGTTTAACCGAACTATCATCCTCAGCTGCAAGAACACAAATAAACGACATAAGATATAATGATTAGATAAGATAAGATAAGAAAGCCTGGACAGGAGACAAACTACTGGCGCCATCTGTTGATGAAACCAGAACTAAAACATAATTTCTTTAAATGCTGAAGGCAAACATGGATTGGGATTAGAGTCGTTAACTAGAACAGAAAGATTTTTTTGAATGTGAAATGTCTCTAGAAAACCCAGTTCACTAATGGAAGAAGTTTTTTGAATAATTTTGGCAGCAGAAAAATTGATAGTGTGATTTTCGGACCAACAATGTTGGGCAACAGGAGATTTCTGTGTTTCCTTTTTTCTAACATATGCCTAGTGTTCCTTAACGCGAAATTTTAAGGCCCTCTTAGTTTGACCAATGTAAATTAAACCACACTGGCAAAGAATCCTGTAAATACCCCAGGAATTCATATCCGGAATTGGATCCTTGAGTATGGAACTCGGAATTTTATTGATGGGAGAATAAACTACCGGAAAGTTAAATTTCTGTAAAATACGTGCAACTTTATAGCTAATTGATGGAAAGAAGGGAATGACAACAGAATTTTTGTAATCTCTTAAAACAAAAATCTGCGTTTTCGTGTGTTGAGATGAGAATTTTTTAACTGCTTGAATAATAATGTTGAGTGAAAAGCTCCTGCCAATAGCTATTGCTTTTAAATAATTTAGTTCTTCATCAAGGGATAGTTTGGAGGAGCAAACTTGAAGAGCAAGGAAAACATAGGAATAAAATGAAGCTAACTTTTTTTTAGTCGGACTTTTGTTTAGTTTTTATGTTTTAAGTTTAAAGTATTTTTTAACTGTATTTTTATTTATTTACTTGTTTGTTTCTTATCAAGATGAGTTGTTACGACATACTGATAGTAGGAAGTATATTAGAAAGTTTTCGTGTGGCTGCGGAAAATGAAAATATGATAAAACACATTCTTATATGATTTATATTCTGGAAATATATTTTTATTCGCCATGGGAAAAAATCAAATTATTCATCATGACGATATTATTCAGTACAAGGTTAAAACGCGTAAAAATATTATTATGTAAATGTGATAAATTATCTTTTAATAAATAAAATTTCACTAAATTCTGTACAAGAATAACTGTCGAAATTTACGATATAAAATAAAGTTTTTGTTGAAAAACGATTTAAAATGTTTTCCTGTGTTTATGCTACAGAATGTGCCAGGATTAAGTTTAAATTTGATAACATAAATAAGTGATTAAACAAAATAAAATGAAGTAAATAAGAAAAAATAAAAACCCTTCCTCAAGGTTTCAATGACGTAATTACCAGAATATATTATATTTGCGTGTCCTGTTTTGTTGGCATCATGATCGCAGCCAAAAATACCAGAATAGTACTTTGAAGACTTTTGAAAATAAAGTGAATTATTAAATTTGTAAAATTTCGTTTCGGATGCCTAACAAAATAAAAATAACAGGCGCAGCAGTTTTTGTCATAATGCTCTCCATCTCTTCGTATTTCTGGTCTTTATTTATAACGAACACAGTTATATAGTTAAATAAAAACAAACAACATTTATGAGATTATTTATAAAATGTTTTCATTATTGCTATGTATTTGAAACAATATTTACCTTTACACCCATTTATTATTAACACCTCTAAGAAATTTTAATAACTGCATTGAATAGCATCGATAATCAAGTTTTCTAAGAGAACAAAAGATCAAAATAGTCCGGAACTCAGCCTGTTTTCTTCAAAGCAAAATAATGTGTGCAAAACAAAGCCTGTGCAAAACAAAGCCAAAAAAATTTCTCACAGTTCTTTAAGATTTGGCATAATTCCTTTTCATAATTATTTTATGCTTCCACATACAAATATTAACGAATATTTAGGTTAATGAATACTTATTTTTTCAAAATTTATAAATATTATTTTGAAAAAATGAAAAAAAAATGTTTAAATACATATATCACAGAAAACGTCTCAGTTTTATGCCGCTCAGATGACATAGTGGTTACAGAAGCCGACTGCGCTGCCAAAGGGCCCGAGTTCTAATCCCCGAAAAGGCATGGTTGTAACTGTCCTTCCCATCATAGGAGGCAAACATGGCCCACGTATTAAGTGTATTCATAATAAAGTGATCAGCACTTTTGGCCTTAGTAGCGGCCAAGCCAAAATTAGCTGAGGGCCCGCCATTTGGTAAATAAAGTAAGTTAAATTAAAAATCCGATATAATTAAATGCATGCCAAATTCATTTAACATTGCGGAATTAAAATTTTGAATGTTCTAATTTTTAAAAAACTACTTACCCGAATGTTTTAAAACTTTTCCATAACTTGAGGCCTTAAATTTGAACTATGGAAACATTTTTGCACGTAATTTCAGAAAATATCTGATTTTGTCTCTTGAAACATCTGTATGCTAGAACAGCGCTGTATGTAGTAATATATATTCTGTGTACTATATTTAAATTAACGCTTTCGGGATATGAAAACTTGAAGCTGAATTTGGTCTATTGGTCAAACCCGAGGAAACCTAAGGAAGAAGAATTGCCCTGCCCCTATTTTTTCTGTATTTTCCTAGCTCTTGGAGCTTTGCTTATCTGATCCACCACAAAACAAATGCTTGTAAAAAATGCTTTAAAGCTTGTAAAGTAATAGCACAACCATTTCATGCATGAAACAGCCGAAACTGACATTTATTACGATAAAACACAATGTAAGATATGTTAAAACAAACTGAAATTAATAAATTATTTAAAAAAACTGAATCATTACATATCTGGCTTTTAGTGTTGTTTTATTTTAAATCTTCATATTTTAAAACTATTTGTTCTAGCTTGTATTTTATTCAGCGCATAAGAAATGCAATTACCTCGTAGAGTCATTAGTTTATTTAGAAGCCGGAGATATAAAAATGAGCAACGCGTTCACCGGGAATCGAACCACGGACCTCTCAGTTACGAGTCGAGCGGGCTGACCACTACACCACGAAGGCATGCGAAGAAAGCGAGAGAAATACCTTATAACTTTCTTTAGTGTAGTTTCATTCCCTTGAAACTTATTTTAAAAGTAATTATTATTATAAACAGATCGTGCTATTATTTTAAATATTAAATAAATAGCAATGTGGGTAGTTATTTGACATTTATAAATGTTAATAGTTAAGTGCGAAGCAAATGAGAAAAATGAATGACGGTTCTACGTGTAGCACTGTTGATGATGGTTAGACCAGGAACTTAGTTTTTAAAATTCTTAAAGATTTTATTCTAAACTTTAAGAAATTGACCAAATACCCAAAACCCTAAACGTTATTTCAAAATCAAAATGAAAATTTAAAGCACATACATGAAAAAATAAAAAAGGGTGTTTCAAATAAGCACAATTTTAGGCACTACTGCATAGTTTTATTAAACTATACGCTTCATCTAATCAAAATGAGAAAAGCAAAATAAAACTACACCGAAAAATTTTATGGCAGTTCTAAATGAACAAAGATAACCAAAGGTACTCGAAAAAATAAAACTTAAACAATGTTGTAGGAAATTCCACCCAATGTCGTATACTGAACAAATATAGTTTTTTAGCTACACACCAAGAACACTTAGAGATGAGAACCTTTCATCTTTCAAATGTTAGAGCTTGCTACATTCCTTTGAGATTCATAGCATCGATTAATTAGCCGTAGAAATAATCGATTAATTATCTTATGAATTAATTACTCTACTCTCTTTGATATGCATGTTCTTTTTATTGCAATCAGAGAGCAGAGAAAGAGTTCACCCTTTGATTTAATTAAGAAAATCATAAAAATAAATGCAAATTTCCATAGCGGTATATTTTTGTGAGTGACACAGCCCTTAAGTATTTTGTTAGAATAAATGAGAATTACATTGTGTTCCCCTAAGAATATAGTGTGTTTCTATTAAGATTTTCTACTATAATAATATAATGTTTTCACTACTTTTCTTCTGAAAAAGTAACCTTTGCTTTCTTGATGAGCATTTTACTCAAATTTTTCACAGCCTATTTTCGTTGCTAAATGTCTTGAAAGCGTTGCTGTCCCCAACTAATAAGCTTTAATTTAGTTTCCTGATGTGCATGTTGCTCAAATGTTTCGCAGCATATTTTCATTGCTAAGTGTCTTGAAAGCGATGCCCTCCCTTGCTAATAAACGTTGTAGTAAATAATTTTATAACTCAGATATAATATTTTCAAACGAACTGCTATATTTTTCTTCCATTGATGTACTGGTGTTTACAGGTCATGTACTGGTCTGTGAGCGCTGAGATACATCTGCAGTAATGGTGAGGGAAAAGAGCAGGAAATTCCTCTCTCTCAGGTGAACTTACTTTTAGATAGAGAATTCTTCTCAGAATAAACTGGACGGAAATAAAAATGTTATTTCTTAAGGCAACTGTCTTTCTGCGTGATTTTTATCCATCTAACTGCTTGCTGAATCTTTAATCCTAGAGACATTCAATCGATCTTTAAATCTTAAGTTTTTAAATTTTTCAAGAGCTATACCGATGTAGCATGGCTAGTAACAATACAAAAAAAGATTGATTAAAAGCATTAACAATTGTCAAAATGAATCTTCATTGCTTCGATATCACATATAAATTCCTTTTATCAGTAAATCTAAAAGCAGATAATCAGCTATCTTTCAAAAGCAACAGGAGTCCTACTTCTGTGTGCATATAGCATCCTGTTTCTGATTACGGTTGGAATGCTCAAAATAATTTCGCGCCCTATATTTCGCTTGATTTTCTAAATCAGTGGTCTTCAAACTGTATTCCGTGGACCCCCGATATTCTGCGAGTCAAAGCCCAGCGTTTCGTTGTCATAAAATATTTCGAAAAGAATATCATAAAGCGCTCACATTAGTTGACAAGTACATATCAAATATAATATATAAAGATATATTTAATTATAAGTTAATTTTAAAACATAATATGCAGTCATTACATGTCATCATAGCATCATAGTCCCTCACGCCGCCTAGCCGGAATAGTGGCTAGTGACTTTGACTGCCGTAGCGAAGGACCCGGGTTCGAATCCCTGATTTGGCATGAAAGTTTTCGATATATAGTATCTGCAAGTATAGCAAGAGAGCACTTTAAATATACGGCGAGGCGAAAGTCCTCTTGAGAGGTTGATGGTAGGGAATGAGGGGTGGGAGACCTCGGAACCGTCCATCTGGGATACTCTCCTTGAAAATTAGAGCCGGAATTAAGTAAAGTCGTACTGTCACCTGTATGTGCCCATGGATCTTTGCAACAACAGTCGCAATCTTGCCTCCTTGCTACTATGAATTTCTGAGCTTGGTCTGATATCAGATAAATGAGATTTGTCACAACAATAAAATAATATGCTCATTACTTTATAAGATATTTCTCCCGCCTTCTTCGCATGCTTTCGTGGTGTAGTGGTCAGCACGCTCGACGCGTAACCGAGAGGTCGGTGGTTGGATTCCCGGCGAAAGCGTTGTTCATTTTTCATCTTTCCTGCTTCCGAAATAACCTAATGTCTCTACACTGGCGTCCGAACTAAAAAGGTGGTAGATGATAATTCTCCACCACCGGGATTTGGGGACTGGGTTCCCGAAACCTCAGTCGTCTTTTAAAAGGGGAAGTATATAAGGTATTTCTCCCGCCTTCTTTGTATGCCTTCGTTGTGTAGTGGTCAGCATGCTCGACGCATAACCAGAGGTCCGTGGTTCGATTGCCGGCGAGGGCATTGCTCATTTTTCATCTCTCCTGCTTCCTAATGACTCTACGGAGTAAACAATTTTCTATTGGAAAATGAATTGAATTTATACGACAGTGTTAAAAATTATACAAAAGAATCCTTTTTCAGTATTGAAAGCTATAAAAGAATAATTCCCCGCCCAAATATTTTACGAGTAATGTCCTCCGGAAAAGCGTATATTTGAGAGAAAAATCTTTTCCAACGTATGTGGCAACAAAAACAAAACGTAAAATCGAAAAAAAATGCAGAATATGAAGTTCAGTTGCAGATAACATCAATGTAGGTAGTCTTAGACAGTTTGCGTAAAAAAATGCAATAAAATCCCAAACAATAATACTGCAAGAGTAAGTAGCACTTGGAGTGCGAGCTGGTGCTGTTAATAATTATATTAATTTTACTTTAATGTTTTAACAAAAACACAATGATTCTTATTAATTGCCTTTATATAAAGTACTTATGACATATATTGGTCAACTTTAAAAATTATTTTAAGATATATTTTTCTAACAGTGGGATCGGATTCCCTCAAAACCTTACGGATCTACGTGTTCCGTAAGTTTGCAAATTTTGAAGACCACTAATCTAATTGATCTTTGGTTAGTTGTAGCATTGAGCGTAGATAGATGAAGATACCAAAGATGATGTAACCAAATCCTGAATCCAAGACTATACGAATAATCCTAAAACTAAAATATTCGCAGATTTTGAAGTTATTAACTGATTTCCAGTAGAGACATTAAATATTTGAAGCTTGAGTAACCTTCTCATATAATGAGACATTTATATGACTATTGACATTTTTAAAGATGAAACCGGATTTACATTACGCAACATAAGAACCATATTTTTAAAGGTATGCAATATATAATCCAATTCAGAGACTTTATCTAAATAATCATTAAATTTACTTGTGCAACATCTAAAGAAGCTTTTCAAGAGCACCGTGAGTCAATTTACGGAAAGAAAATATATAATGATGCAGTAACTGTAAATAAAAAAGAAAAAAACGAACATTTTAATTTCAGATGATGACTCATAATAAGAATTGGGTCTGTAATTTAAGTTAATAAAACTGATGAAAGCTTTATCTACACAAATTAATTTTAAAACGCTTTTTAACTCTTCAGAAAAATGATATTATTTTTTTGCCTTTCATAAAAAATTTTATGATATACTTATATAAAACGTTTTATAAAGGAAACCATTTTCTGCAAAATATTTTCTGTGGAATATAAATATATAACTATTCTTTTTTTTGTTTATGAAAATATATAATTAATCTTTTTTTAACTTTATCTCATTAAGATCACGAGTTATTATAAATAGTCCTAGAAATCAGCATGATATTTTATTCCCGTTGCATAAATCGATTTAATGTTTTAGAAAATACTTTTTGGACTAAAGCCACACGCCAAACAACACAGCCTCCTTTGAAAAGTTTTACAATATTATTGTTGAATTTTACATGGCACAAGGCAAGAAAAGCGGGGTTTAGAACTAAATTTAAAAGACAAAAATAATGTATTAGCAGGACTTAATCCAAGCTCAGAATGGCAAACTCCGAGCTGAGTGAGTTTATTGAATATCTTAACAAATGCTTTGGTTTGATATTAAAATCTGAATCCTTTCACAACTTCTTATTAATTTTTTTAATTCCCACAATTCTTGCTTAATTTATACTCTGCTGTTTAATTATTCAAGCTGATGAGTATGGGTTTATGAATACCCATGTAGTATAGAATTAAAATTTAAACATCCTTTTCTAATCTAACGAGCTATTATAAGTAAGATTTTACGAGATCATTATTTAAGGTGCTGTTTTATTTCCTGATACGTAAAAACCATCAGCAACATCTTTAAAATACTGAAGTCACAAGCTTTTTCTTCTCATTCTGTAGAAATTTGGAAAATATACTGAAATAAAATTGATAATTTTAATCGCTTTTTAAGATGATTAAGATTTTCAAAAGAAATTATTTATTTTGGTAACTGAAGCGCTTTTACTATTGTAGTACCTTAGTGATGATAAGTTCGATTCTATTCTTTTATACCTAACATAATGCCATTTTTAAGACTAACAAACCAGGAAATATTAGTCAAAGTCGATTCTAATCCGCAGAGTGCCCATTATTCAGTGAAAACCACGTAGCACAGACAGATTAAGATATATAAATTTTCAATAATAATAGCTATTATAATGCCCTCTATATGAAAGAGAAAGAAAAAAATCGTGAAATGCCATCTAGTGATGAAATAAGGAATCAGATGAAGAATTAACTTGCCTACAGTTTGGAGAACAGTTTGAGTTATAACTTATGTCCCTGAACAATATGAAGGGAAGTTTATGAGTATGAAAATCTGCGAAATATAATTCCTCAATAGAGAGAGTTTTCTGTATAATTCCGGCACAATCAAAAGAGAATTTGTGGTTTTAAGACAATTCAAGTTGTGCCATGTATGATCTGTCTGTTTACTTTTTCGAGCATAAGATTCGTTTTTTTTATGTGGAATTTTAAAATGCGTTTAATGTGACTAATGTATATATATCAATCCGGAGTGATAAATGTTTTAATAAATTCGACAAAATTCGTGTCAAGAACTGATTCTTGAACAAAACTTCATATCTCAATGGCAACCATTTTTTCTTTGATTTATTTAAGTAAATGATATTTGGGTTGAATAATGAAACTAACTCACAATTAGTGAAATATGTAAGACAGCATAGTTTTGAAATCTTTTCCAAGACTGAATACCAGGTTATCGTTATGCACGCCCTTACAGTTCTGTGACGATTAACTGATGGATTTCTGTTTTAATAATTTGCAGAAATAGTTTTTTGAAGTCTGATGTCCAATGAATCCATATACTTAAAATGCATCAACCAAATAATTTCATATATCTCTTTATGAAGTACCTAATGAAATAAGAGCTAGAATGGGGTGTAATTGCCTTAGATTCAACAGCTAATATGCATTAACTTCATCCATAATGAAATGGAAAAAAAATATTCGTAAAATGTAAAGGGAAAAATAAGTAAGCATAGAAAATCTTTTGGAATGAATGAAATTATATGAGGTAGAATTTGTTCTGTAACTTTGAATGGTTCTCAAGACGCAAAAGATTAATCCATAGGACATCGTTATAAATTTGCAGCAATTATTTTAAATATAAACTACAAAATCGCATATTGTATCATTCCGTGTGATTTATGCTTGGGTCTTATGCTACAGAGTTGTGTGAATTTATGTAACGCATTCTTTTGGAACATGATAATAACTCAATTTTTCCACAAGACGTAGGACGTAGTGCAGATTTAAGAAATGGTAATTTTCCTCATACATGTCTCGCTTCCCATTTGAATTACCTAAAGTTCAGGCAAACGTTCCTCTGAAAGAACAACAGTGCTTATTAAATTAAGTCTTCGTTAGTACATATAAACTAACGAATTCGAATAAATAACTCAGGACGAATAAAATCGCTTTATCACTCAGTTAAGTTATTTTAGGAAGTTATGAATTTCTGAAAGATGATACGTGCTATGGAAATTTCATATGAAAGTCAAATATTTTTATTATATAACAGATTGACGGGTAACTATAAAGGTAAATGAATTATAGTTAGATTATTAAATTTATTTCAACTAAAAACATTTTAAATCCTTTTTTTAATACTTATGTTTTGTTACCATTTCGCACGGATTTCTCATATTTTTAAGAAATGTCTATTCTCTTCAGAGAACACAGAATAACTCATAAGAGGAAAAGATTGCGAAAGTGAGAATTATTACTGTTTTTAGCGATCGTGCAAAATTGTTACTAATAGTTTGTTAATGTTATCACCTATTTGTCTTTTATATAAGAGTAAATTAAATGTACGGTTATGTAACAGTAACTGCACCCTTTTAATTAATTAAGTGACTTCTCTAAATTAAATAAATGATCTCCGCCGCCCAACGTATAGTGGTTAGAGTCGTTGACTGCCGGGCCGAAAGACCCGAGTTTGAATCTTGGAGAAGGCATGGATATTTGTAAATGCATAGTGTCGGTGCGGCATGGCGGCACATTAAATATGCGAAGGGGAGAGAGGGGTGAGAGACTCTCGGACATGTCCCATCGGGGGGGGAGGGCTCTCCATCAAAATTGGGGGAAGTCGCAATATCGAGAGGGCCTATATTCAACTAATTAATTTTAGAAATAATAAACAAATCTTGTGCATTAAAATGGGCTTCGAAATTTCATTTGAGATTGTAACACCTATCATAGAGTTTAACTAACCTCAACAAACTCACAAGTTAAATTAGGTGTTACGTTATCAGGACTGAGTGTTCTGTGCATGCTCTTTGCAAACATGGTGAAATACTTACAAGGGTTCGTCTTCTCAAGTCCTGAACTGGAACAGGGAGCTGATAAAATGTAGGCTTTGTTCTGGTGTAAATGCTGTGCTGGAGAATAACTGCACGTGAAAGGGATTTGAAATCCTCTTTTATTAAATCACTATTATTTACACACTTCCCAACTCGGGAGAGATACAGAAAGTAAAAGACCGCACTTGGGCCTAACTTAACAATCAAATAAATTTAAAACTAAAACTAAAATAGAAATCTAATTAAACTTTGCTCACGAGCAATTCGCGGAGATTGGCCTCTAACTAACTGGTGCGTAGCAAGATATACTAATACTAGCGCACTTCAGTTTGTTTCAATATGCAATCACGTAGTAAGCACTATGGCTTATAAATTTAGCTACTAGCTGGTCAGGCGAACGCTGAGCAGAGTGACCGTGATCTGAGACTGAAGCTCTCTCACTCTAAGAGGTTTCTACCTCTGGTTTAAATAGTACTTCGCTGTACTTCAAAATTAGCATAAGCTGAAAACGCGCGCTTCTTCTGACGGGAAGTTGAAACAGAGAAGAGATAGAAAGATTTAAATTAAAATAAAACTTGGTTAGTTTAACTAAAACCTTACATACTTCCCTCCAGAGTTGCGATAGTTTAACTACTTTGGTCCAAACGGACCATGTTGAAACTCGTAATTCTAAAATAGTCAAAATTTAACTCTAGACAAGTGAGCAGAAGTAACAACAAGAAATTAATCTCTGATATTTTGTAAACGTCGTACCTGTGGAGCGAGAATGGAGTAACTAAAATTAATTATTCCTTGATGCTGCCTCGTAAATTTCCGTGATTTCTGTAGCGCGCGGTAGTTAAATTTGCATTTAAATTTAAATAAAATAAAATTTTTAAGCATAAATATGTATCGGTTTCAAATTTTACCTTTTCTGAGATTTTTAAGTTAATTCCGAATTCTCTTTTTGGATTTGAAGAAAATTCACAAATTTTTTGCACCAGATCAATGTGCTGAATGCGATACCATTACAGTAGATGGGAGAAACACTTTTACTCTAGGTCTTGACGATCACTTCTTCAAGAAGATTCTTGAAGATGATTCTTGCTAGAGACACTATAAATCTAGTTGTTAGGTAACCAAAAATATAAATGAATTCAAGTCAGGTATTATAATTCAGTAGAAGTTGTTGTCTTTGTTGTTGTCATCTCCATTATCACATGGAACAATGGTTGCCAGAGCATACTCGAAAGAGAAGTTGGACTTTTATCTTCCACCTCCAATTTTGAGGGTGAGCACCCAGGGGGGATCCGGACCTCTCCGACCCCTCTCCTCTCCCACCAATCCACACGAGATGACTTTTCGGCTGGCCACACATTTAGCGTGCCGTCATGCCGCTTCGACAATATACATTTACAAACATCCATGTCTTCTCCGGGATTTGAACCCGGGCCCTTCGGTTTTGTTGTAGGCTCCCCTAACACTATACTGTCTGAGCGACCGTCAGTAGAAGTAATCAATTTTAATACTCTCCTAAATGCTGAAATTTAAAAATTAAAATCATTTAATGCAAATTTTCAAAAAACCGTTGTTGAGGAATTTTAAGGAAGGAGGTTGAGGGAAGATTTTTATCATGTGAGCCGAAATAAGTAGGAATTAAGTTTTAGTTTGCTATGATTGTTTCGCGAACTAATTTACTGTCATTAAAGCACTTTATTTACATTACTGGTAGTTTACTAAATACGTTTCGTAGCTTATGTTTGGGATATTTCGAACCAATACACTACAGTTTCGGAGATAGTTCACTCATATAAGAGATAAAAGCCATTTGCTGCGCATTTCTGAGTAGCATGTTTACGAATAATCTGTGCTCACTCATGTGCTTTTCTGATCAGAAGTGTCTAAACCAGATGACGAATGAAGTTCGAAAGTAGTTTCGACAAGAGATTCTGTCACAAGGAGTAGAGTTAATCTCTACGCTACAATTCAGTTCAGGAAACACAGCTCCCAAATTTCGCTTCGGTAGTTTAAATTGTTTGCTAACATGACATATGATTAAATGTTGAGCCCAGTGTGTATAAAATGCCCTATTAAAATCTGAAATACCTTTTAGGTGCAATTCAGTAAGGACGTTTCACGGGTTCATAAACAACATTTGTGTACTTAATGGGTTAGATTTAAATCACTATGGAGAGATTATTTGTGCACGGATAAAATAAAATAATAGCTTTATCGTGATACGTTTCAGAAAAATGTTAGTAGACGTTTCAAATCAGGCAAAAAAAAACAACTTAATTTGGCATAGATTTTAAATAGAGTCCTATCAGTTTTGATGAAGATTAGACAGAAGTACCGGTGTTAGAAAGGATCTGAGAAAAGGAGAGTAGGATAGATATTTTACGTTGAAAGCAGTGGGTGGAGCAAAGTGAAAATGAATGTAGCACCATGTGTCGAGAAAAATAATAATGAAACTTGTAAAACTCCGGTAAGAAATTCTGAAATCTTAGGAATAACTGAAGGGGAATTAAGTCATTAACTAAAGAAGACAAATCTTTGAATAAGTAAAGTTTCAAAGAAATAAAATACACCAAATTTATACTTTATTTTCGCATTTTTAAAAGTAAATTGCATTTAGCTATGCCCTTATACACTCTTGACTGGACGTCTGGTTGACAAATGTCAGTGTCAGCTGTTATATTCTTTTCAAGGGAACAACTCTATGTTCCCTCGAAAGGCTTGTGCGTGCTTTCTGTTGTAAAAGATCAGCGCGATTGAAGTACGGATAACAAAAAACTGTGGCACTGCAATTTTGAGAAAATATGCATTGAAAATATAAGCAGATATAGACTACGTCCAAAGAATTTGCATTGCTTACTATGAGCCTAGAGTTCACAGAGCATAGAAAAACATCTTAGTCAAAGACAAAGGCATAGAACAAAAGTGTTTTGTATTTGTATTTTATAATATAAAATACAAATACAAAACATCCAAAACAGAAAAACATGCAAACGCACACATAAGTTATCCAAGCATTCCTCAAGAGGACTCCCTGTCTTACTCACGTATTGATAAAAAAATTGGAGAAAATTAAAATGGCATTTTATGTATGTACTCAAACGCCCAGAAGAGGTATGATTCAAAAGAAACTTTTGAACAATTCAAGGAAGAAGAAGAGGAAACAAAATTCAGGAAGTGAACAAAAGGCAAATTAATGCAGATCTGTTTTAATTTTATGATTCAAAAGTAAAATAAAACATTTACAAATGAATTTTCTCCTGAAACTTTGAAATTTTGCCTGTTTAATGTAATTATGAATTGTATAATAACATCTTGTTTGTAACTGTGAATGTAGACCTAAATGCCAAACATTTAGCGTTTGAAGTATGTGATAAATACTTTGGGGGATATAGTCTTTTATAGCGATACATTAACGAACGATGGAATGGAAGTTTATTGCAATCGTTTCCTCCGCTCTGGGAAAAGTATTTCATGCTCAAAGAATGGAAACAGTGTTATCGTTTGAACGCAGAAAACTTTTCAAGCATGACCAAGTATATCCTACTACTCACACTCCTTCTCTCTTCTGTGAAGTTTCGTAGCATTTCATTAATTCTTAAACTTAAAACTAAACTAACTAAATGCTTAAACTAAATGCTAAGAATTACGACCTTCAAGATATTTACTGGACGTCTAAAGAGTAAAATTTAAGTTTTCTGTATGCAGAAATAACACCGTAATTTATTTGCATTAAGCTTCTGTAGCAGCTCATGTTCAATTTTCCCAAATTTATATTTTTGTCATAAGTGTAATGCTTCTGGGCTTCTGTTTAACACGGTAATGTTCCAGTAGCAATATCAATGATTGAATTTTAAATTACTTTAAAAATGTATTAGGTGTGTATCTTTCACAATAATTGCAATAAAAACTGGTATATAAGTTTTTGTTACGTACAAATTTAAACATTTGGCTCTTTAATTTGTGTACAACGTTTGAACGGGATTTCAAATTTATAAATGAAATATCTTAGTCAATTTTTGTCCTATGGCAGTCAAACCTTTGTGATTTACTTTCATAATGAGAATAAACTTTTAGTAAATGTGCTATATAGACCAGATGTCCGTATATAAATTTAGATTTCAAAAGTTTTACAAAATGGATTCTAATAATTCAAACGTACCATAAAGTGGAGTTTTGTTTTCATTTAAATTATTTTTGTGATTGTCATATTGCTACTTAACACAACTGCATGTCTAAGATGCGAAAATAAATGCTTCATAAGCACTTTTGTAGGCATAGTGTATATAAGCATATTTTATATTAAATGTTGGTTTAGTGGACACAGAAATTTGAATTGATTAATTGTTGTTTAGTGGACACAGTGTATAAAAGCCTTATTTTATATTAATTGTTCAGTGAAATGTGATAGGAAACAATATACCATTATATAGGAATAATAAATATTAATAATGGGAAACAATATACTATTATAGCTATGAAAATAGGTAGTCTAAACTAATTTTCTCCTAGGGGTGTCCGAATCTTATTGATAAGATTCGGATTATAATAACTTAACTATATATATATATATAGTTAAGTTAAGTTAAGTTATTGTATATATATACAATAACTTAACTACGTAATGGTTAGTCTACACAAATTTTTTTCATAGAAGGTTTGAATCTTATATGTATGCATACATGTAAGTACACTTAGAAAAAATGGAACAAGTCTAATATCTCCCGTTCTACGGGGCAAATTGACAAAATTCAAATTGCGTTTTTCATGTCTCGAAAGCGCGACTTAGGATATATTATAGATTTATATATAGCATTGATCTAACATAGGTAATTTGACACAAAATCGGTCTTTTTCTGAAATAACATACCAATTTTTTCCCATATTCCATTATGTCACTCAAATCATACCTAAATATTAAATTTTGTGATTTTTGGTGAGAAATTTTTGGAGAAATTTCAAAATTTATCTTGGCATATTTTTTTCAATTTGCTCCAAGAAATAATTCACTTGACGAAATTCTTAAGTTATCGCAATCTATTTCCATTTGTACACGAGCGGAAAAATCGTCATCCTTCATACTTTCAAATAATTTTGACAAAGTGCGAAATCCTATTTGGCGTTATTATCGCTTATTACAAATATTTCAAATTTCAAAACCCGCCAATATGTAAATTTGCGTATATCTTAGGAAATTTTGAATAAAAAACTATGATGAAATTTTTATAGGTTATAATTCAATTCTTTTTCAAAACATTTATTAAAATATTTAAAAATACACATTTTAAAAATAAATCATAAGAAGTGTGCGAATTATATTTGGATTAAGCCTAAATTTCGAATTCTGGAAGAAGTAATCAAGTGCGTTTAATAAAAAAGAGATATTAATAAACATATATCAAATTCAATTAACATTTAGGAGCTAAAATTTTGAGAGTTAATTTTTTAAAAACTACTCGTGCGATTTTTACGAAACTTGGCAGTTGGGCATAATTTGAGTCGTAGAATCGAAACACGGAAAAAATTGGCATGCCATTTCAGAAAAAGTCTGATTTTGTGTCAAAATACCTATATTAGAACAATGCTATATATAAATGTAATGCACATCCTAAGTCGCGCTGGTGAGACATGAAACACGCAAGCTGAATTTCGTCAATCAGCCTTGTGTAGAACTGTAACAATTTTGTTTAGCATATACAACTACAATATACATACATAGTGGATGTTATATTGAGCATAATATTATAAGCTGGAGTTTTATATTAAATGTTGATTTAGTGGACATAGAAATTAGTTTACTATATGACTATATGAAATTACTATATGAAATTAATTTACTATAGACGTATGAATCCAGGAAAGAGTTTAAAGAGTCAAAAAGAAACGAAGATATTAGATACCAAAATTATCAGTGTTAATAAGCATGTTAATATAAATATATATGCTTAAGAGATAAAATGAACTTATATGAAAAAAACTTTCTTACAAACTAATTTCAAATAGCTTCAAATTTAACCTAAAATGTTATTCTCAAATCAAAAGTTTATTTAAATACCTTCACAGTTGATCATGACTTTTTGTTCAGTTTTTAGTCTAATAAATACATCTGATGTAACTTACATCTAAAAATCGCTTTCGCCTTAGAATTCTACTTCAACATTCAAACAAATAAAATAATCAAAGATTCTTACCTGTCAGATGAGATCAATTCAATCCAGTATATTTTATCCAATTTTATTGACAACACAGACAATACATGACGATAAGAAAACACTTATAAATACAGTTATGTATAGAGTTCGCATTTAACATTCCACGCAGTCTCAATCGCAATTAATTCAACTAAAAAAGAAGTCAGACGCACAGCGCCATCTGGCTCCTGTAATTCTAGTTTCTACAACATCGAAGTTGTTCTGAAAGACTACATCCTTAGGAAGAGAAATCTGTATAGTCTGTTGAAGAATGTATTTGCAAAAGATGAATCGAATCGAACAATGCTCGAAAACAAGGCTGTAGAAATTTTAGAACAATTTCGCAGAAACTAAATTAATAAATATTTGTATGATAGCTTCCAGAAAATAATAAGTTCTACGAATTTGTATTTTGGGCAATCTATTTTCTGTGACTTTATTACGTTTCCTTCATTGTTTCTAAGAATTGATAAAAAATGTAATTAGCATGGAATGTAACGGAATATCAAACATGACTAATTAAATGGAACTACAATAGCCCCTTCAAAATTAAGTAAATAATAAGTTTCATACAAAATTAAACGTGATTATCGTTTGAACACAAAATGTGATGAAACGAAAAAGAAGGATTTATTTAAGGAATCTTTATTTCTAATTGACAGATTTCGATTTGTATGTTACGGCCTCTGCCCACTTTCATAGCTGCGAATATCCGTGCCTGCAAAGAAAGAGATTAATTTTGCATGAAACAATGAAAACAAAAAAATTATTTCATTGTTATGAAAGAAAATGTGTGAACTAGCAGAACAGCCCGATGCCATTTAAGTTAGATGGAGAGTAATGTATCTAACAACAGTCAGAACGATACCGTTGTAATCGTTCTCTAATAAAGATGCAAGATTTGCTAATCACACTCATACATTTTTCAGGCTGATGTGATATGGAACCCACATAAAAAATTCGTTAGAAAATTAAAACTCGTTTTTAATTCTCTCTCATTATATCAGCAACAATGGCAGGCAGAGTTTAACGATTTTCCTCTTTCTAATCAAATGGTCGTAAAAGCTCAAGTTCCATCTAATGTTTCACCTATATTCAATTTTAGTCGATTAAATGTGGCAAAACATTTATCATAATTGATCAGAAATCAATAACGCGAACAACAAACAAACACACAAACAGGCATTCTTCCTTATATGTATAGATTTAGTAAAACTTACAAATTTTTGATTAACAAACTCTACGGTTTAAAAGCAAACAGCAGCAACACTTTTAACACGAAATAAAGCATTTTTATCTCCAACTTGCGAGATTTTTGCTACTCAGAAAAATGAGTGCGAAAATTAGCGTTTTTTAAGTTTTTAATTAATATCTTGGCTGATTAAAATCGTACGAAGATGGGAATAGCCGAAATGACTTCCGACGAATTTTTGGAATCGACAATAATGTATTTAGTGTTTGGCAATGTTATTTTTATTTCATCCTAAAACTTACAATTTTTTCTTATTAAGAAACTCTAGGATTTGAAAGCAAGCAGTGCCGAAAACTTTCAGAATAAAGAAGATTTTCATCTTCAGCTTGCGAGACTGTTACTCCACGAATGGCTTCCCACGAATTTTTGGAATCGGAAAGTATGTATTTAATATTTGGGAATAATATTTTTATTTCATTGTAAAACTTAGAATTTTTTATTAACGAACTCTAAAATTTAAAAGCGAGCAGTGGCAACGCTTCTCGAAACAATGCAGTTTTTTATCTCCAGCGTGCGAGACTTTTGCCACTCGGAAAAATGAGGCCGAAAATGAGCGTTTGTAACTAATATTTCTGATTTTAGCTATTTTTTTTTGGAGGGGGAAAGTGGGCGTCAACCTTTTCCCGGACCCAGAAAAGAATTGTAGGAAGTTTGGCGACGATAGCTGTAATAGTGACTGAGTTAATCGCGAACAAACACACAGACGTTCTTCTTTATATATATAGAGAGAGAGAGAGATGACTAACATATTTTGCATAATCAATTTAACTATATCGAAACAGGGCTTTTATTATCTCCGAAACCAAATATTATAAGAACAATAAAAAAAAATAAAAAAAAGAATCCAAAAGCTTTCAGAAACATACACTTTTCCCGAGCATTTGTGCTAACGCCAGTTTGGGCGAAAAATATTTAAAAATAGCATATCCTAGAATTTCTGGTAGACAGTCTCCTGGAGATAAAAATGTTCTTCTCCCTAAAGTGTTGCCACTGCTCGCTTTGAAATTCCTGAGTTATTTAATCGAAAATTCGTTAAGGTTTTGCAGAATATGAAATGGACAATAAAACAAATTCCAGATTCGAAATTAGGACTTCCAGGTGCCTATATTCGCACCATTCTGTCGGATGGAAGACTATGCTATTCAAAACTGATGACTCCAGTTACCAATTCTTTTTACACAATGCGAGAAATACATACAGTCATGCACATTCTTCATTATTTAGTTCCTTTAAATATAAACACGGCGATAATTTTTGGTGGCAACAATCTGAAAAGTGATACATCGTATTTAAGTGTTTGAAAGCAAAATGCAGTTTAGATAGCAAAGCAAGAATTTTATCATTTATACAACTAAAAATCTACACTGGAACCTGTGTTTAAAATCACAAATACAAAAAAAAAAAAAAAAAAAAAAAACTCAATGCGTGCGCCGAGTTTGACCAGCTCTCCTACCAAATTCGATTAAGTTACGTACTTTCAGCACTTGTATTTGTTTAGCCATTCATGCCGAGGCGATTTTTCGCTTGTGAACTTTAGTAATCGCCTCAGGGCATACGACCAAGTTAGGCAGTTAAAGAGCCTGTTAAAGGCTGCCCATAGCACTATAGCATTTAAGATCAAAGATGCAGTTTCAAGACTAACAGACTTTTTAGGTTAACACCCCTTTTGACTTAAAAAAGGAAACAGAATTTTTTCTTTTACTCGATAATTTCCATAACCGGAATTAAATACATGGAGAAAATATATTGCTTGCTATTGAATTAATGTGATTACCTGAAAAAGATTTTTTTCAAAAAATAGTATTCCAATGTTTTATATAAATTCCAAGTAATATTTCGGAAAACGCTGTTGGTCAAAACTAAGATTAAAAGAGAAATCAGCCGTATCTCATAGCATTAAGCATTGATTTGCTACAAATGGAATGGCCGAATTCCTGAATATTTGATAAAGTAAACAGAAAATGCAAACACAAAGCTTGTTTAATCAAGTGTTTCCCTAGCAGCATCAATATACCGCTACTAATGGAAAGTCAGGTTGTTCATGTAACTGAAAAATATTCTTTCTGCTTTTCTTGAGGAAAGAGTAACGTATGACTCGCTTCTTTCTATGATCGATGAATTCGAAAACTTGTATATGGGTACTTATTACATGTAAAATAATATCTAGCAAGTGTTATATGAAAATACTGTTAGAATATATAATATAAAACTGCCTGAAAATCTTTATTGTGTAGTTACAGCATTGTTCGTTCAGGCAGGACTCAATGTTAGGCTCTTTAACGTTTCACATGATGTAAACGTTATTACATGTTTCTTATTATTTTATTATCTTTTGATTGTCGTAGTTACATGCAGGAGAATAATTATCAGTGTTAAGGTTCACATTGGTGCTGTAGTTTCAAGTTTGTAAGCGACGAAATCTAAAATTTCATCTCATTTCGGATGTAATTCATTATTATTTAAATAAATGAATTCGAATCTGTGCTAGTAAGGTATAACGCATTCAGTTTCTTACCATCCAGTTCTCCTTCGTTCTTTGCTTTATCAAGTTCTAATATTTAAAAACATTTTTCGAAATTAATCAAGCCTAAAATTGCTGTACCTAGACTAATTTCAAATGCAACCTCTATTTCCCTGCTTTGCGGTAACAATTATGTAACAAATTAGGACACTTATTGTTATATTACCCGCATTCAAGTGATCGATTTTTCAGAGTGTTACCTGCTATTTTACCTGTTCTTTTTTATTTGGTATACTACGCTAGCGTGCAAAAGGTAAGCAACTTTTCTGATTTGGGTCGTAATTGCACAAAAAATCAGCTGGAGGATATGAAATTCCTACTACAGAGGCGCAATGTAGTGCTTAAAGGATAAGAAAAGTACAGTAGGAAAAAAATGTACAGCACTCATACAGTACGGAACGAACAGAAAAAAGCTTTATTAACAGAACGGCTTTCGTACAAAAAACTACCTGGCCATCAGCGTGAACAACAAACCAAACAGTCTTGTGATATAATCTTCCCTAACTACATAGATTGTGTTTCACTGTTTAACGATACTAATACGAGATTATCTGACATTTCTTGGGGAAAACGTTCCTATTTTTCAAGGAAAATCTGTTTTAATTGTCTAGTATTCTCCGGTAAGATCATGCTGCAAGCAGTCTCCCTCAATATCCTCACATGTTCAATGGGATCTAAATAAGACGTGCTCGCTTGCCACTACGATTCCTGTGGATATCTTCACTTTCCAGGAGCTCCTTAAAAGTATGATAGTGCATCCATTAAAAACAGTCATGACGAATGGTACCCCGGAAACGACGCGAGTGAGGGAGAATGTTTTCATTACAGTACTGATCTCCGGTAAGTAATCCTCTGTAGCGAATGTGGAGGTTCGTGCGTCCGTTTATCATAATGCCTCCCCATACAAACAAAGGAGGACAACCCCAACGACCCTGATTTCAGTCCGATGAAAAAGTGTCTCTACCTCTCTCCGTACCAACAGATGCCGAGAAGCATTTGTCAGACTGAAACGATCTTCATCGTTAACATTAGGCTCTATGGGAGAATTTTTTTCTAATTGAGATACAGCGATGAAACTGCGGGGGTGCACAGACCCCCCGGGGATATGCTTACAGCGAAAGCGGTTTGCATCTATCTTAATTAGAAATCGAATTCTGGTAACGAAACTTTTGAAATTTCCCCAAAACGTTTTTCTCGAGCTAAAAAAAACTTTGGTGCCCTCGCGAATAACTCCGAAACTACTCATCCGATTTGGATGATTCGACCACCGATTTGTTCGTCTCGCGGTCTACTTTCCAACCATATATTTGGTTTTAAAAACTTCCGATCGGGGGCGGAGCTATTGCCCCCTGAATTTGGACCCTACGGCCCCCCCCTGGACGAGGCCAGGGGGGTCCGATTTCGATGCGGTTTCGTTTTTTGAGAATCTTAATTTTTTTGTGATTTTTCCATAAAAAAAATTGGGCCCCCCGTTTTGGGGGCCCCGCGGGGCTACAACCCCCCAAAACCCGAAATTCATATCTCAGGATCTACCGAACCGATTTGCACCAAAATTTATACAGTTATAGAGTGTACCGAGACCTGTCGATACGCGCAAGAACGAGGTCTCTGGATCAACCAGGGGAGGGGCAGTGCGACCTTGAAACCAGGGGTCAAAAAAAATTTTTTCGTTATTAAAAAAATTCCACCACCATTGTCTTCCTCTCCTCGAGCGCTATCGCCTAGATATAAAATTTTTGTATCTAGGCCGAAATCGACCCCAGTTACGGCGTTTTCAAGATATTTTTATTCGTAAAAAAACAGTCCAGCGAAAAATAGGCTTAACTGCGAATTTTTTTAAAAATTGAGATACATCGATGAAACTGCGGCCATGCATAGACCCCCCGGGGATACATCTTCAGTAGAAGCGGTTTCTATTTATCTCGATTAGAACTGCCGTAACGGGCAGTTGAAATTTTCAATGGTATCCGTATGTACTGGGATGCGGCAGCTTTAAAGAGAACGTGATTCCATTGATGAGGTTTCCAGTCCAGTGTTCTCTACAACACTGTAAACTGTGCCGCCGATGGTCTGCTGTCAATGGTGGCGATTCATCGCGTTTTGCGTGCTGTGACGTATCCTGCGACGTCATTGTACTGACATTTGCATATGCATCACTTGAGGTGGCGTTTCATTGTACTGATTCCAACAAAACCCTTTTTAACAGTCTCATGGTAGCATGTTGAAAAATGGATTTGTAGAAATTTTGAACACTAATGCATTTATATATAAGATGTAAATTTATGAAGATATCTTGATTTTCTCCAATTATCTTCACTTGTAAAAACTGGCACCACTCGCAAGAGTGTTTCAAAATATTTAGTTTCTGTTGTTTTTTTAGAAGGAAAGGGGTTTTTTCTTCTGGTAGGTTTCTTTACAAAGTTTACACAAACCGTCAACAGATCAAAATATTAGCTCAGAATTTGCAAACACTAGGAAATATTAAAATGTTTAATTTAACTATTCTTTGTTTTGAAACTGAAGATGGACAATGATTTGTAAAGCAATTTAAGATGGAATCCTGCGTTTTCAGACTTTTTTTTAGGAAAACAGATAGGATGTTACTTTTATACATTTAAAATTATTAACTTTAAGATTCCAATAATACAATCAATAAAATATATTAAGTCTTATTTATTATGACCTAATTTTATGATATGCATTCTGCGAACTGTTTTGATATTAGTCTTAAGATACTACGAGATGAATGAACTTTAAGACATAAATTGCCAGCTTTAGTTATCGCTTATTTAGTTATTATTGATTATTATTTTAGTTATTATTTTAGCATTAGTAGACACATCAGCACTTTGGTTACTACGATTCAGAAAGGCAAAGAGAAAAAAAATGGAGAAAAACAAAAAGGGCGAACAGAGAAAATGCATGTGGCGTGGACGCACTCAGCTGATCAATGTTTTACGTTTACAAGTAATATTTTCGTTATTAAAAACAGCCTGAAAGAAATCAATGAGCAGCTAAAAATGGTAGTTCTCTCAACGCCCTAGATGAGTTATCACCAATATTAAATGTATCAAAAGCATTATTCGAAAAACATTATTGGAGACTGAAAACAAGGACTGGACGTTGGATAGGACACTGGTACGAAGGTTGTTCACTTATATATAATTCTTTTATGAAAAACACAGGCTAAACATTGACTTCATACATCCCAAAAGTTATGGTTTTAGTATATAGCATTTGAGTTGAGATAAAATCTTACATTTCTTTATTTATTTATCCGAAAGGTAAGTAACTATTGTTTGGAAAAGGATTTGAGCCATAATTTTCTTTTCCTTATATCAATGGTTAGTGCCTAGCGTTGGTAAAGTGAATTGTAGCTAAATCTTGCGCAAGTCTCAAAGTATATATACAGCTTTTAAAGTTGGGTTTATTTTCTATGTTTTAATTTTCCCATTCTCATCCCTACCTAATTCATACCGTAGCGAATCTCACGCTACGGCTTATTCTACTTGTTAGAAAATTCGACGCTTGCTAGTCTAAAGCAACACTCAAGTATTAACAAAATGTATCGTCATAAGAACTTAAATGTACACTGCGCGAAAGAAAAAGGAACAGTTCTATATTTCTCGTTCTACTGGGCCGATTGACGAAATTCAAATTACGTTTCTCATGTCTCGAAAGCGCTGCTTAGGAGATGTATTAGATTTATATATGGCATTGTTCAAACAGAGGTATTTTGACACAGAATCAGACTTTCTCTGAAATAGCGTGCCAATTTTTTTCCATGTTCCATGTTTCTGTGACTCAAATTATGCCAAAATTCCAAGTTTTGTAAAAAGCGCACCAGTAGTTTTTTAAAAATTAGCTCTCAAAATTTTAGCTCCACAGTGTTAATTCAATTTGGTATGTATTTATTAGTATCACTTTTTTATGAAACTTACTTGATTCCTTCTTATACAGTTCGAAATTTAGATTCATTTGAAATCAAATTCACCCATCTTTTACGATTTATTTTTAAAATTTGTATTTTTAAATAATTTTTATAAATATTTCGAAAAAACGTTTGAATTTCGAATAACCTATAAAATTTTTACGATCATCTTAAGGTAGATGTGTTTCTATGCATACCTGCAAAAAATTAGAGCTTTTCATTCAAAATTTCCTAAGCTATGCTTGAATTTATATATTGGCGCGTTTTAATATTTGGCATATTTGTTGAAAGCGATAATAACGGAAATGTGGTTTACGCACTTTGTTAAAATTATTTGAAAGAAGGAACATTGCGACTATTTTTCCGCTCATGCACAATGAAAAGGATAGGAAAATAGGTTGCCATGTATTAAGAAGTTCACAAAGTGAATTATTCTTGGCGCAAATTGAAAAAAAATCCTCCAAGTGAAATTTTTGAATTTCTCCATAAATTTCACACCAAATTTTACAAAATTTAATATTTAGGCATAATTTGAGTCGTAGAATCGAAATATGGAAAAAATTGGTATGTTACTTTAGAAAAAGACCCATTTTGTGTCAAATTACCTAAGTTATAAAAATGCTATATGTAAATCTAATACATATCCTAAGTCGCGCGTTTGAGACATGGAAAACGCAATTTGAATTTCGTCAATCGGCCCAGTAGAGTGGGACATACAGAACTATCTTTTTTTTTCCCACAGTGTACCTTGTTTTGTTATACAACCATAAATAGCATAAATACTGAACTTCATTATGTTTCTTTATATTAATTCCGATTCTATTCGTCCATTGGTTTTGTGTGAGGAATTGTTTCTAAGCAACAGACTTTTTACGTTTTACAAAAATATCATTATTTATATGTGTAACAAGTAAAAAATAACAAGAGCACCTTTAGTATGAAATTAAATCGATACTCTTCAACACTTCGCAATTATTAAATTATATTAATAATTATTAAAATCTTATTAATTATTATCTTTATTAAATGTCAAGTAGTAGATAATTTGCATTTTGAAGTGCTATTTTCTTTCCTAAAGCATTTTGCTTTGTACATATATTCTTAACGGTAAATGGAAAAATGCTAACTTGAAAAGAAACCAAGAATGAAGTACAAAATTAATCTTAAATTAACAACACTCCAGTGCCTTATATTGCTTCAGAAGCTAAAATCCAATGCTTCGTAATTTTTGCCTCAGGATTTCCTAAGAAGCTTATCATCAAGTTCTTAAATGTCTTTTATACATCAAATACAGCCTTGCTCCGATAATGTTTGAATTCAAAATCAGTCATCAGTCCTTAATTTGAGAAACTTTCCAAAACATTTTCTTAGTTTTGGGCTCCTCTAATTTAATGAAACGTTTTACCTATGTATCT